>CM077652.1:20855607-21115607 GCA_039707465.1 Rhabdophis nuchalis | reverse complement strand
GTTTTTACGATATAAATTTAAACAAGGTACTTTTTAACACAGGGTAAAACATTTAATTTAGTTTTAATTATTTATAATTTGTTATATGTATATGTTCTTAAATTCCTGTACACCGCCCCGAGTCTCTTCGGAGAGAGGGGGCGGTCAATAAATCCAAATAAATAAATAAAATAAATAAATAAATAAATATCTGATGTGTTGTGTTCCAAAGGGCGATCCGCCTGTATTCGAAAGTCCCACAAGATCTTCACCTTCTCATTTTCGGTAACTTTTCGGTAGCATTCAAAAATGCATCACAAATACCATTGACTGGTATACCTCCTCCTCCTCCTCCTCCTTTATTCATTAAGCATGAAACTCAGCCAACTGAACATTCAAAAATGCATTACAAATACCATTATTCTGTGGTTAATCTTGGGCGAGATTCACAGCCTTTGGGGCTGGTTGGGAGCTCAACAACTCGAGTCCTAACCAAGGACCTAGGAACTGTCAAGGTAACGTCGGAGGATAGAAGCTGTTCCAAGTAGGGTGGTTTTTTGTAGAGTCAGAATGTTCAAGTCCGGTAAATTCAGAATTTCCAAAGAGCGAGGTTGAGGTAGCAACGGACGATACAGAGGCCTGAAACATTGGTCAAGTACACTTTGGTCAAGAAGTAAAAATTGCACGCTATGCTCAATATATTGCTGTATTTGCAAAATGGTCCTGCCCCAGACAGCATCCTGTTTGCTGGGTTGCTCCCACGATCTTTCCCAGCAACTTCCCCATTTATCTCCTTGCTAGCCACAAATAGCCTCTGAATGCATATATCTTGTCGACCTAAGCAAACTGTGTCAACCGGTAGGTTGTCGAGTCCTCCACCTCCATATTTGGGCAGATGTAGGAGAACGGGAATGCCTACGTCACCGAGGGTATAAGAGGCAATCCTTGTCAATATTTGGGGGTTCAGACATTTTGTATGGGCTACATGCCCATCTCTGAAACTGTGCACAATAAAATCTTTGCTGCTTTGAAGAGCTTGTCTGTGTGTGTCTTGGCCTTTTCCTACAACAAGGTAGCCCTTTAGGTCTTGCTCCAAGGGCTCCAATCACAATCGGGACAACACACAACTTTCTCTTCCACAGTCGCTCAACTTCAATTTGCAAGTCCCGGTATTTTGTGATTGATTTATTATTATTGTTGTTGCTGTTAATTAATAATAATAATAATTTTTATTTATAACCCGCTCTCTCTCCCCGAAGGGACTCGAGGCGGGGCACAGGGAATTAAAAACAGTAGAAAAAATACAAAATTTAAAACAATAAACATACATAAAAACTAACTAAAAGGCATATTAAACAGAAAACCCTGCGCTAAAATTCCCAAATATTTACTAAAAATCCCTAAACAATCAGAAGAGACTATCCTAGGCCGGCCCAAGCGAAAAAGATGTGTTTTTAGTTTCAGATGGAAGGAGCGGAGGTCCGTGGTAGTTCTAATATCGGGGGGAAGGTCGTTCCAAAGGGCTGGGGCCCGCCACAGAGAAGGCCCTTCCCCTGGGCGTCGCCCGCTGACAAAGTCTAGTGGACGGCACCCGGAGAAGTCCCTCTCTGTGGGAGCGAATCGGCCGTGAGGATGTATGGGGCAGGATCCGATCCGCAGGTAGCTAGGTCCCGAGCCATGGAGCGCTTTGAAGATGACAACTAGCACCTTGTTGTTGCTATTATTATTATCATTTATTGTTGTTGTTATTAATTGGAGAAGGAAGGGGCTTCCTTCATCCTTAACTCCCTGCCTGCCCATTCCTGTCCACCCGGCCCCCCTCTCTTTAATTTAATTTAATTTAATTATTAGACTTATAAACCGCCCCCTCTCCCCGAAGGGACTCGGGGCGGTGTACAGGAAAAAATTAAAAAAATTGGTACCCCAGCCGCCCCCCTGTGCTACTTGGAGACTGAGGTAGCCCAGAACATCTCCCAGGCTGATATTTTTAGCTTGTGGGTATATGAAGAATTAATCATCAGAACCATATTTTTGGTCACAGCTCTTCCCGTCGGATAGCAAGAAGCAGAAGGAGATGGAAGTGTGTGTTTTTTAACTCTTCCAGGCCTGGAGGAGACTATATTTAATGCTCTGTTGCCAGGCGTTTCCTCTCCTCTTTCTTCTGGGCTTTTGTGTCTCAAGGACGTCCCTCAAGATGCTTTTTGGCAGTCGGGGTTTCTTTCTCCTTCTCCGAAGACGTTTTGCTTCTCATCCAAGAGCTTCTGGGTGATGGGGAACAGGAAGGATTTTATATTTCCTTTGTACTTAACGATCCGTTGCTGTGTCCCACAGTCACACCTTCCCTTTTGGGGACCTTCACAACGTTACAACCATGCTGCTGTCTTTATCGACTTGCTGTGATTCGCTTAATAACGGCGGCAAGGAAGGTCGCAAAATGGGGCAAAACTCACATAACAAGTGTCTCGCTTAGAAACGAAAAATGTTGGGCTCCGCTGTGGTCGTCTGTCTAGGACTATACCTGCATTGTTGTTATTTGTATTATTTGGGACCTGGGCCAGTCCTGGAGTCTGGGGAAGGCTCTGAGGAGGGCTCTGTGTCGGAGGCAGAGAAGGGGCCAGGGCCGTCTGACAGTTATCAGCTGCCTTCGGAGTCAGAGATCAGTGAGGCAGAAGAACAGTTGGAGCCTGTTCCCAGTGTGCGCATGCGTAGAGCTGCCAGACAAAGGGAAGAGCCTAAAGATCAGGGGTTGACTTGGGAGGAAGGCCACAGGTGGATGGTGAATGGCCCCTCCCAGAGAGAATAAAAGAGGAGCGACAGGGAGGGAGTTTGCAGGAGACCATTAGTTCCCTTCATTGGTTTGTGACTCTCTGAGACTCCTGGCCAAGCTTGCAGAGATCGGCCTGGCAGCTCTCCAAGCCAGATAAGGTCTGTGACCATAAATCCTCCCTCGAAAGACTTTGCTGGATGTGAAGGAGCAGAATTCACAGCCAATTCATAAAAGGGTTTTTTGTCAGGACCAGGAGTTGGCTTCAGGCTCTTGGGAAGCCTCGGTCAGAACCCTGGCGCCTTAACCACTGTATATACATAGTCCTCAACCTGCAGCCAGAACTGAGCCTGGAATGTTGGCCGTAAGGCACTGCAGTTATACGTCAAATCCCCACACGACCGGACTTGATTTTACACCTGCTTTTACACCCCATGAAGTGGGTCACCATAGTTGTTAAAACCAATCGCCCCGTTGTAAGTCTGAAGCCAGCTAATTCAACGGGAGTAGATGGAAATGATCTCCTTGTGGCCTTCTGTCTCTTTGCAGCGCTGGCATTGCGGTGGGCTTCTATGGAAACGGGGAGACCAGCGACGGCATCCATCGAGTAACGTACTCCCTACGGCATGCCAATCGCACGGTGGCCGGAGTCCAAGACCGGGTGAGTTAGCTGTCCCCGAGGATGAGGGGCAGGTCCAGATGTGATAAACTGCTCATTCACTTGTGGGTCTGCCCTTCAACTCATCCTCAATAGCTATTAGCAGAAGGAAGATGGAGAGGAGGAAGGTTGGCTTTTTTGGGTAATGCTCCTTTGGCTGTCGGTTGTCCTCTCCATAAAAACAAGAGTCCAGGAGTGCTAATTTTGTATGTTCTGCTACTCCTGGACACACAATAACAACCGCTAGCTTGGTAGATCATATTCTAGGATAGAGAGCAGTCTTTGAAATGAAGGCACAAGAATGTATAGCAAGATGTTTGTTTGTGGTTGCTATTTCCAGCACCTTCAAGAGGAGGTCTTTGGTTCTCTCGCTCCTTCAAGGCCATCATGCAGGAAGAACAAACCAACTGTTGTTGTGTTTGAACCATGCATGGTGGTTGGGCGTACCTTAGCTGTTTATGAAACTCTGAAGTCAACCACATACAGCCATAACCATAGCTTAGCATTGTGGATGAACCTTGGCAGATGAATAAAGGTTGCTTGAACAGAATAGCAGGGCTGGAAGGGAACCTTGGAGGTCTTCTAGTTCAACCCCCGGCTCAAGGAGGAGACCTTAGACCATTTCAGACAAATGGCTATCCAATCTCATCTTAAAAAACTCCAGTGTTGGAGCATCCACCACTTCTGGAGGAGTATCATTCCACTGGTTAATTGTTCTCACTGTCAGGAAATTCCTCCTTAGTTCTAGCTTGCTTCTCTCCTTGGTTAGTTTCCACCCGTTGCACAGTTCCATCCATGGAAGAAGCTGAGCAAATCTATTGAATGCTGTTCGCCTTGAAGCGATCTTCTCTTGAACCTTGAACATCTTCAACATGCTGGTTGTCCTTCAAAGAAATGCTAACTGAACCCAGATCTGTCTGCCCCTCCAGGTCTACGACACGGCCATTGCCCTAAACAAAACAGCGGAGCCCAATCTAGGAGACCTGGAGGTAATATTCAGCAAGCAGACGCAATATCTGCACCTGGTTCAGAAGATCCAGGGGACTTTTGGATGACCTGGTGAGACAAACCACAGACCTTCCTTTCTGGAAGAACCACCAGGTCTCATTAGAAGAGTTGGCCATTCGCATCGACCTGTATGACTGGTACAGGTGAGTGTCATGCAACCCTGTTTTGATTCCATAGCAATCTGCAGGTGATGGTCCATGAAGACGGTGGGGAAAGGAGGATGCCATTGCACTGGGTCACTTTGGTCTAACTGTGGTTTGCTGTGCGACCTGCGTGAGTGTATGACCTATGTGTGAATGTGTGTGTGTGAAGGGTGACTTGCCAGACACCTCTTTCTGCTCACAGCTTGACAAAGAAGCTAAGGGAGTAGGGAAGGGTATGATTAGAATGTGTGGGAAGCGGGAGAGAGAGAAGGAATCTATGTGAGATGCCCGTAACCTGAAAAAAATCTCACAACCCCAAGGTCGTGAGCTGAAGACTTTCAAAAGGGGCAGACCATTTCCCCAAAATAAAAGGCTTAACCTGGATCGGTGGACAGTGGACACTGGTGTGGCCCTGGGGGGAAGGAAAAGAGGGTTTCCTTATACTGGCCTTCACACCAAAACCTCAGAATTGGCTTCGCTTCTTCAGTGCCTGTAGGAATCTCTCAGTAAAGTTTTACCTACTCTGGGTAATTTAAAAATTGTCCCAGGAGTTTCTTTTGCTGTGCATGGCCAATGAGACAGTTGACCTTGTGACCCATAAAAAGTGTGGCTTCTTATGTAACCTACAGGCCAAGATGGTTTGGGGTTTTCCCCCGCTATGGATGAAAATGTTTGGAACATGGATTAAAAACAATCATTAAGATCTGAATTGCCTTGAAAATGATGCTAAAAGAGGTAGCGCATAAGCATATTAAGTCTTTGGACCAGAATAACACCGTCGAGGAGGGACACGGTGGGTCAGTGGCTAAGATGCTGAGCTTGTCAATCAGAAAGGTCGGCAGTTCAGCGGTTCGAATCCCTAGTGCCGCACAACGGAGTGACCCCCCGTGACTTGTCCCAGCTTCTGCCAACCTAGCAGTTCGAAAGCACGTTAAAAAATGCAAGTAGAAAAATAGGCACCACCTTTGGTGGGAAGGGAACAGCATTCCATGCGCCTTCGGCATTTAGTCATGCCAGCCACATGACCAAGGAGACATCTTCGGACAGCGCTGGCTCTTCGCCGTTGACTTCTCCCAATCCCAAAGATAATTATACTGAGTCCCTGAAAGCTATGACTTCTCCAAGCCTTGCCTATAACTTTTTGTATGGTTTTATGTCTTAACCCATCTACATATTGGTTTCACCATAGGTGGTTGGGCTACCTAGGCCTCCTCATGTTCCATGTGGTGATATGCCTGTTGGTGCTATTTGGACTAATCAGGAACTCCAAGGCCATTCTCATTGGGTGAGTCAAGAAGGAGAACTTTTGAAGGTCCTTAAAATCAGTCATTCTTCCATTGAACGGGAGGTGTTAATTGTGAAGGTTCTTGAGAAGAAATGCAGGAAGACCATTCAATGCCATGCTACTTTCCAGTGTGCCCTGCCAGATATTGAAAGGATGTAATATTTGCGAATTTCCTGCTCTTGTTTTGATATAGAGAGGCTGAAGGCTAAAGTATTAGACTTATTTGAATAAGTTTATAGACATCACAAGATTGCCAATCATTCACTGGAACGCTGATCACTTGAAGCTGGGATCTCCAAACCTGGAAACTTTTAAAACTTCTGGATTTCAATTCCCAGAATTCCTCCAACACCGGTTGGGGAATTCTGGGAGTTGAAGTCCACCAGTCTTAAAGTTGCTAAGTTTGGAGACCCCTGACTGGAAGGATAACATAGCTGTATTTCAAGAACCTCCAAGTTGTGTCAATTTCTAGCTTGATAAGTATAGGCAGGAGGAGCCGATTTTGGTGCTTTTTTTAGAATTGAGCTTTTAATGAATGTAGGGGCTCTGAATTGAGCATTTTTTGAGCATAAAATTATTACGGTAAATATTACACTCCAGGGCACCAATAGAAAAATAGCTAAATGTAAATAGAGATTGGAATTGGTATTGGAGTAGAGTAGGCATAGAATAAAATAGGATTGGGAATAGGAATTGGAGGTAGAATAGAGTAGGAATACAATAGAATAGGAATAGGAATAGGAATTGGAGTATAATAGAGTAGGAATGGAATGGAATGGAATAGGAGTAGGAGTAGAGTAGGAATAGAATAGAGTAGGAATAGGAATGAGGAATTGGAGTAGAGTAGGAATAGAGTAGAGTAGGAATGGAATGGAATAGGAATAGAATAGAATAGATTAATAGTTTGGTAGGGAGTGGAATGGAATAGAATAGAATAGAAGAATAGTTTGGAAGGGAAGGGAATGGAATGGAATAGAATAGAATAGAAGCATTGGATATCGCAGGTTCTGGCCATCTTGTGTTTCAGGGATCCAGCAGATCTGACAGCACGAAAGATATTCCTTGGGGAAGGTGGGGAGCAGAGTGGAAGATTGGGATTCTTCACAACATCTGCCAGATAACTCTAAGTTTGTGTTTCTGGTGCTGATAGGAGCCTTGTCTTAAGAATGCAGGGAGTTGTTGTGCTTCCAATGGGCCATATCTTTAAACTGCCAGATGCGGCCACTGTCAATGGTTCGTTTCCCCCCCCCCCCCCCACACACACAAATTCCGTTTGAACTCTGAATTGCAATCTGCAGGGGAGATTAGGCCATCGGAACTGGCGCCGGCGTGTCTGGCTGCTGACTCTCTTTCGTTTCCTCCTGCAGCGTGTGTCTTCTCGGGGTGCTGGCCCTGACTGTGAGCTGGGCATCCCTGGAGCTTGAACTGGCGGTGGCTGTGGTGAGTATTTTCATTTCACCAGGGGAAACAATCGCTCTCTTCCCTGGCTCCCCCTTTGCTGGTGAGTGCTCAGCCGAAGAATTAGCTTATTACCCAGTTTCTCCCAAAATAAGACCTTCCCCAGATAATAAGCCCCTATCTCAGGGACGTCCAAACTTGGGAACTTCAAGACTTGTGGCCTTCAACTCCCAGAATTCCCCAGCCAGCTATGCTGGCTGGGGAATTCTGGGAGTTGAAGTCCACAAGTCTTAAAGTTCCCAAGTTTGGACATCCCTGCCCTATCTGGTTTATGAGATGCATGCGCTGGTGCATGCGCTAAAATGCATGGTGCATGCGCTAAAATGAGCCCTCCCCTGAAAATATTGCAACACAGCAACAGCCGTGAGGGGACCATATTCACCGCCTCCTGCACCCCAAAAATAATATGGCCTCCCGGAAAATGAGGCCAAGAGCTTATTTCAGGGGTCAAAAGAAAATAAGACCCTGTCTTGTTTTTGGGGAAACACGGATATGTAGGGCAGGTTTCAGAATTGGTGATGATGGAGAATGGGCTCAGGGTTTTTTCGCCCTGTCCACAAACCCCTGCATGGCACTTTGCAGCTTGCGTTATTCTTCACAACTCCCCAGGCTGACAAGTTGACAAGCCTCCGGAAGTTGCGAATGCCCCAACCCTGCAAGCCTTTAAGAAATTGTTGGGTAGCCCTTTGTCTGTAACGGTGTAATAGGGCTTCCTGCCTAGGCAGGGGGTTGGACTAGAAGGCCTCCAAGGTCCCTTCCAACTCTGCTATTGTATTATTGTATTGTATGAAGTGTGGTTTGGAGCCTTCCTTTCTGAAACGGGTTGGCTCTTTCTCCACCTGGAACACGCCCGAGAGCTTCGCAGCATCCATGGCCTGGAAGGGGGACTTTTGTGAAGTTACTTCGGGTTTTCTTGGCCATTTTAGGGTTCCAGCGACTTTTGCATCAGCCCCGATGCTTACGTCTCGAGGACTGCGGAATCTTACGGCGTGCTGAATGCAGGTATGAGTTGTGGCGGATCACAAGTCCTACGGAGTGGGCGGCCTTGGGATTTTATTTTTATTTATTAGTTTTTTATACCGCCCTACTCCCGAAGGACTCAGGGCGGCATGCAGCCAAAATAAAACAGATATATAAAAGTTAAAAACAATTTTAAAAAACATATTAAATAATTTGGCCCCTAATAAGATTAAAAACCAACAAACCCCAATTAAAATTAATAAACATTTGTATTTACGCCAGCCCAGCTTTTTGTAACTTTGGGGGCAATTCGTTCCAGAGGACAGGGGCTCCCACGGAGAAGGCTCTCCCCCTGGCCGACGGCACCATGAGGAGACCCTCTCTATGGGAGCGTACTGGCCGGTGGGAGGCTCTCGGTGGCAGAAGGCAATCTCGTAGGTACCCAGGTCCTACTTTTAAGCGATCTGGGCTGACATTGGAGGGTGGCTTTGTGCATAGTCCAAAAAACAGAGGATTAGGTGAAGAAAGAGAGCAATGCTATAAGACGATAATGAATGAGGAATGGTGGCAGGAACTGGGCATGGCTAGTCTAGTGAAGAGGAGGACCAGGGCAGACATGAACAGGGGGATACTATCAAGATCAAAGTCACATTACTTCTCTCAGCTTCTGCCAACCAGTTCAAAAGCACATTAAAAAATGCAAGTAGAAAAACAGGGACCACCTTTGGTGGGAAGGGAACAGCGTTCTGTGCGCCTTCGGCGTTGAGTCATGCCGGCCACATGACCACGGAGACATCTTCGGACAGCGCTGGCTCTTGGGCTTTGAAACGGAGATGAGCAGCGCCCCCTAGAGTCGGGAACAACCAGCACATATATGCGAGGGGAACCTTAAGTTGAGAATGAGCTGTGTCCAGCAATGCAGTTTGGAGGTTTCATCGTAGGCATTTCTTTGCACGAAAACTAAATTAAATTGCAAGTTTTGTGCCAACGTATGCCCTCAGCACTTCTACTTCTTGTTGGTCCAGTTCTGAGTTTTACAATTCAAGGAGAAAGAACTGAAAACAGCTCTTTTAGTTTCCCCTTACAAAACCAGCCGCCGGTCTCTTATACGGGCGTTTTGAGCTCCAGCCAACCCCGGCTCTACATTCCCAAGCCTCTTTCAAAGAAATCACGCGGATGCAGACTTTGCAAAGCCAACAAAAGAGAAAAAGGAAGGATCTAATTGTAACCATGAGTTTTGGCCAACTTCCAAGCCTGTGGTTTGGGTTGTTGTGTTTTTTTCTTTTCTTTCTTTCTCACCGAGCAGAAGGGATGAAGCCTTGAGATTAGGGCTCATGTTGTTTTAGTTCCTCATGCTTTACTACAGGGGTATCCAAGCTTGGCAACTTTAAGGCCTATGGACTTCCAACTCCCGGAACAGCTGGGGGATTCTGGGGAAAACCTGTGGACTTCAACTCCCATTTTGTTTTGCCTGGGGGATTCTGGGAGTTGAAGTCCACAGGTCTTACAGTTGCCCGAGCTTGGAAGCCATATTTCAGTCTTTTTAGAACTCCTAAAAGACATTCTGAAAAATGTGGGTTGCAAAAATAACCAGCCTACTCCGATATGGGCCATCCTTGCTCAGATTCGTTCGTCTTCTCCAAAAGAGAAGGAATGGTGGAGGGAGAGGGGAAGGAGAGGAGGGCGAAAGAAAAAGAATGGTGGAGGAGGGAGAAGGAATGGTGGAGGAGGAGGAGAATGAAAGGGAGAAGGAGAGGGAAAAGGAGAAGGAGTGATGGAGAACGAGGAGACGCAAAGGGAGAAGGAGAGGCAGGAGAAGAAGGAGAAGGAGGTGGTGGTGGTGGAAGAGGAGGAGGAGGAGGACGGGGAGGGGAAAAGGGAGGTGGTGGAAGAGAAGGAGAAGGAGTGGTGGAGAAGGAGGCAATGGAAAGGGAGAAGGAGAGGCAGGAGGAGGTGGGGGAGGAGAGGGAGAAGGAGAAAGAGTGGCGGAGAATGAGGAAAGGGAGAAGGAGGTAATGGAAAAGGAGGAGGAGAGGGAGAAGGAGAAAGAGTGGTGGAGGATGAGGAGATGGAAAGGAAGAAGGAGGGGAAGAAAAAGAAGAGGAAGAAAGTGACTTCCTTTTCTCACAAGTTTCTATTTTCATCGGAGTAGATCTGTCTACGTGCGTGAGGCTAAATTCCCAAGAAAGGGCAGCCTGCCCAGGTTTTCATCATGAAGTTGCTCTCCCTTAGAACACCCCAAGTTCTCTCTAATAAGAAGGGGGGGAAGCACAGCTGGTGGAAATATAATTCAGAGTCCATCGCTCCCATGCTTTATCATTCTCAGATGAAGGGAGATGTCACAATCTCCAGAGGGAGCCAAAACAGGGCTCATTCTTTTGGCACATTGAGCATGGACACTTGCACTTCTCAGCAGAGCAAAACGGACGTCGCCAACAGATTCAGAGCCCCTCGGTGTGCTTAGGAGGGCACAGACTTTTCCCGCCTGCCTTATCCACGTTGCCTGGTAAAATACATGGGAAACAGTTGAAATGCAGTTTTCTAACATGTCCCATTGCAGGTTGTCCATAACAAAACACATTTACTTCTTCAAGAGCAACATAATATAACCAGGTTACCTACAAGCCTTGATTGATGATTCTCTTTGGGTTTTTTTGATAGATACTTTGAACTATTACCTGGTCTGTGGTGCTGGCTACCCCAATCCATTTCAGCAGGTGAGTGTCTTCAAGTTACATGCTTGAAATATTGCATCCAATTTTTGTCACCATGATATAAAAAAGATGTGGAGACTCTAGAAAGAGTGCAGAGAAGAGCAAGAAAGAGGATTAAGGGACTGGAGGCTCAAACATATGAAGAACGGTTGCAGGAACTGGGCCTGGCTAGTCTAGTGAAGGACCAGGGGAGACAGGAGAGCGGTCTTCCAATATTTGAGGGGCTGCCCCAGAGAGGAGGGGGTCAAGCTGTTTTCCAAAGAACCTGAAGACATTTACAAGAAGCAATGGGTGGAAGCTAACCAAGGAGAGAAGCAATCTAGAAATAAGGAAATATTTCCTAACAGTGAGAACAATTAATTAGAAGTTGTAGGCATTCCATGACTGGAGGTTTTCAACAAGAGACTGGATCACCAATTGTCTGAAATAATTTAGGATATCCTGCTTGAGCAGGGGATTGGACTAGAAGATCTCCAAGGTCCCTACCAGCTCTGGTATTGTGTTGAGTTGAGATGCTTTGATTAAGCTGTGCTTTGACGTAGCAATGTCACTAGCAAGGACACGTAGACTTATATACCGCTTCACAATGTTTTTACAGCCCTCTCTAAGTGGTTTACAGAGTCAGCCTTTCCCCCCTAACAATCTGGGTCCTCGTTTTACCCACCTTGGAAGGATGGAAGGCTGAGTCAACCTTGAGATGGTCAGGATCGAACTCCTGGCAGTCAGCAAAATGAGTCTGTAATTCTTCATTCTAACCACTGCCCCAGCATGGCCCTCCCTCCCTCCCCCTTCCTTCCTTCCTTCCTTCCTTCCTTCCTTCCTTCCTTCCTTCCTTCCTTCCTTCCTTCCTTCCTTCCTTCCTTCCTTCCTCCTTATCTTCATTCTTTCCTCCCTCCCTCCCTCCCTCCCTCCCTAATAGCACTTATACCACTGGAGAGGGCTACAAAGCACTGTGAAGCTGTTTGGAGAGTCAATCTGGGTCCTCGTTTTAACGACTTCGGGAGGACGGAAGGCTGAATCGATCTTGAGCCGGCCAGGATCGAACTGCTGCCGGTCGGCAGAATCAGCCTGCCCTGCTGCATTCCAACCACCACAGCTTTTCCCAACCAGACGTCTTCGCAGAAGGCCCCATTCTCCGAAATGCCAGAGCAGGAATATCCTTGCCAGCTGGAACGAAAGGCATGGGTAACAGAAGGGCTGTCTGTCAAAAAGAAATGCCACGCTAGGAGGATGAGATGAAAGGCGAGGTGTGTGTGAGTGTGTGTGTGTGTGTGTTGGGTTTGCTAATTAAGTTGAAGCTTTTGAGGTGGTCGCACGGCGTCTTCCTTGGCAGGACACCGTAGAAAACCCCCTTTTTTGGCTCATCTCAAAACCCTCCTTGTTGAAAGGAAGACCTAAAAGGCAGGTAAACAGGAAGCACATAAATACGATTTCCAAAGATGGATCAGAGCAGTGTTTCTCAACCTTGGCCACTTGAAGATGTCCGGACTTCAACTCCCAGAATTCCCCAGCCAGCAAATGCTGGCTGGGGAATTCTGGGAGTTGAAGTCCAGACATCTTCAAGTGGCCAAGGTTGAGAAACACTGGATTAGAGCTTCCATTCAAGGACGGATCCTTGGCTGGGTTGGTAGAGGGGCTGGTTCGTGCTCCGCTACCGAAGGAGAATTTCGAACCCACGTTCTCCTTCCTGCAGTTTGGGTCTAACTTGCAAGACTCGATGGTTTCTCAAGCAGTCGGTCGTGCGCAGTAGCTGATGTTTGAAGAGTTTAGGAGAATAGACATTAAAAGGCGCCCAGTACATGAAGGCTAGTAGTAAAACCAGTAGGAGGGAATATTTGAAGCTCAAGGTTGACATGGGGACTCCTTGGTGCCCCTCTGAGCTGGGTGGTTTTCTTGCAGTCATTTCTTGACCCAACTAGGGAACATCATCAGTCCTTGAAAGGAATGGGTTTGTAGATGGAGAAGGAGAAGAGGAAGCGGGGGGAGGAGGAGGAGGAGGAAAAGGAGGAGAAGGAAGAGAAAGAGGAGAGGAGGAAGAAAAGGAGAGGAGGAGGAGGAGGAGGAAGAGGACTGTGGGGTCCTTGGTGGACTCCGAGTTTAGTTATTTTCTTGAAGACATTTCATGACCCAACTAGAAAACATCATCAGTGCTAGAAGGGGGTGGATTTGTGGATGGAAAAGGAGAAGAGGAAGAAAGGAGGAGGAGGAGAAGGGGAGGAAGAGGACTGTGGGGTCCTTGGTGGTCTCTGAGCTAGGTGGTTTTCATGACCCAGCTAGGGAATATCATCAGTGCTAGAAGCGAGTGGGTTTGCACACTGGAGGAGGAATTATGGGTCCTTAGTGCTCTCTGAATTCAGCTGTTCTCTGGCAAACGTCTCATGACCCAACCAGGTAACAGCATCCGTGCCAGAAGGGAGTTAGGGGTGAAGTTCCAGCACTGATGGTGTCACCTCGTTGGGTCATGAAACATCTGAGAGAAACCTGCCCAGCTTAGTGAGCACTAAGGACTCCACAGGCTAACCGGAGTTGACTTGAAAGGCTGAGAACAATATCTCTGTGTCGATCAGAAGCTGTCAGGGAGCCACAAAGCTCTGGTGGAAATGCAGGACGACGTCCTGGAGCTGCTGAAGTTGGCTGTTAAGGAACATCCTACCTCGAAGGTAACGCCGGATTCCGGTCCTTGGGAAGGGCGGCATTCCACGTTTTCCTTCCGTTCGTCTCGCTAAGAAAAAGCTAATTTTTTTTCTTCCCGTCCTCTCGACTCAACAGGAGCACCTGATCCGAGTCCAAGAAGTGCTCAACTCCACTGAGGTCAACCTGCAACATTTGACCGCTTTGGTTGACTGCCGGAGTCTTCATTTGGTGAGTCTGTCCGGAAGGAGACGTTGAGGTGCCTCTCAAACCTCTTTTTTTTTACGATGGGTGGACTTCCAACTCCCAGAATTCCCCAGCCAGCTTGGCTGGCTAGGGAATTCTGGGAGTTGAAGTCCACCAACCTGACAGTTCCCAAGGTTGAGGGACTCTACTGTAGTAGGCACGATTGGCTGTGTTTGAAGGACATCAAGAAACGGGCATTGGGAGCAGAAGGGCGTGTTGGCTGGAGAAGGTCAACCAAGACCATTTACAGTTCATGGGTGTGTGTGTGGAAATCAAGTCTTGAACCATGATCAGACAGCATGTACCTCATGCAAGCACGTCAACTGGTTCCTCTTCTTCTCAACATGTCCTCATTCAACAGAGGAACCGAAACCCTTTCTGTGGTCAGCCTTATCTCCTACGCCGCCTCCCCGTCAGCCAGCTAGTTCTTCTCCTCCTTGGAAGGACGCCTCTCTGCAGACTTGGAGGAGGAAGCTGTGGAGAAGGGGAGGAGAGGACCATGTAGCCTCCCAACACAGGCGTCTTCGTTTCAAGTCTTGAAGGAAATGATGTCGGTGCGCGGGGATGCCTTGGGCATGTTCTGTTCTGACAAGTCCTCTTAAGATCTGAGCTTGTTATGGAGAGGTTGCCCCCGGAGGAAAACCAAGGATGGGATCAGAGAGGGGAGTTTTAACCACCTCGTTGCCATGCAACGGCTCCTCTCAACACGACAGAGTTGCAGGAGAATGGAGAAGGCGTCCTTCAAAGGGGCCAGAAGTGGCTACACAACCACACACACCACTTTGTATTGTATGGGCAGCCCTCGACTGTCCGGGTCCCAAATAGCACCCAAAAGTAAACCAGTGCCCAAGGCAAAGGATTCTTCAAAGTTCTAATGTATTAAGAGAGCCAGGTTGGCACATCTGGGGATACCCGAATCTGGAAGCTTCCAGGTTTTCCCCACCCCATTGAAAGGTCGAGATCTTGCCCCTCCCCAAAACCCACAAGTCCATCCCACGGTCCAATCTCCCACTGCCACGCTGGCAGTTCCACCCATCCAATTTCGGTCAGGTGAAGAAGTGCAAAGACAAAGGATGACCTTGGCTTTCTGGAAAGAATGTTGTTATGGCTACCTATCTTCTAACTCCGTACAATTCCCCCCCACTCCCATTTTCCCACCATAGAAAACGCATAGTAGAATAGTAGAAAGTGTTTTTCCATTTTTCCTGCCACGGTTGTTATAATAAGTGAACCAGTGCGATTGTTAAATGAAGGGCACGGTTGTGAAGTAGAATCAGGGGTTCCTCCTTGGATTTTTGCTTGTCGGAAGGTCACAAAACGGGATCGCTTGATCCTTGGGACACAGCAACCGTCATAAATATGATACCTTTGCCAAGCGTCCGAATGCCGAGCGCGTGACCACGGGAATGCAGCAACGGTCGCACGGGTGGGAAAACCGGTCGCAGGTCACTTTTCACCGTTGTAATCCGAGGACTCCCTGTAATGTATTTATGTCTCCTTTTAGGATTATGTCCAAGCTCTGACCGGCTTCTGTTACGACGGTGTAGAAGGACTCATCTATCTAGTCCTCTTCTCCTTTGTGACGGCCCTGATGTTCAGCTCCATTGTGTGTAGCGTCCCGCACACCTGGCAGCAGAAGAGGTAGGCGTGCAAAAAAATAAAAGTGTGTTTGTGTGTGTGAGAGTGTGTGTGAAGAGAGTGGGGGGCAGTGTCCCCTGTTAGCAATGACTTGTGAATGCTGGTTTTGTAGATTTAATCCATTTACTGAACCATGTTAGCCATCATCATCAATTAACGAACCCCCCCCCCCCATAGCCCTTTGGGTTCTGACCGAGGCTTCCCGAGGGCACGAAGCCAACTCCTGGTCCTGAGAAAACCCCCTTTTATTAACTGACCGTGAATTCTGCTCCTTCACCTCCAACAAAGTCTTTCAAGGGAGGATTTACAGTCACAGACCTTATCTGGTTTGGAGAGCTGCCAGGCCGATCTCTGCAGAACTTGGCCAGGAGTCTCGGAGAGTCACGGACCAATGAAGCGAACGAATGGCCTCCTGCAAACTCCACTCCCCTGTCGCTCCTCTTTTATTTCCTTTGGGAGGGGCCATTCATCGTCCACCTGCGGCCTTACTCCCAAGTCGACCCTTGTTCTTTAGCTCTTCCCTTCATCTGGCCACTCTGCACATGCGCACACTGGGAACAGGCTCCAGCTGTTCCTCTGTCCCACTGTTGTCTGACTCCGAAGGCAGCTGATAACTGTCAGAGGGCCCTGCCCCCCCCTCTGCCTCCGAAGCAGAGCCCTCCTCCGAGCCTTCCCCAGACTCCAGGACTGGCCCGGGTTCCTCCCCAACCCTTCTCAGTGTCCGAATCTGCTGCCAGCTCTACTGGTCACTGTCAGGCCACAACTGGCGAAATGTTTCAGCCAGTCTCTTTTAATATGCGTGGACAAGTAAGAACAGTTCATTTAATCATCATCATCTTTTAACGACCCCAATAATCCCTTGCATTGTGGTGGAGTCAGGGCAACTGAACGAAGCAGCATATTTCCTGTCCCAATGCCCTTCCCGTCGCCAGGGCGGAGTCTTGTTCAGCAGATATAGTCTCATCCTGCCGAGAGAGAGAGAGAGAGAGAGAGAGAGAGAGAGAGAGAGAGAGAGAGAGAGAGAGAGAGAGAGAGAGAGAGAGAGAGAGGAATATCTGCCTCTACCTAGGATTGAACTCACCACCTCCTGATTCTGAGGCGAGGGCTTCACCTCCGGGCCCCTGCGATCCTTCTCCGAGCACCATCACCGTATGGATGATACGTTTATCATCCCTTTCCTGATCTCTGCAGGCTGCCAAAAAGAAAAAGAAAAAGAAAAAGAAAAAGAAAAAGAAAAAGAAGGGGGACGACACTCAAATAGAGACGCCCAGATTTAAAGAGGAATGAACGACTCCTAGGGATGGCCAAGATGGTTATGTTGCACCCATTTTAAAAAGGCCCCGATCTACTGCAGGTCTTTAAAAAAGACCCCGATCTACTGCAGGTCTTTTAAAAAGACCCCGATCTACTGCAGGTCTTTTAAAAAGACCCCGATCTACTGCAGGTCTTTAAAAAAGACCCCGATCTACTGCAGGTCTTTAAAAAAGACCCCGATCTACTGCAGGTCTTTTAAAAAGACCCCGATCTACTGCAGGTCTTTTAAAAAGACCCCGATCTACTGCAGGTCTTTAAAAAAGACCCCGATCTACTGCAGGTCTTTTAAAAAGACCCCGATCTACTGCAGGTCTTTAAAAAAGACCCCGATCTACTGCAGGTCTTTAAAAAAGACCCCGATCTACTGCAGGACTGTCAAAAAGGGCCCCGATCTACTGGAGGCTTTTATTTAAAAAAAAAAAAAAGGATCTACTGTGACCTCTCAACATATATCACTACCCATCAACAAAAGTGAGTAATGGGGGGATTCACGAATCCAGGTGGAGGATTCCATGGACAGGGGCAGAACAAGGGCAGCAGTTTCAAAATCTTCTGGTTTTTTGTTTTTTTAAAAATCTTCTAGTAGGGGGGACTCCCCGTTGTTTCAAAAGGGTGCAGACTTTGTACAATCGCAGCTGCCATCTTGATGCTTTGAATCGACACCCCGAGGACGCCTCCACGGTGTTCTGCAGCTGCCAACTGGGGAGAGCCTGCGTGCCACTTTGTGGTAGACGTGTCATCCCTGACTCACAACGTGCCTTTCTACAGCAGCAGAGGACTGCCCCCCTGTGGCGTCAGGGGCAATTGAGCCTGCGTCCCGAATCCAGATTTTCTTTTCTTTTTTTAAAAGTGTTCCTTAAATAACAGGAAAAACAAAATAGCAGAAACAGAATAGCAGAGCAGGAAGGGACCTTGGAGGTGGTCTAGTCCAACCCCCTCGCTCAGGCCCGAAACCCTACACCACTTCAGGCCAACGGCTGTCCAACCTCTTCTTAAACACCTCCCGTGTTGGAGCATTCACAACTTCTGGAGGCGACGGTCTGTTCCATCGATTGATTAACAGAGTAACAGAATGACTCTGCCTACTGTCAGGAGTTCGATCCTGACTGGGTCAAGGTTGACTCAGCATTCCAACCTTCTGAGATCATTAAGATGAGGACCCAGATTGTTGGGGGCAAAAGGCTGACTCTGTAAACCGCTTAGAGCGGTCTGTAAAACACAGTAAATCTAAGGACTATTGCTATTTTTTTCCTTCCTTCCTTCCTTCCTTCCTTCCTTCCTTCCTTCCTTCCTTCCTTCCTTCCTTCCTTCCGCCAGTGCTTAGAAGGCAGCATGGCAGGCTAATTCTGCCCACTGCCAGGAGTTCGATCCTGACCGGCTCAAGGTTGACTCAGCCTTCCGTCCTTCCAAGGTGGGTCAAATGAGGACCCAGAGTGTTGGGGGCAAGAGGCTGACTCTGTAAACCGTTTAGAGAGGGCTGTAGAGCAGTATATAAGTCTAAGTGTTTTTATATCACTAGCTATTGGTGGTGATATTGCTATGTCCAAGCAACAGCTTAATGAAAGCATCTCAGATGAGCAGAATACCAGAGTTGGAAGGGACCTTGGAGGTCTTCTAGTCCAACCCCTGCTCAAGCAAGAGGCCCAATACCATTTCAGACAAGTAGTTGTCCAATCTCTTCTTAAGAGCCTCCAGGGATGGAGAAAACCAGATCTTCTGAAGGCCAAATTGTTCCACTAATTCATTGTTCTCACTGTCAGGACGTTCTTCTCTGTTTCTTCGCCACCAGGAGCACCGAAGACGATGGAGAGGAAGAATCTACAGCTCAAGGGAACCGGCAAACTCACGACAACTTGTACCGAGTCCACATGCCGAGTCTCTACAGCTGTGGGAGCAGCTACGGCAGCGAAACCAGCATCCCAGCGGCTGCACATACCGTCAGCAATGCGCCCGTCACGGAGTACATGTGAGTGGGAGCATCTGGGGTTTGCAGCGGAGGTCCCAGCCTTAGAAAGTGGCCTCTAGCCGAAGTTGAGCAATGAACCAAATCGGAAGAGCCAGATTCCCCCATGTTAGCATCTCTCTCGATCTAGATCAGGGGTGCCCAACCTTGGCACCTTTTAAGACCTGTGGACTTCATGCTGGCTGGGGCATTCTGGGAGCTGAAGTCCACAGGTCTTAAAAGTTGCCAAGATTGGGCACCCCTGATCTAAATTATTCTGGGTTGTTTGCTGCTCTGAGGATCCTCAGAATCAAGGCAACGCATTTCTGGTTGCCACCGTCCACTGGCTCCAGAAAGTATTGTTGTTGTTAGTTGAAAAGTTGTGTCTGACCCATCGCGACCCCATGGACCACGTCCCTCCAGGCCTTCCTGTCCTCAACCATCCTCTGCAGTCCATTGAAGCTCACACCTACTGCTTTAGTGACTCCATCCAGCCCCCTCCTCCTCTGCCGTCCCCTTCTTCTTCTTCGGCCCTCCATCGTTCCCAGCATGAGGCTCTTCTCCAGGGAGTCCTTCTTCCTTCTCATGAGGTGGCCAAAGTCTTTGAGTTTCCTCTTCAGGATCTGGCCTTCTAAAGAGCAGTCAGGGTTGACCTCCTCTAGGACTGACCGCTTGGACGGCCTTGCAGTCCAAGGGACTCAATGCAGGAGTTACGTTCAACCAGAAAGCATGATAAGAACATCAGAAGATATTAGCTGAGTTTAAATCCATGCTTCTCAACCTCGGCAAACTTAGAAGACATGGGATTCAACTCCCCAAATCCCCCCACGTTCCAAGAGGAGAGATGACACCTTCCCTTTCTATCTCAAATAACATCGCATCTCCAAGGTCTCAGTGTGATTCTTTTGCCTCCCAGGACCCAGAATGCCAATTTCCAGAATCCCCGTTGCGAGAACACTCCTCTGATCGGCCGGGAATCTCCACCTCCTTCTGTAAGTTCAAGTTCGGCTCTTCCTTTTTGGAAAGGGTAAAACCACAATCTGTCTTGGAAGATCTCGACAAAGAGCTGCCGGTGGGGTGGGGAGGGAGGAGAGGGGTCTTCTTTGCCCTGATTCACAAATCCATCCAAGAGACAAGCCCCACCCAACCCACCCCTCCTCATTCCGCATGGAATCCTGTCCTTAAGGGCAGGTGGGCTGGCATTAACTCACCTGAAACAACATGCCCAGGAAACGTAATGTCGTGGTGACGATGGGGAGGGGGTCCCTTCACAGAGTTGTTGGGCCATGGGCACACCGTTCCGTGGAGGGCTTCTCGTATCCTGAAAAGGGCCGAAAAAAAGGGAGACAAAAATCGGAATGTCTGCTCTTCTCTATTTGAGTTCATCTTTGGGTTTTCGACATTCATATTTTCCTTCTTTGGAAATTCCCCTCGGATTTCTAGTGAGGGGGGCGGGGGAACCGTATTTTTCAGAGTATAAGACGCACCTTTTTTCCCCACCCAAAAAGAGGGTGAAAATCTAGGTGCGTCTTATACAGTGAATGAAGCATTTTTTTGGCCCGCCCGAAACGCCACGCCTGCACATCTCGTTTTCCGCAAAAATGGACGTGCATAGGCTTTGGGAGGCTTGTAGAGTGCAAAAGCAAGCAAAGAACTGGCTGTTTTTTGCTCACCCCCCCCCCCCAGCCCCCAGGAGCATTCTATAACCCTCCCAAAGCCTATGCATGCCCTGGGGATTTTTTTTGCAAAAAACCGGGCCCATTTTGCGAAAAACGAGCCGTTTTTTGCTCGTTTTTGCCCCCAATCCCCCCAGAAGCACTTTGCAGGCCTCTCAAACTCTCTGCGTGCCCCATTTTTCACAAAAAACAAAGCATGCAGAGGGTTTGGGAGGCCTGCAGAGGGCAAAAACTTGGTTTTTAAAATTTACCTCTTCTAAATCTTGGTGCGTCTTATACAGGTGAAACTCGAAAAATTAGAATACCGTGCAAAAGTTCATTTATTTCAGCCATGCAACTTAAAAGGTGAACCTAGTATATGAGATAAGACATGCAAAGCAAGATAGTTCAAGCCGCGATTTGTCATAATTGTGATGATTACGGCGTACAGCTCATGAAAACCCCAAATCCACAATCTCAGAAAATTACAATATTACATGCAATCAATAAAACAAGGATTGTACGTAGAACAATATCGGACCTCTGAAAAGTATAAGCATGCATGTGTACTCAGTACTTGGTTCGGGCACCTTTTGCAGCAATTACTGCCTCAATGCGGCGTGGCATGTCTATCTCATATATTAGTTTCACCTTTTAAGTTGCATTACTGAAATAAATGAACTTTTGCACGATATTCTAATTTTTCGAGTTTCACCTGTAGCCCGAAAAATACGGGTATGTATTTTATGGAATAATTCTCTTGGAACAAGAAACTATATTTTAAAAAAAACCAAAACCCTGGGTTTATTTCTTTTAATTCCCTGAGTTGGGGTCTTTTATCTCGATTTATTCTTGTCTTGTATACTGGTGGCCTCGATACCACCGTCTTCTGCTAGCATGGAATATCTTCAAGGGTCATCGGTTATATTTTATGCCTTCGGTATATTAAAATAATTTTAAAAACAGATGTTTTTTTAAAGGAAAAAAATGGCTGGTGTTGTAGAAGAGATTTTAGCGTTGTTAAGCGGAAACAGATGCTTAGACCAGGAGTTCAAGCCATAATTAGAAATATGTTGGAGTTATTCCGAAACGTTTTGATTTCATAAAGATTGAAGCTGCTAGCTTCTTAGAGCAAATTCTTTTATTTTATTTTTTATTTTATTCTTCTGGCTAGGCATATGGTGGTAGTAGTGATGGAATCTGTTACTACAGGTGTTTGGACACCTTCAATACAACCTGTTAAAAGCATCGTAGTCCTTTATGGGCAGAACGTAGTGGTAGAGCTTTTTTTTTTCTCCTCCTTTGGCAAAACAAAAAATAAAAATGAATCCTAATGTTCAGAAGATGGGAAGGAAGCCGTTGTGGCCTTCAAGACAACTTGTAGCAGTGTTGTGGTTCTAGATCTGGAAGGATAGAGACCTAGACTTCAAAAGAGCAAGGTGCTTTCGAGTGGATCTAATGGGAATGCTAAGTCTTACTTCAGGATCTGGGAAGTAGAGATAGGTTTGGTGTCCTACCTCAACGTATCAGAAGACAGGCATTGCCACCATGATAGAAGGTGTCGTACCAAAACATTTGGGTTTTATCTGAGGGGTTAGGATGGTCCATGCTTTGGAGGTTGAGAAGAAGAGGACACTCCCTGCTTATAAAAATGGAAATGTCCTGTAGCACAGGGGTCTCCAACCTTTGCAACTCTAAGTCTGAAGGACTTCAGCTCCCAGACTTCTCCAGCCAGCTTTGTTATTTTTCTTCTTCATTGGTATTGCGCTAGACTGGGCTTTTATAATTCTGGGAGCTGAAGTCCTTCAGACTTAAAGTTGCAAAGGTTGGAGACCCCTGCTGTAGCACGTAGAGGTGATGTCTGCTTCAGATGTGAAAGAGATAGACCCCGTGTAAATGGGACTGGGGTCTCCTTTCTTAGTAGGCAACACTTTGCTGGGCCAACAGCCTTGCCAAGAGTACCAATGGGTGACTTGGCCATACCACGTTCCACCAGAACCAGAATTGGCCAAGAGGCTGCCTAGAGAAGTGGGTGTGCGGAATTGGACCCAAATCCAGGTTGGAGTTGGCTCATGCCATTAAGAGGGTTCTGATCCAAAAGCAGAACAGGGTAGTGTTCCTCAAGATTAATTCCTTTTGGGGCTCAACTTGTGGGAAGCCAAGTCAACGTCTCCAGTAGGGCAAGAGTTGTCTTCTTCATCGTTTGTCTCTCTCTCTCTCTCTCTCTCTCTCTTTTGTCCCCCGAGTCATCCCTTCTTTCGTTTCCCTCCCCTTCCTGGCTCCAAGGTCCGTTCTCCAAAGATGGTAGCCTTGAGTCCCCTCCATCATTGGCATCCCTACCACAACTGGTCACATGCTTGCACTTGTGGGTTTTTTTTTTCATGCACGTTGAGGCTGCACTCTCTTCTCTCTCTCTCTCTCTCTCTTTTTTCTTCTTCTCTCCTTTCCTGCATCATCCACAGTTGTATTTGACTGCCATGGACAGTAGCAGCCATATGAGCTGGCAGCTTAAGCCCTCGGACAGTGCTCGGACCTACTGGTAGCAGCGCCCGCAAAAACGGAACAGGTACTAAAAACAAGGGTCCTTCTCGCTGAGCGCCCACCCCCCCACCCACCCGACCCTGCCACCCTGCACTGACTCCCTCAGGTCACCTGCCCAGGACCACCCCCCACCCACCCTCCTTGCCTCTCCCTGCACTTCCCCACCTCCATCCTTCTCCCAGTCTCTACGCCACTGCTGCTCTGTCACGGAGGGCCCTCTTCATCTTTTCATGGCAAAGCTGCCCTGCAGAGAATCACAGCCTTTCCCCCCCCCCTACCCACCCACCCACCCACCCACCCACCCACCCACTCCTCTACTCCAGGGAGTTTTGCAATCGAGAAAGGACCTCTCTCTCTTTGGCTCTCCTGGGAACGTCAAGTTGGAGACCCACCAAGGATGGGCCTGAAACCAGAGTTGGTTAGGGATCTCCTCTGGGGAACTTCTACCCCACCACCACCACCAAAACTCCCGCGGAGTTTTAGCTGGCTGAGCTGCCCCGAAGCCTAGCGGATCTCTCTCGCCAAACCCTTACTTGTCTCTCTCCAAATCTCTTTCCCTTTATGTGTCAAAAGTTTCTGTGTATTTTTAAATTTGCTTTTGGATTGGCGGATTGACGTCGGGTCGGGAAACTGCCCATCTCGTAACCGAGATTCTGGTTTTTCAGCGTGCAAAGCTGAAAGTCAACCCCTCTCAACGGGGTGGGGAGGGGAGGGGGCTGTTTGCTACCGGCATGGCTGCTGGTTCGGTGCCTCCAAAGATGTTGGGCGCACAACTTATCTTCAGAAGTTGTGGGTGCTCCAACACTGGAGGTTTTGAAGAAGAGACCGGACAGCCATTTGTCTGAAATGGTGTAAGATCTCCTCTGAGCAGGGGGTTGGACTAGAAGACCTCCAAAGTCCCTTCCAATTCTGCTATTCTGCACTGCATGCACACTATCGCATGAAGAGCCATGGTGGTGCGGTAGTTAAGAGAGCAGTACTGCAGGCTACTTCTGCTGACTGCTGATTGCCAGCAGTTTGGCCATTCAAGGCCCACCGGCTCAAGGTTGGATCAGCCTTCCGTCCTTCCGAGGTGGGTCAAATGAGGAGCCAGTTTGTTGGGGGGCAAGAGGCTGACTCTGTAAACCGCTTAGAGAGGGTCTGGAAAGCCCTGTAAAGTGGTATATAAATCTAAGTGCTCTTGCTATTATCTAAGAATAGAAGCTAGGGGTTCCTCCCCCACAGTTCTAAGGTGGTGGTTATTTGTCTGGTCCGGTCTAATTCTAGCCTGGTTTTGTTCACGAAGCAGAGCAATTCCATATCTCCCAGGTGAGTGCTGCCTCTTAGCTCCATCTTCCGCAAGGTAGAAGTAAACCTTGGAATATGGGAGCTACCAACAGCCTGCTAAATCCTCTGCGCTCCACTACTGGTGATAGGACACGGTTCCCTCGTAGCTTGAGAAGACCATGCATTGTTCATTATCCTTGGTCTCCTGCTGACCTCCACAATGCAGCTAGTCATATCCCCTCAATACACACCTGTCCTGGGGGATTCCACCAAGACTTAGACATAGTCCTTCAGATGCATCCCTCAATGCAGATGAGTTGAGGATCCTGCAGCGGGAAACCTCTGGCCTTCCAGAACCCTCCCAGAAGACAGTAGCCTTCAACCAGCCAAGGCTAGCTTGCTTACCTTCTGCTCAAATCTGGTTAAATCAGACTGGTGCAAAATATCTCTGACTCGATGAACATCTAGAGAACTTTTGAGAAGAGACTTATCCTAACTGTTGCGAAGTCCTCAGGACACAAAACAACCCTCCCGAAGAACAAACACACCTACCTCATCTCTGCTGCCATCTGCCCTGTTTTCTCCATCCTGGCTTCTTGCTTGTTGCCATTTGCCCCATTTCTCCATCCTGGCTTCTGGCTCCATGGTATGCTTTGAGACTCTCTAGACTTTGGGTATTCCCACCTCGGCAAACCTGCTCTAGCGTGACTTGCCCAAAAGACACATGCTTTGCTTTGGGGTGCATGGGCCAAGCGCATGAGGAGGCACCGCGTATGTTCACCGGGTGCATGTTTGCCTGTGGCCTTTCCTCCTGTCTACTCCTGGGATGGCCTCTTGTTTCTGCATTGCTTGGCCCACTCAACCGTGGGGCAAGGAATTGCAGAGTCCCGCTGTGGCTGTCGGTTCACTGCTTCCTCGTTTCTTTCTCAATGTTCTGTATTACCAACTTTGTGTTTCAGACATCTTTCTTGTTTTTTTTTTCCTGGAAGGGAACTTGACAAGGGGCAGAATGTAGCCTAGGACCGCCAACCCATTCCTAGCGAGGGTCTTGAAGGGTCAGCAGATGCTCTCAGCCTTGTTCAAATGCCAACTCGTCTTGACAAGCGGTGAAGCCAAGACAAGTTCCATTTGGTGTTGGGAGGGTCAAATGTCAGGTTCTACATGTAGGCAAGAAAAACCCAAATGCACAGGTACAGTATATGAGAGGGATCTTGGAGTCCTAGTGGACAACCACTTAAATAGGAGCCAGCCGTGGGCAGCAGCTGCCAAAAAAGCCAACACCGTTCTAGGCTGCATCAACAGAGGGAGAGAATCAAGATCAGGTGAAGTATTGATATCACTTTACAAAGCCTTGGGAAGGCCACATTTAGAATCCTGCATCCAGTTTTGGTCGCCACGATGTAAAAAAGACGTGGAGACTCTAGAAAGAGAGCAGAGAAGAGAAACAAAGAGGATGAGGGGACTGGAGGCTCAAACATATGAGGAACGGTTTCAGGAACTGGGTAGGTCTAGTTTAATGAAAAGAAGGACTAGGGGAGACATGATAGTAGCCTTCCAATATCTCAGGGGCTGCCCCAAAGAAGAGGGAGTCAAGCTATTCTCCAAGACACCTGAGGGCAGAACAAGAAGCAACGGGTGGAAACTAATCAAGGAGAGAAGCAACCTAGAACTGAGGAAAAATTTCCCGACAGTGAGAACAATTCATCAGTGGAAGAACTTCCTGTCTACTAAAATGGAATCCCATTTTAAGGCTCTGTTCTCTTCTCTGCGGAATTGAAATCGATAGGATGATATTTTTCTGCCCTGGGCTTCTTGGAACTCTTGGAGGGAGACGTTGGCAGCTCTTCCCACAAAAATCCTTCCTCGCTGCTCTTTCGCACACCTGCAAAGCCACCTTTTCTTGGGTTTGGGATCTCCGGTTGAGTGTCGGCTCCTTAATTGGTTAACTCGGTGCAAATCCTAGGTTCTCCAAAGGCCCATCAGGCCATCATCCTATCTGAAGTCAGGAGAAATTTCCCGACAATTAAGCAGGCCGACGCTGTGCCTTGTGTGGGTTTTCGAGGAGACTCTGGGGGGTTCCATTGGGTTGAAAGGGCCTAGGGCAGGAATGGCGGACCTTTTCCTTGTTGGTGGCAATAGCGCCCGCGGGGGCTGGCACCCATAACGCAAAGCACGTCCCCACATGCCCATGTCCACACAGGCCTCCCTCCCAGGTTCTTCTTCCCCATACATGCCACACTGCTCGCCTCCAAGCTGAGCTTGCTATTTTCTTCGGGGTGGGGGGGGATAGGCTGTTTTTGCCCTCCCCAGCCTCCAGGGAAGCCTCCGGAGCCTGGGTAGGGCAAAACACAGGCTCAACGGGCCTACCGGAAGTTTGGAAACAACCCATTTCCGAACTTCCGGTAGGCCCACTGGACCTGTTTTTTGCCTTCCCCAGCCTCCGGAGGCTCTCTTGAAGCCAATAGCCCTTCTCCAGCCCTCCAGAAGGCCAAAAATCAGCACATGCGCGCTGGAGCTGATGCCTCGCGTGCCGGCAGATATGGCTCCATAGGTTCCTGTTCTGCCCTCACCGATGGACACAAGCTTGGCTGCTTGCCACTATCTCCTTGGCTGCGAGACCGGACTCACATAATAGGCAGAGAATTATAGATGCAACTGACCAGAATTTCCAAGGAGGAGTTAATAATGTTGTTCCCTGCAAATGATCCCTCCCCACAGCCTTCCTTATAAGCTCTCTTGGGAGTGGCCACTCATCAACCAGCTGGTTCCAATTCAGGGCCTCCGAGCTTGCCTCTTACGTAACTGTTGCCTCCTCTTCTCAGCCCTGCGTAATCTAGCATCAGGGACAAACTGCCCCTGATCCTCCCCACTGCTCCATGACCCAGGCGCCTCCTGGTGGCCAACCAGGCTCTCTGCTTCCTGAAGGTCTCCCTCCTCCTCCAGGGCAGACTCATAGGACTCCTCACTAGAAGAGTCCATCAGCAGCTCATCCGGAGCCGGCTGGGCCACAACAACAGGTTCCATGCGTGTGCCATAGGTTCCCTCTCACAGGTCTAGGGTCTCCTGTTTGGGGGTTGAACTAGAAGACCTCCAAGGTCCCTTTCGACTCCTGTGGTTTCTGAAGTCGCTCTTGCCACCCGTCGCGTGTGAGTTGATAATCGGCTTGTTTCTCTCCTTTTTGGTTTCTGTTGCTCCTCTAGTACACCTCCAGCATGAGGGCGAAATACCTCGCCACCAACCAGCCTCGGCCGGATTCTGGAAGCGTGCACTGAAACGGAGAACACCTGGAAGTGAAAAATGGAAGGGAACGGGCCGGCATTGAGCTTCTGTCGTCTTCGCAGATCTATCTTGCTTTTCTCCCAGGCTCCAGCTCAGTTGCATTTCCTGCTGCTTCTTCCCCAGCTTGACCTGGCCTATGGTCCACGTGAAGACATCTCTGTAGAAGCTTTTATTGCAGATCTAGGCTCTTGTTCCCTCGCAGTTCTCTCTCTATGGAGAGGGGGGACATCTCCACATGCTCATGTCCACGTGCTGAAAGAGTGGCTGGGCCTCTTGTGTTCCTTCGCTGAATGGAGAATACACTTTTGTGATCAAGTGGGCCATCTCCTCCCGAAGGCTTCTCTCCAACCCATCCAAAAACGATTGGATGAACCAGAGGACTTTTTAAAACTGGACGGTGGTGTGGAAGTGCTCTTGATGTGGCACGCTGAAGGTAAAGCCATCTTTAATGTCCACTTCGCCAAGAAGCTCAGATATCTCCAAGCTTTGCCTGAAGATCTCTTGGAGCTGCCGTAGAGGCCTCCTCGGTTCTCCTCTCCAACCTGGGATCCTTGCAACTCCTTGGTCCCTTGCCTGCTACAACGTGGTCTGCTCGTTTCAACCCTTTGCAACTCTCGGATACCTCTACCGCAAGTTTACTCCTCCGTTTTACTCTCTGGGTTTAAGGTCCCAACGAGAAGGAGAAGGCTTCCTGCACCAGCTTGTATGTGCTTGGATGTATGTGCTTGTTGGCACACACACATACAAACACAGCCTTATATGAGCACACACTGCTTGTCCTCCACCTGCCTTCCTCATCCGTATCTGTACTTCCTACAAACATCCGTTGAGCTGATGCCAAGTCCTCCAACTGGAAGCTGCCACTCCTTCGGTGCCAAAAATATTTCCAGGGAAATATTTAAGGAGTGTCGTAGATTGGAAGAGGGGGAGGAGCTGTGAAATATCAAAGTTTGGGAGAAGGATTTGACAGGTCAAGGAAATGCCAGCAAAACCTGAGCTTCTTCCCAAGGCCTCCTCCTGGGTTAGACTTCTCAGCGCTTCTCATTTGGGCTTCTTTGGGGGTTTAGGACAGACGAATCCCTGGACGGGTTGATCTTAGATGGAGAAGGGAGGGTTGTCCTTAAATCAGGAAGCAAAAATTAAAAAAAAATACTGTTATGGGAAGACACTTTTGAAGTTCAGTGGTCAAAGGGGTCTCCAGGTAGATCCTCACCTTAATTTGAAGGCCAACCATGGACCAGTTGCTTCTCAACTTGCTGACAGTAAAGGTGAGCAGCAAATTGAAAGGAAGAACAATGGTTGTAGGACACCTACTGGTGTTTTTGCTATATGAGATCTTTAGGATATTGAATAGTTCCACCCTATCCTCATTGATCTCTTGGGTCTTCTTCAGATAGGTCCTCACCTTAATTTGAAGGCCATCCATGGACCAGTTGCTTCTCAGCTTGCTGACAGTAAAGGTGAGCAGCAAACTGGGAGGAAGAACAATGGCTGTAGGACACCTACTGGTGTTCTTGTTATGTGAGATGATTAGGATATTGAATAGTTCCACCCTATCCTCATTGAACTCTTGGGTCTTCTCATTGTGAAAGCATGAGATTTCCTTTTCGAGTTTTGCACACTTGAGAGGAAGTTTTGCTTGCTTTCACTCTTGAGAGATGTACACACACACACACACACACACACACACACACACACCTCCGCCATAGTTGCTTGCTTTGAAAACCTAGAATGTCAGAAGGCACCGAAATCCTTAGATGCAGCTGGCAGCAGAATGAGGGGACACCAAACCACTGTTAGGTCTTTCTGGAGCATCAGGGTCACGTAAGCCATTGTTTGTGTGTAAGTGCAGGGAGCCTACTCAGTTTTTCAGTCTTATCTCTAGATTCCCAAGTTACGTAGCTCATTACCCAGTAGCATTGGGACAGGAGTTGGAGCTCCATCCGACCATGAAGGTATTTGTACAAAAAAAAAAAATGAACCCTCCAAAAATACGTTTCTTGACAGACCACCTTTTGAAGGCGTGCCCTTAAAACCAAAATTCAGCCCTCTGGATCCTGTGCAGATGATCACAGATCTTCCGGAGAACATTCTTGGTAGCTTCGTTGGTGGAGAGCAGGAAGACAACCTTCCCCGTCCTGCTCCGTCTTCTCCAGGCAGAAGAAAACCTTGAGTAGGATCCTCTTAAGGAAGGGACCAACAACATACGTTGTAATAATAACCACTATAGAAACTAACTTTCTTCTGAGAAGTCGCCATCGCTAAGGACAGGGCTCTTCCAACTTGGCCACTTTTAAGACTTGTGGACTTCTCCAACCAATTCTGGGAGTTGAAGTTCACAAGTCTTAAAAGTTGCCAAGTTGGAAGACCTCTGGCTTAGAAGAACCTCCAGCTTGGAGTGTCCTGCACGAATCTTAAGATATCCTCTGCATTTTCCAACAAGCAGAAGACAACCTGGTGGAGAAAGGACCAAGCTATCCGGTTGGAGTTTGTTCGCGACAGGGTGGATCTTCTCCAGGGACTCCGAACTCGGCTTTTCAACTCCCCGAGATACAGGATCATCTCAAACTCAAACGACAATGCACGCTTCTATCATCGGAGTCAACTGGGGGTGGTGGTATCTGGGCGCACACCTCCTGCACCCACCCACGTGTAAATATGGATTGCTGGGGACGCCAAAAGCACGTGCGGATCTCGTGGGGCATGTCCGACTGGCTCCCCTTTCGGAAAATGTGAGTGTTTGCATGGTCACTTCTTTGCCTTCAACGAGAAGAGAGGGGCCACGCTCCCCACCTTCTCCTTCGTGCCAAGCATCCGTGGCAACCATGTCGACTGCTAAGGGCTGATCACCGCTGGCTGTCCCCTCCTTCAAACAAGCCTGTCCCAAGCTCCCTACCTCCCTCCCCTTCCTTCCTCCTTCAATTATTGGCTGGCAAGAGTGTTGACGTTTTGGCTGGATCGGTGTCTCCATCAGAAGCTTCTGCAACCAGCTTTTTTCGGCACCGTAGGCGAACCCCACGAAATAGTTTATTTCCCTGTTCTCTTCGCTTTCTCTCTCTCTCTCTGGGTTTTTTATTTTGCAAGTTATGAATTCTCAGGACGGTGCTGTAGACTTTTCCCGGGGGGGGGGGGGACCCCTATCCCTGTGGATTTTTTTGGCCGACGAAATTCAAGAGATGTTGATCGGCGTCTTGCTAAGACCGCGTGGCCAGAACCTTGAAGCAGGGGGTGACAAGAGGTCGGAGTGGAAAAGTGGAGCCCTAAAACCCTTCCTTCCTTCCTTCCTTCCTTCCTTCCTTCCTTCCTTCCTTCCTTCCTTCCTTCCTTCCTTCCTTCCTTCCTTCCTTCCTTCCTTCCTTCTTCCTTCCTTCCTGAGAGCCATTTGCAAAGGGATTGGGGTTTTCCCCCCCGTGACAACCATCACACGCCCTTTCTTAACAATCCTTAAAAAAAAAAAAAAAAACTAGGGAGCATCTCAAGCTGATGAAGCACCTCTCCACAATGTGACCTGTAAATAGCATGAGGAGGGACGTCTTCCCATCCAGTGTTGTGAAGACTGCATCGTAGCTGTTTTTATTTTTATTGTTTGGGGGTGGGGGTGGGTGGGAAGAAATCGAATCAAGACGGGGCTGTGAATTTATTTTTTGTGTGTGCTGTTCCAAAAACAAAACGGAAAAAAAAAACCAGTGTTGTGTTTTGTATCTTGTCTGTATAATATTAGCTCACTTTCGTTTTGAATTTTTCTTCGGCTTCTTAAGATGAGAAAAGGTTTTAAGGTGAAAAAGAAAATATTTGATATTCATCCATGTATCCAAGACTTGAAGGTTAGATTCTTCTCAACTAGCCACAATTTAAACAAAACAAAAAGAGAGAGAGAGAGAGAGCAAATCTGATGGGTATGTGTGAATTAAATACCTCAGGTGTTGGCCAACTTAAAAGGAAGAGGAACGAGTAGCTTAAACCTGGCTTAAACTTGGAACAATTTTACTGAGGGCCAATTTCTGGAGCATCACAGAAAATGTGTGCGTTTCGCACACGTGCGTTAAAATTCAGTTACTGCTCGACCCAGCACACTTGCCACCTAGATCTGTTGTGCTTGTCTACCTGTGGCCCATCAGGACACACAATCAATATCCCCCCCCCCCCGAGCATGCTAGGGCTTCCTAAGATCTACTAGGAAGTTGAGTAGTTGGGAACATCAGTTGGTCTTTCTCTTAAGATCCTTGGTGTGTTTGAGAAGGCCAAGACCTCCTCGTGATCTCTTGTGTTGTCAGCTTGAGCCGCGAGGAAGTTTCAGAAGATAGTGTGGGGCGCGATCCCTGTAGCCTTCAAGGCCCAAGAGAAGGTTGAGTGATGGGTCTGGTCCATCGTTCAGTTTTGACCGCGCATTGGAGGCTACACTGGGGCAGAAGGCACCTCGCTTTGGGGTACGTCTGCTTTGATGCTCACTTGACCAACTGTGTCCATTTCTTCTTTGAAAGAGCGAGATCTAGGACTTAGTACATCAGGTCATGTCAAAAGCTTCTTGCGGTGAAGGTTCTGGACATGGTCCAACCGTATCTTGTGCCAAAAAATAAGTCTTCTAAAAGCCATATTGGTCCTTCACCCACCCTTTCTGAGCTCTTGTTTAAGAGGAGGTGCTGCTTCCCCCGTCAATTGGGCAACTTCCTCCGGGAAGGATGAAGCTTAATTAAGTGAGGAGGTCCAGTTTAGGCGTCTCTGATGAGGGACAATAGAGAAATGTGGATTGCAACTTCCTGTTGTCTTCAAGAGTCCTGGCTTGGACCATGTTGGGTTAAAAAAAAAAAGCCATCAGCAAAAAAACGGAGCCTTCAGCCTTCTGTCCTTCTTCATCCTGGAACTGATGGGCCAAGTAGGTAGACAAGGACTCAAAATAATCCATCTAGGTCTCTGCTCCTTTTTGAGGCGTGTTCCTCAGAAGGATGCTTCAGACCATGCATGGTCACCGAAGTTCTTTAAGAGCGAACCTCTCGGACCTGAAGGAATTTAGAGAGGACCAGGGTTAGGGTTAGGGAGTTAGATCTCTAGATCCTAGGTGTTGTGAGTACGTCATGGTGATGCACCTTTGAGATCTTTGGAGAACTGAGAGCTGGAAGCACCACCTCCATGTAACAAGACAGGGTGTTGGATCTTCTGGTCCGCTGCTCAGTGGAAGGGCAGATGCCTTGCAGGCAAGCGATCCAGTCCTCATCATTTCCAAAATGGAGCAGAGAACGTTACCACCAGCCATTGGTGAGAGGAATAACTTTAAGAGGACTAAGTGCTTTGATTCGATCTATGGCAGATGCTCCTGCTTGTAACTTAATGAGTTCTTGTAGAGAGTTGACTCCACAAGGAAGAGGTGCTAAGAAACTGATGGGACTTCAGCTAATGTGTAGGGATGGGAGACCACCTCATCCCTGTTAGTTATTCTCCAGATATCCCCTGTAGACCATCTGCCAACCTCAAGAGAGAAAACGGTGTGCTTGGGACCAAACAGACACAGCTACACACCGAGGCCAACCTTAGAATCTGGGTTAGCAGGGCCATCCCTACCTTGGACTTCAGGAAGCAGGGCTCAACATTTTGTTACCTTTCAACAACGCAACAAACAACAACAACCACAGTCACCTGCGACAGCTGCTGGACTAGCATCAGGCTAGTTCTTGGTGCTTTGTGTCTTCAACAACCACACTTTTGTCTCTATGCAAAGTGGATGCTCCTCTTGTTTTCACTCTTCTCTCTCTGACACCAGGATCCACCTCTAAAGGCTTCCCCAGTCTAGTTGGGGTTGGACCTGCGTCCCTCCCCCCCCCCCCTTGAATCAACTCAGCGTTTCAGGGGAGGTTGGCTGGGGATTCTGGGAATTGTAATCCCCCGGAGCTTCTGATTCCCAGGAACATTGACCTTGTGGTCAAGAACTGGGACTTGTTTTAGTCTCTTCCCCGACTTCAATCGACTTTGCATTGAACTCTCCCTTAGGAGGGTTGCTGATATTGTGGTTTGCGTCATCCCTGACCCGTGCTTTGCCCACAAAGCAAGCAAGCCCATTAAAAACCCAGAATCCTGGTTTATTACAAAGAATCCTGGTTTATTACTCATCCCAATGCGCAGCCCAAATCGGGCAGCAACGCCACCTCTTATGACCCAGGGCCAAGCTTCACCTTCCGAATTTTTGTCTGCCCCTGACTAGGAAAGGCACAAGAGCCTTGGTGAATTTGGCGCTGTGGTCCATTGGCAACCAGCAGTTCTCTTCCCCACTCCTCCATTCGGCAGAGACGCAAGCCTCTCGTTCTCTCCGTCTCCAATTTTATGATGATTATTTTTTGAGAGGTGTGTGCAAATTCTACCGACTCCCAAAAACTGGCGTTTTCAAACCGGGTTTTTGCTTTTTAAACCACAATGGTTAATACAGCATTCTACTTTTATGTATACATATATAATATATGTATATGAAATATATATAAATATAATTTTTTTAAAGCCATTAGACGTGACTAAGCTTCTTTCAAAGATCTCCACCGGACCCCACTTAAGAAAAGAAAAAAAAGTTTTTGAAAGTTTCACGGGGGGGGGGGTTTAAACGGAGGGGCGGGGGAGGCGTCAGCCCGATGACGATTCTTTTTTTAAACTTTTCTTTGACTTTCGGTTGATTTTACGACATTGTACTGTAGCTGGGTGTTGGTTTTTTTGTCGTTGTTTTTTTACTGGTTTGTTCTTTCTGTTCTGCAGATATTACAACAGAAACGATTCTAAATGTAATTCCTGTGGTTTTTATTCCGCTTGGGTTTCATGTTTTAAAATAAACAACTTTTGAAAAGGCTCTGCTCCGGCTAATGAATGGTTTATTACGGATATATGTCATTGTTCACCCTTCAACGTGGCTTTTGTCTTGTTGCGTTGTACCTAGTCCTGCCACAAGGTGGCAGCACCTGTCTGTGTTTCCCGTGGGCAAAGACCTCTCCATTAGAAATCAGAGAGTTAGCATATTCCTCGTTTTATGACTGTTCCTTTAGTGAGCGTTCCAAAAGGACAACAGCACGGGAAAAAGCGACACACTCCTTTTTGTGACTGTTGCAGCCTCCCCTGTGGTCACATGATCAAAATTCAGACGGTGGGCAACTGACTCGTTTCTATGATGGTCGCAGAGTGCCGTGTGTGTGTGTGGTGTGATCCCATTTTGCGACCTTCGGACAAGCAAAGCCAGCGGGGAAGCAGGTTCCACTTAGCAACCGTCTTTACTAACGGAACAACTGTGGGGATTCGCTTAGCCACTGAGTCAAGGGAGGTCGTAAAATGGGACAAAGCTCGCTTCACAAATGCCTGGCTTTGCATCAGTAATTGTGGGGCTCAGTTGCAGCCGTAAGTCGAGGGCTACCTGTAAATTCTTCCATCGAGCTTTCAGAATCACAGAGCCGGAAGGGACCTTAGAGGTCTTCTAGTCCAACCCACCGCCCTTCCTGGATTACAAGGTTCTACACGCAAGCTGGGTTAGTTCATTGCAGAGAAAGCAACGTGGTTAAAAAAAACGAGAGCTTCAAGTAATTCCTTAGCCAACAAATTATTTTATTGAAAGCACAAAGAAGACACAGGCCACAGGCAACCTGTGGCTGTGATCAGGTTTAATTCCCTGAGAATATTAATCGTTATTTCCCTCCCACACATTTTTCCTCTTTTATATATATATATATATATAGCGAGAGTCACATAATATATGTACATTACTTTACAGAAAGCAACATTCCCAGATACTGGGGTTTATAAATTACAGATAAGTGACAAATGACACCAAACTTTTTCCATTTTGTTGTTCTTTCAACAGATCAGGGAAAAAAAATACATTTTTCCTTTTTTGTTTGTTTGCTGATCCACAAAAGGGTGGGGGACACTTTAAAACCCACCTTTGACAAAATCACAAAGGACTCAGGATTTTTCACACAAAAAAAGGCACAGTAAATAACACTGTTGCGATAAAATATTTACAAACACTACCCAGTATGGGCCTTGTTGGTGGTGGTTTCGGTTTTTTGTTTTTGTTTTTATTTATGCCAGGGAAGCTTTGGCCTCTCCCGTCTCTGCCTTTGGGACCTAGGAAGAAAAAGCTATGCGGCATTTTGCAGGAGAGTTAAATTCAACTCCTTGCGGTGAAAATGCTACAGCCAAATCTCCCCCGAGACAGAGAAGTTGCAGCGAAGGGAGACGGTGAATCAGCACCATGTCCCATGCACAAGAGAAATAGGGGAATCTTCCATTGCTTCCAACATCTTTAGACTCCTTTTAAATTAACACACAAGTCATTCCTACCAACCACAAAAATGTTGAGCCTGGATGTTGCTACGATCGCGTCTTGATTTTACAGACCCTGATTCAACAGGCTTTCGATTTAACAGACAATATCTGAATTTGAGTGGCTTCAGCAAACAACAGTTTGATAAATCAGACCATGCGCATAGAACATTTTTTTTGTAAAGTACATGGGTGTACAGGACATAAATATTATGAACATCACGTAACATACACGGGCATTACATTACATAGCATTGGGTTTCATGAACATTTGGCTTTAACGGACGTGGGTTCCTCCCAATTGGTCCGTAAAATTAAGAGACTTACTTACAGTAAGTAAAATTAAATATTACTTAAATTACTTACTTAAATAATTCAGGTGGGCCCCTATGTCGTAAGCCAACATTTTGTGCTTTCCTGGGAACAAACCCCATTCAACAGGGTAGCATCTCTCCCTGAGTAAACTCCACAGAGGATTGCTCATTATATATATATATATAATATTTAGTAGAATCAAAATAATTGCATCTTCAAAGGGTCTAAAATTTTGAATTTAAATAGGCTAATGTCATTTTTACTGACAAACGTGCAACAAGACAGAACTAGGAAGACAGCAAATTTAGGTTGGCAGAAGCTGGGACAGGTAACGGGAGCTCACTCTGTTATGCGGCAATAGGGATTCGAACCGCTGAACTGCTGACCTTTCAGGTCGGCAAGCTCAGCGTCTTAGCCACTGAGCCACCACGTCCCTATATATATATATGATTTCTGGAGCTGGAGCCTTCCAATCTGCTATCAACTCTCTGCTTACATTTGGTATTAAATATTGATTTAATTAAATTAAATCAGAATGAAACGCAACTACGGGTGCGTTCCATAGTTCTGGGCTTAGGTGCAGTTTTGCAATCCTTTGCGTGTTTACTCTTAAGAAGCCCACCGAAGCTTCTGGGGAGGCCTGGGTGGAAAGGATAAGATGTTAGCTCCTTGCCCCCCCCCCCCCCAAACAACTCTATTTATCGTTTGAGTCTCCCTTCAGTGCAACTGCAAAAGGCGAACGTTGAAGAGACCAGCTCTACGTGAATTTAGGGGAGAAAAAGCTACCTCTCAGAGGGAAAGTCTACAAATAGCACGAGGGAAAGGGGAAACATCCACGAAAAATGGACAAAAAAACAGAGCAAATCAGCAAAAAAACGTTGTTTTTTTTCCTATGTAAACCTTCATCTGAAAAATTTTGCGGAGCCTGGAAAAGCAGGAAGGGGGGGGGGGGAAAGGTATGTGAAAAATAGGAAGAAAGGAAGACAGTAGATGGCCAAAAAATAAGGACATCTTCTAGCTGTGTTAGAGTCCCACTCCAAGAGTTCCCAGCCAGAAAAAAGATTGGAACAGGAGTACCACAAAGCTAAAGGACTCCAAAGCTGCAAAAGACCAACTTTGGGGGGCAAGAGATGTGTGTGAAAAATCTGCAAAATGGTCATCCTGGCTTGGATTACAATGCTGCGAACGCCATCTTGCAAGGGTCGATAGCCTCAAAGAGCCCAAATCACTACATGACAAGGCTAAGCGTTAGTCCGGTGCTTCTCAAAACTGGGTAACTTTAAGACGAGTGGACTTCAACTCCCAAAATTATGAGGGGTGGACTTCAGCTCCCAGAATTCCCCAGCCAGCATGCTTTAAGACCTGTGGACTTCCTCTCCCAGAATTCTCCACTCCCAGAATTCCCCAGCCAGCATGCTTTAAGATGGATGGGCTTCAACTCCCAGAATTCCCCAGCCAGTATGCTTTAAGACCTGTGGACTTCCACTCCCAGAATTCCCCAGCCAGCATGCTTGATGCGGAAGATGGCCGGGGAATTCTGGGGATCAAAATCCATCCCATCTGAAAGTTACGAGTTTGAGAAACGCGTCCTGGACCTGTCCTTCAACCCGTTAAAAAATGGGGGGTGGCAACCCCATCCCTGCTTAGCATCTGCCACAACGCCTGGTGTTTTGTTTTTTTAAAAAAGTGCTTCAGAATTTGGCAGGTTGCCCAGCGTTTGGGCCTTTTCAGGGCTCTCGTGAGAAACGGAGGTGGGGTGGGGAAGGACGCGCCCCTCAAAACCTTCTGGAGAAAGGCAGGTTTTTCTGCCAGGGACCTGCAGCAGGTGGCAGATTAAAAAAGAAAAAAAAGATATTTCTCAACACAATCAGCCTTGAAGCCCTCGCAAAGGAAGGGACAGCTGAGGAGGAGGAGGAGGAGGAGGAGGAGGAGGAGGAGGAGGAGGGGAAAAAGTCCCATATCACAATTGCTTCTTGCATTGGGAGCTTCTAAAATATTTATACCCTGATAATCACCGGGAGACCGACGTGGCCAGGAACACAAGGCCACGCAGCCGCCGGTGGAAATACACATACACACACGCACACACTGTGAACTAACCACAGTAATTAGGAGCGCATTGCTTCACAGCAAACGAAGGACGCACGCATACAGACACGGTCATTAAAAATAACGGGTCCCGGAAGGTCTTCGGATACCGGAGAACTCAGGACGAGGTTAAGGGAACGTCGGGATTTTTTAGTACACGACGTTGGACGGACACCACGGCGTATCCGGGTACAGCAAACAATGGATGGAGCGAAACCTGGAAGAAGAGAGAGACGGGTTGGGGTGGACGTCAAGAAGGACCCAGCCCGATCGGGGTCCGCGTGCAACTCGGGATCTACAATGGCAACGTCTCGGATTTGGGGGGATGCGACTCCTTTGTGCGGCCTTCTGACGAGCAACGTCAAAACGGGGAAGCCCGATTCACTCAAGGACCACGTGACAAGCTTAACAGCAGCAAGGAAGGTCGCAAGGGGGGGGGGGAGCAAAGCTCCCTTAACAAGCGTCTTGCTTAGCCTTGGAAATTTTGGGCCCAATTGCGGGCGTTAAGTCAAGGACTGCCTGAGTTATGTGAAATGGTTCTGCTCAATAGTTTAAGGTTGCAGAAGTTAATTCTCACCATTTGGAAGTAAATCCTTTGAACCCCAAGGGACTTCTGACAAAATCCATCCATCCATCCATCTCTTATCTCTTATCTCTATCTATCTATCTATCTATCTATCTATCTATCTATCTATCTATCTATCTATCTATCTATCTATCTATCTATCTATCTATCTATCTATAGATAAATGATTTATCTATCATTTATCTCTATCTATCTATCTATCTATCTTATATCATTTATCTCTATCTATCTATCTATCTATCTATCTATCTATCTATCATTTATCTCTATCTATCTATCTATCTATCTATCTATCTGCCTCTGAATCTATCTATCTATCTATCTATCTATCTATCTATCTATCTATCTATCATTTATCTATCTATCATTTATATCTATCTATCTATCTATCTATCTATCTACCTATCTACATCATTTATCTACTGTATATCTATCATTTATCTATCTATCATTTATCTAAATCTATATCTATCTATCTATCCATCTATCTATCTATCCATCCATCCATCCATCCATCCATCCATCCATCCATCCATCCATCCATCCATCTATCTATCTATCTATCTATCTATCTATCTATCTATCTATCTATCTATCTATCTATCTAATCTATCATTTATCTATTATCTATCATTTATCTATATCTATCTCCTATCTATCTATCTATCTATCTATCTATCTATCTATCTATCTATCTATCTATCTATCTATCATCTATCTATCTATCTATCTATATCTATCTTCATCTATTTCTCTATCTATCTATATTTATCTGCAAAGATTAAGGACGGAAATATTGTTGACTTTCCTTTCTGCCATTCTAACCTCTTTCCTTCATGCAGATGTGATTCTTACCTGGAAGGATCTTCCTCCACCGAGAAAGCCCCCTTCATATGGATGGAATTCCTCTTGTTTTCAAACATCCCATAACTCAAAGTGACCTTGGGAAAAAGAGGGGGAGAATGCAAGATTGAGCTACAAAGGCAGCAAAGAAATACTCCTTTTTAAAACACATGAAGAACGGTTGCAGGAACTGGGTATATCTAGTCTTATGAAAAGAAGGACCAGGGGAGACATGATAGCAGCCTTCCAATATCTCAGGGGCTGCCCCAAAGAAGAGGGAGTCAAGCTATTCTCCAAAGCACCTGAGGGCAGGACAAGAAGCAATGGGTGGAAACTCATCAAGGAGAGAAGCAGCTTAGAACTAAGGAGACATTTCCTGACAGTGAGAACAATTGACCAGTGGAACAACTTGTCTCCAGATGTTGTGGGTGGTCCATCACTAGAAATTTCTAAGAAGAGCCTTGGACAACCACTTATCTGAAATGGGATGGGTCTCTAGCTTGAGCAGGAGATTGGACTAGAAGACCTCCAAAGACCCTTCCAACTCTGTTATTCTTTAGGCAACCCTCCCCAAGTGGCTTCCAAGGTGGGTTTGTCCATCCCAAAATATCAATTCATTGCAACATTTATTTGGGGGAAGGGGAGAGATGCAGGGTCTCCTGGCCAACTTCCTCCAAGGATGATTTCTGCTGGGGTAAGTGTGACCCAGATTCCCAATATCTGAACGTCTGAATGTTTTAATGCTTTGTTTCTGGGTCTGCGTGACTTAAACCCTTTGGCATTTTTACCTGCTTATGGATCTCGGACTTGGCCACTTGGTGCAGATTCTCGAGATGCGAATGGAAAAGATTACTTCGGATCAGTTTCACCCCCAGGACAGATTCTATGATGTACCCAATGGTGCAATCATCAGGGAGACGGATCTTTTCCGCCGTGCTCATGAAGTGCCCGCCACTGGAGAGAAATGGACGAGAATTGGAGAAGAGTTAGAAAAAAACAGGCTTGATTATTATTCCATCTGTTCTCCATTTAAAAAACCCCAAAGGATTAAACTCTAACATTTAAAGCCCTCCCATTTATATTTGTGTCAATGCAAACGCAATTTCTTAAGGTGGTTTTCCAACTGATGAGAATGTCAGGGGATGGATTCCTGTATCGTATTCAAACGAGACTTCTTAAGCATAGTTTGAATGCCTCACGACTGGGTCTCCCAACAGGTTGAACGCAGAGCGTAGGGAAATTTGGAAAATTTAAGGGGGAAACTTGCTAAAACTTTGGTGTCCCAGTAAGTACTTGGCCTTTTGCATCAAAGATGCTAAAATGTAGCTCAGAAATATTATGGAGTTTGATCTGTAACCACCATTGAGATGTGTCAGGCATGGTTGTTGGAAAAGGTAAAGGTTCCCCTCGCATGTATTCCTGACTCTAGGGGGCGGTGCTCATCTCCGTTTCAAAGCCGAAGAGCCAGCACTGTCCGAAGACATCTCTGTGGTCAGGTGGCCGGCATGACTCAATGCCAAAGGCGCACAGAACATTGTTCCCTTTCCACCAAAGGTGGTTCCTGTTTTTCTACTTGCATTTTTTTACATGCTTTCGAACTGCTAGGCTGGCAGAAGCCGAGACCAGTCACGGGAGCTCACTCCTTTACATGGCGCTAGGGATTCGAACCGCCGAACTGCCGACTTTTTCTGATCGACAAGCTCAGCATCTTAGCCGCTGAGCCACCGCCTCCCTTGTTGATGTGCATCCCTTGCTTATTTTTCTTAATCCTCCAGCTTTCATATTGCAACTTCCTTACGCTCAACCAAAGGTGGACTCTTACCTGGCCCAAGGGGTCATCTTCAGTGCCAGACCACGACTGATGCAGAAACCAGCACCGCCGGTGGCAAACCAGAAATGGACCGGATGCTGTAGGATGAGAAGAATCAAGGGATGAAGACTCAAGAAGGATCTCCTTTGACACTGAAGAGCACTTGGAGTCAAAGCTTTCGGCCAACTTCTCAGAGATAGTCGTAACCAAGATAGAGAATCCCATCCAAGGACTTCCCCAAGAAAGGGATGTCTCCTTCGAACCAGGAGAGTCCGTTCCTTCAGAAGATGCACGTGGACAACCCCGAATGTTCACCCCCCAAGTCCCCTCATTCTCCTTGTGGACTCACCATCTTGTTCTCGCTGATTCGCTCGGTGGCCTGGATGGGCCTGTCCAGGCTTGGCTTCCCAATGTAGATATCTTGTGTGTGAGCATAGCTGGAGAGCAGTTTGACCAACATTCGGACATTCACATAATTGTCATCGTCCACGTGGCAAAACCACCTAACACAAGGATGAGAACAAGACTGGGTTAGGTCAGGAACCAGGGAATGCAAAGATGCTGAGATCATTGATCTATGGTCTTTTGGGGCATCTATTAACCCAAAGTCTCTTGCCTTCAAGCATTTCAACTGAGCCTTTTTCTCTGTACTTACTTTCGCCCGGATTCAATGAACTTGTCATATTCCACCGCCATCTTGCAGGATAAGGCTTGGCGGCTGTGAGCCGAAGAACAATTGGTGTTGATGACATTTCCTGAAGAGAGACAAGGGGGGGGGGGGAAACCATTCAATTGCCTTAAAAGACAAAGTTACTGAATTAAAAAATCCATAACATGAGAAGGATCTTCATTAGGCCCAGCAAAGGGGATACTTTTCAAAGGTTTTGCATACTCCATGAGGACATTGTAGTGTTCCTCAAAACGGCGATGGCCAACCACAGATATTTTTCTGTGGCACATCTAGACAGCCAACTAAAAAGCAGGGACATCACCCAGCCAACACAAGTGCGTATAGTCAAGGCGATGGTTTCCCCAGTTGCAATGGATGGCTGTGAAAGTTGGACCCTAAGGAAGGCTGAGCGCCAAAGAATGGAGGCCTTTGAACTCTAGTGTTGGAGAAGAAGACTCCTGCTTTGAGGCCCTTGGATGGCAAGGCCATCCAATTGGTCAGTCCTAGAGGAGATCCACCCTGGCTGCTCTTTAGAAGGCCAGATCCTGAAGAGGAAACTCAAAGACTTTGGCCACCTAATGAGAAGGAAGAAAGACTCCCTGGAGAAGAACCTCATGCTGGGAACGATGGAGGGCAAAAGAAGAAGAAGGGGACGGCAGAGAATGAGGTGGCTGGATGGAGTCGGCGTGAGCTTCAATGGACTCCAGAGGATGGGAGAGGACAGGAAGGCCTGGAGGAACATGGGGTCACGATGGGTCGGACACGACTTCGCAACTAACAACAACAAAGAAAAACTCAGAGGCATTCTCCTCTTCTCCTTGTTGACCAAATGGAAGCTCCTTTGTTCACCAGCCTTAACCCAGCCAAGTGTTAACTCAGAAAGGATCAACGTGGGAAGTGGAACAGAAAACTGGACCTTTCCCAGCCCCCCTTTTAACAGGAGGGAGAAGTCCTTGTCCTGGCTATTCATCCCAATCTTTTCTCATCAGATGCCACCTGCTACTCCTTTGGCTGTCTGGAGAGGAATCAATTGGAGGCATGAATAGAGCTCATTAGCATCAGAAGAATAGGGAGGGTCTGAACTAGCCTGGGAGGCGGGGAGGGTGAGGAGGGGTCCTCATTAAACACTCACTGAGTAAGTATCCACCTTCCCACCCCTCTCTCCTCGGGGGAAAGTTAATCGGCCACATTCACTGGGAATCCCACCATAAGGGGCTGTAGTAAGAAAGGGGCATTTTTCAACACCGGCCCAAGAGGAAATTCCCATCCACTCACCAATTCTCTGCTTGAGTTCTGGGTCTTCGCCATCGGTGAAGATGTAAGTCTGAAAAGGAGGAGGGGAAAAATATATATATATTTAGGAAAGTGCTGCCTTCAATCATGTCAAGCCAACGTCTATTCGGTCCCAAACCGAGATTGCATTCATTCAAATCCCCATGCAAATCGCAGCCGTTGGACGGGGATTTGCATATAACATTTCCGTTGCATAAATCATGGTTCGAAGTTTAGAAGCCAGGTGTAAAGAAACGAGGCTTGGGATGTTTTGGGGTAAACGCCTCGTAGTTGTTTTAAGCAAGCGGGTTTGGTGCCCTGTAAGCGTCACCAGGTTGAGTTCAGGTAGAGCTCAGGGCCCAGGAGAACTTTTGAAGAAGAAAAAAAGATAAAAGGAAAAAATAAACCCAGCCTGGAGCAAAAGCTTCATTTGCATTGCAAAGAGATTATTGAGTAAACCTTTCAAAAGGCCTGCAAAGGACGGGAGAAAGGAAGGGGAGGGCTTAGCTTTACGTCAGGTGACCTTCACCTGTCCATCTGTTGTTGCCTTTGCAATATTGCCTGGAGCAGGGGTCTCCAACCTTTGCAACTTTAAGTCTGAAGGACTTCAGCTCCCAGAATTCTCCAGCCAGCTTTGTTATTTTTCTTCTTCATTGGTATTGCGCTAGACTGGGCTTTTATAATTCTGGGAGCTGAAGTCCTTCAGACTTAAAGTTGCAAAGGTTGGAGACCCCTGGCCCAGGCCCTGACACTGACAGCTTTGCTGGCTGGGGATTCTGGGAGCTGAAGTCCTTCAGACTTAAAGTTGCAAAGGTTGGAGACCCCTGGCCCAGGCCCTGACACTGATAGCTTTGCTGGCTGGAGACGTCTGGGAGCTGAAGTCGTTCAGACTTAAAGTTGCAAAGGTTGGCCTGGAGGATTCGCGTTAATTGGGGGATGCTGCACACCTGCTGTGGGTCCCCCCAACCCTTCCAAGGTCTGCCTCCTCCCACCTTCTGGCATCATCCTAAGCTGCTGTGGCCGCCACAAATCCAGGGGTTGCCAACTCTGGTCTCCATCCTCCACCACACCTGCCTGATAACGGGTGGCAGCACCACCCCACCTTGCCTGGAAGTGGTTCGCCTCCAACGGCCACCTGAACAGAAGCCAAAGCGGGTGAAGGCTGCCCCGCCCTGCCCTCTCCACCACCTGCCTGGCTGCACTTTCTTATTGACAGAGGGAGAGAAGGGAGGGGCTGGCATCTGCTGCCTGTCTGGGAGGGCTGGAGGGGGGGGAGGGGGGCAAGGAAGGTCATTGTTCAGGAGCTGGTTGGGAGAGAAGAGAGGGTGGCAGTGACCAAGCAAGACAGGGAAGGAAGGAAGGAAGGAAGGAAGGAGAGGAGGGAGGGAGAGGAGGGAGGGAGGGAGAAAAGGGAGGAAGAGGAGGAGGGAGGGAGGAAAGAAGGAAGGAAGAAAAGGAAGGATGGAAGGAGGAAGAGGAGAAGGGAAGGAGGAAGGAAGAGGAAGGAAGCAAAGGAAGGAGGGAGGAAAGGAGGAAGAAAAGGAAAGAAGGAAGAAGAGGGAGGGAGGGAGGAAGAAAAGGAAGGAAGAAAAATAAAAGGGGAAGAGGGAGGGAAGAGGAGAGTGACAGGGAGGGAGGAAGAAGGAAGGAAGGAAAAGAAGAAAAGGAAGGAAGGAAGAGGAGGAGGGCGAGGGAGGGGCAAAGGGAGGGAAGAAGGAAGAAAAGGAAGGAAGGAAGAAAAGGGAGGAAGTAGGAGGAAGAAAGAAGGAGAGAAAGAGAAAAGGAAGGAGGGAAAGAAAGACAAGAAAGGAGTGTGGTTCTCTCTAATTTGGACCAGAGGCTATTCTCCCCTCCCCTGGTTCCCATTCCATTCAAAGGAAGAAAGTTTCCACCATGGAAGCCAAAGAGGGATTGGGAACAATACTTAACGCAGGAGGGGCGGCTGGGACTTGCTCCCAATTAGCATACAGCTGGGTTGGTTAACCAGAGGGAGACCCAGGGTGTTTGGGAAGGGTGCCGACAGCCAAAAACCGGGTTTAAGCCCCCGAAACAAAGAGGGGGAAAGAAACAGAGGGAGTCTCCCAGAGAGGGGGAAAACAAAGAGAGAGTTCCCGCCTCCCCCCACCCTGGCCCTTTGTAGAAGACCCTCGATGCCCTGTCAAGGCTTTGGCCCTGCAGACCCAGAGGTCAGCCTCCCCCACCCCCACCCACCCACCCCGTGATTGATAATCTGCCTTTCCATTTCAAAAAAGCAAAACAACACCCCCAAACTCTAAGTATGTGCAGGAAAAAGAAACACAGCCGAGTTGATGGTCCTGCAAACCGAGATTATTGCGCTGCGCCCGTCTTTAAACAAGCCATAAACCTTTATCCCGGTTGGCGGGTTTTAAGAAACCGCAAAGTTGCACCAGGTGTCCAGGCAGGGGACGGGGCAGTGGCCTTCTTTACCTCTCTGGCCACAAGGAGCTGCAACCCTCCCCTCCCCAACATTTCTGCTACCGGTTGACCCCCGCCCCTCCCCACTTGGCATCTTGCAGAGAAGCAGCTGGGGTATAAAGAAAAGAAAACTTTTTTTGCATTTAAAAAAAAGGGGGGTGGCTCAGGGGCTAAAGACGCTGAGCTTGTCGATCTGAATGGTTCGAATCCCTAGCGCTGCATAACGGAGTGAGCTCCCGTGACTTGTCCCAGCTTCTGCCAACCTAGCAGTTCGAAAGCACGTCAAAAATGCAAGTAGGAAAATAGGAGCCACTTTTGGTGGGAAGGGAACAGCGTTCCGTGCGCCTTTGGCGTTGAGTCATGCCGGCCACATGACCACGGAGACGTCTTCGGACAGCGCTGGCTCTTTGGCTTTGAAACGGAGAGGAGCACCGCCCCCTAGAGTCAGGAATGACTAGCACATATGTGCGAGAGTGGAACCTTTACCTTTACCTATATTTGAAAAAAAACACCATGCAGGTATGTGGCTAAAGGCTCATCTCTGCCTCTCTTCCATCTTTCCTTTTGTGGCCAGTTGGGAAGCCATGAAGGGTCAGGTTGAGACCCCAGCAGGACTCACAAAACTCCAGAAGGCAACCGGACTCCTCGGCTCCCCTAGTGGCAATCTGGAGTTTTGCGTCTAAGTCCAGGAGACTTAGTCAAGGATTAAGCCAGAGGTTCCCAAACATGGCAACTTTAAGACTTGTGGACTTCAACTGCCAGAATTCTCCAGCCAGCTCTGCTGAAGTCCACAAGTCTTAAAGTTGCCAAGTTTGGGAACCTCTGGATTAAACCATCTTCCTGGGTTATTTTAGAGTTTCTCGAAGCAATGGGGCTTAAGGACAACAGAGGAACTGGCCAGTCTGCTCACAAGGAAAGGCCACATTCTGTTGGAAACCCTTGAACGGGAATTTCATAAAAAGAAAGGAAAGGAAAGGAAGGCGGGGGGAGAGAGAAACCCATCATATTTACTAGATTAGATCAGGCCTGCCGTCGCTAGCAACTCCGCACCCAAAAATAGCCTCCTGCACTGCTCATCCACAGCCTGCTAAAAATAGCCCAAAGGGAGACCATTATATTTTTATTTGATTAATGCCCAGGCTGTTTCTCCGGAAGATGCCAAGAATCAAACCAACGCCTCTTCTCGGAAGCAGGAGAAGCCCAGCTGAGCTGTTCCGACAGGAAGAGGACCCCACCTTGGCGAGAGGCCTCCAGAAATCTGGGCTTTGCTCCCCGGAAACTATGAAGGTGCTGAAATGATGGAACTTCCCAGGAACTTCTCCTTTTGAGGAGATGCGGGGTGGTGGCGATCGGGACTTGCCTCCAGAAGTTGTGGGTATTCCATCACTGGAGGCACTTTAAAGAAGAGATTGGACAACCATTTGTGTGAAATGGGATAGGGTCTCCTGCTTGAGCAGGGGGCTGGACTAGAAGACCTCCAAGGTCCCTTCCAAGTCTGTTATTCTCCACATGTGTACCAAGATGCTATCGCAGAGTCAACCCTTCGTCAACCTCTGTCACCCACTGAAGATCAGATGCAGATGAAGATTCAATTAAACTGCTTTATTGCTAAAAGCCTACATGCAGGAATCTTCTCGGCTAACAGGGAGGGTTAGGGTTCAACAGCAGCCAAGGTGGCTGGACTTATATAGTTTGCTTATGGCTACTTAGGGATTCTAGACCGATTTCTCTTTTAACTCCACCCCAGTTTCTGCCACTCCTTCTCCTGCACCAGATGTCAGCAACCGTAAACACTCAAAGAGCCACAAAGGTCCTAACCGGAAGCCCCCCATCCATAGAGTCTCCTCCTAGCACTGTGTCCTTTTTCCTCTACCTGTCCTAACCAAACGTTCTATCAATTGAGGAGCCAACCTGCGACAGGGAGCCGCAGCAGAGGGGATAAAAGAGCCACATGCGGCTCCAGAGCCACAGGTTGCCTGACCCCTGTCCTACACCATCCATCTTCCCCAGATCTTCTAACCCTGCTTGGGAAGAGCAACGGTGTCCCACCAAGCAGGAGCAGCTCCTCGTCCCCTTTGAAGCAAGGAGGCACGCCGTCTCCCACTGACGTTTGGCCGTTCAGCCAAACATGGCCGCTCTTACTTCCTTGTCTCTGCCCCAAAAATGGTTTTTGCAAACGAAAGGTGGGGGAGAGGGGAGAAAGATGGTTTCTCTCCCTTAGCTGGACTCCGGAGCCTTCATTGTCCAAGCATCCCAGCCTGGGGGACAGACAGGAAGCCTCATTGTTTCTTAAAACGCTGCAGTTGAAAGAAACACAGGATGCTTGGAGTCCCGGAGAACAATAGCAGAGTCCCATCAGAAAACAAACCCAGCGGTTCTCGCCAGGTCAGGGCTTCAGGAATGGGGATCCAGGATCTCCCCCAGAAGAAAGACCCCGAGATGGTTCTTCAGTGGGCGAGGCCCCCCCTTGACGGTCACCGGGAGTTCCTCTCCTTCTGCCCTTATTTCGCCCCCTCACCCCCGTGCTTTCGTGACTCATTTCCTCTTCCCGTCCACCGAAAAGGAGCCAAGCTACGAGCAGTCAGTTGCAAAGATGCAAAGAACTTTCTCCAAATTGCTGGGTTGGGGTATCATGCTAGCCAGAAGCCCACCGGTGGGGTCCCTGGGAGAGAGGCCTCCCCACCTTTTCCCTGCCTGGCAGAAACCTCTCGCCTGGAGGGCGCAAGGTTGAGAGTTTGCCCTTTTTCGCACCCAACACAACACCCACACAAACACACACGCATCTGCTGACCTTTGCACCAACAGCCATCTGATTTTAAGGAACTGTAATAAAAGCTGGTGAGACAATTAACCCTTTGTCTTCCATTCAGAACTTTGCAAGTTGCACCCAACGTCTTGGCAAAAAAAAACGGCGCCTATTTTAGCCAGCTCCCATTTTTCTCCTGCTTGTTCACCTTGTTGGTTGGTTGATTTTAACCTTGGATGAAGAGGCTCAGCAGTGAAGACGCTGAGCTTGTCGATCAGAAAAGGTCAGCAGTTTGGCGGTTCAAATCCCTAGCGCCACCTAACAGAGCGAGCCCCCGTGACTCGTCCCAGCTTCTGCCAACCTAGCAGTTTGAAAGCACGTTAAAAAGATGCAAGTAGAAAAATAGGAAAGAAAGAAAGAAAGAGGCCGGCAGGGAGGGAAGAGAGGGAGGGAGGGAGGAAGGAAGGAAGGAAGGAAGGAAGGAAGGAAGGAAGGAAGGGAAGGGAAGGGAAGGAAGGAAGGAAGGAAGGAAGGGAAGGGAAGGAAGGAAGGAAGGAAGGAAGGAAGGAAGGGAGGGAAGGGAAGGGAAGGGAAGGAAAGGAAGGAAGGGAAGGAAGGAAGGAAGGAAGGAAGGAAGGAGGGAAGGGAAGGGAAGGGAAGGAAGGAAGGAAGGAAGGAAGGAAGGAAGGAAGGAAGGAAGGAAGGAAGGAAGGAAGGAAGGAAGGAAGGAAGGAAGGAAAACCCCAAAGTACTAGGAAAGTGGATTAAAATCCCAGCTGCTTCCCAGCAAGGTTGCAGTCCTCCTGGGGGGGGGGGGGCTTCCCAGCCTGAAGCTAGCCCTCCCCCCATTTGCCATACACTCCACCCTGAGAGCTGTGAAAAGAGCGGGTGGAAATTCCTCTTTGGGGGAGGGGGCTCAGAAGAGGAGCCCAAAGTATAGCACCCACCCACACACCAATTCAGAACCGCCCTCCTCAACCATCGCTCCTCCTGGGCGAGCCCCAGAACTCCCCAGGAGGGTGGGGGTGAGGAATAAACACCCCCCTTTCAAATCTTTGCAAAGGCAGAAGACTCCGGCTCTCCCCCACCCACCCAAAATCCAGCTGAAGCCGTAGCCAAGTGGCCCAAACCAGCTTAGCCGGCGCTGCCAACCCAGCTGGCTGAGTCCTCCACCTGTGTTTGGAGTATAAACAGTAAGCCAAGCCGTGTTTATACTGTACACAGAAGCCACCATGTGCGTGTGGGTGTTAGTGGGGGCGGGGGGCGTGGACAGACTGCAATGCGCCATCCACCCCAGCCTGCCTGCCTGCCTGCCTGCCTTGCCTCTGCCTGTCTGCTCCAGGGCAGAAATTCAAGCCAAGGGGCGGAAAACCTGGGCGGTTGGAATGCGCTGCCCTGAAAACAATGCCCCCCCTCCCCTCCCAGTTCCCCCCAAAGGAGGAGGAAGAAAACAAGGGGTCCGGCAAGAGAGGGAGGGGCTCGCAAATCCGGAACCGAAGGACAAAAGGATCGGCTTGTGATGCTGGGGTCCAAGTGGGCAGGTGGGCTGGCGTGTCCGTTTGCCAACGTGCGAACCAGCCTGTGCCAAATCTACACGGCAGTCAGGTCCTTCTGAGCTCAAGCTGCTAGTCCTCATGTTTCGGAAGAGGCTGCGGCCCCCAAAGAGGTTGTTAAGCAAGCGTGCTCCGGATGTCACGGCCCTTCTTTTTTGGGCCACGGTTGTTAAGCAAATCCCCGCAGTCGTTAAGCGAGCCATGCAACTCCATTAAACCAGGGGTCCCCAACCTTTGCAACTTTAAGTCTGAAGGACCTCAGCTCTCAGAGTTCTCCAGCCAGCTTTGCTATGTGGGTATATACATAATAAGCTTTGCTGGCTGGAGAATTCTGGGAGCTGAAGTCCTTCAGACTTAAAGTTGCAAAGGTTGGGGACCCCTGCATTAAACGACTCGTGTTTCCCCCTTTACTCGTTGGAAGCCAGGTGGGAAGGGGGCCAGCGAGGGACCCCCTGATTTCACCCATGCTGTAACTATCATAAGTACAGGCCGGTTGGCAAGCCCCTGAAAACAGAAGGAGGGAGGCATGTCGGATACCTTTGCTGCCGGGAGCTTTTTGTAAAAATAATAAAGGTGGGAGAAAGGAAAGGAAAATAGGAAAGGAGAGGAGAGGAAGGGAAGGGAAAATAAAGGTGGGAGATAGATAGATAGATAGATAGATGGAAGAAGAAGGAAGGAAGGAAGGAATAAAGGCCGGGAAAGGAAGGAAGGAGGAAGGAGAGGGAAGGAGGAAAAGTAAAGGAAAGATAAAGGTGGGGGAAAAGAGAGATGAAGGAAGAAGGAAGGAAGGAATAAAGGAAAGGAAAGGAAGGAAAGAAAAAGAAGGAGGGAAGGAAGGAAAAGGAAGGAAGGAAGGTATTTCTACTTGGAGGTCCTTTAAGGGGCAAAACTGACCTTCCCAGGGGTCTAAAGGGGTTCATTTTTAAAAAGTTCTTCCTTTGCTCTCCTCTAAGGAAAAAAAGCAAACTTTTGGCCCACCCCCCTGGGATCCTTCTGAGATCCAAGAGGCTCCATCCGCCCCCATCCGCCCCCAAATGCTTTTGCAGACCTTCGCAATGGGCATTTGGGCTCCTCTCTGCCAGGCTCAGGTCGGGGAGATGCCCAGCGTTGGCGGGAGAGACACCCGGCCACCCACCACCTTCCTTGGGCAGGCAGGACCTCCACGCTCTCGGCTCCTCATGCCAGCAGGGGGATCGGCTTTCTTGTGTGATCCTGTCGGGGCAAAGTTTTCACCGCATCAGGAATTTGGCAAGGGAGGTTCCCGCCACTTTGCTGGTTCGCCCCAGTGACTCTCTCTGGCTGGCCAAGTTTTTAAGCTCTGAATTAGCTGTCAGAAGTTCTTTCTGCACGATGGAGGAGGAGGAAGGAGGAGGAGGAGAGAAGAGGAAGGAGGAGGATTATTGGGGTATTCTGTCCTCTCTGAGCTTGGCTGTTTTCTTGCAGAAGTTTCATTACCCAACTAGGGAACATCATCAGTACTAGAAAGGAGTGGGGTTTAGGAGGAGGAGGAGGAGGAAGAGGAGGAGGAGGAAGAAACCATCCTCTCCCTGTTTTTAGACAGGGGAGGAGATGACAGATGATGGATGGATGGATGGATGGATGGATGGATGGATGGATGGATGGATGGACGGACGGACAGAAGAGACCTACAGATAGATAGGGAGGGAGGGATGGACAAGAGAGAGAGAGAGAGATGGGGATGGAGAGATGGATGGATGGAGAGATAGATAGATAGAAATAGTGATACAGATTCTATCTATCTACCAGAATGTCCATCACTAAGCAAGTCTGTTCTTAAGAGAGTCACCCTGGTTGTGCAACCTTTTTTTGATATGCTTGTTAAGTGAATCCTGATATGTACATGTGTGTATGTGTGTGTGTGTGTGTGTGTGTGTGTGTGTATGTATCTGTACATATAAAAATCATTTTGCAAACTCCTCTTAAAAGCTCAAGATTTTCAGGTCTGCCTTTCCATCCTCACTATCCCCCTCGTCATCCCCAACCTGGCTTTTCTAAAATGGCACAGAATTCAAATTCTAAAAGGCCAGCGCCAGTATCCAAACAACCCTGGAATTAAGAAACCCCCAAAAAAAGAAAAGAAAAAGAATTTAAAAAAAAAACCCCACCCAGGGGTAGACTAGATCTTCCTATCGAACCTATCCATTCCATCTCCCAAGATCTCCTCAAACACAGCCGCGAGCAGCCTTCCTTCTTAAGAAGGAAAAGAAATTCCTGGGTTGTTGTGTTTTTTTCTGTCAACTTGACCAAAGATGTTGTGCAGCCCGTCTTCGTCTGTGGGCTGATTTTGTGGTTTTGTGATTTTGCAGAACTGCTGCCAAGCAGAGGTTTCTGCCTGCAGCTCAAGCTGCGACCGCAGGAAGGAAGCACGCAAGCTGAGGTTCCACTTCTTGTAATAACTGTTTGCAAAGCAACCGAAAAAGAAGATAACTTTTTTGGGGGGGGGGGGGGGGGGAGTGCTTTTTAATTTTTATTTCTCATACGTACAGTCACAAATGTACACTCCCATAACTATTATTAATAATATGCGTTATCTTTTAACATTTATAACCATTTTCTCCTCCCCCTAAAGTTAAAAATATAATCCATATTGCTTTTCTACCCTGTTTTTTCTCTGAAAATAAGACCTCCCTGGATAATAAGCCCAATTGGGCTTTTGGGTGCATGCGCTAAAATAAGCCCTTCCCCCCCAAAAAATAAACTCTCCCTGAAAATATTGCAATCCAGCAGCAACCGTGAGGTGACCACGCTCACCGCCTCCTGCACCCCAAAAATAATAAGGCCTCCCCGAAAATAAGGCCAAGCACTTATTTCAAAGGTCAAAGGAAAATACGGACCATTCCATATACCCATCTTATTTTACAACAATCCTACTCCTTCTTTGTCCTTTCTCCCTCCCTTCTTCTCTCCTTCCCTCCTTTCTTTTTTCCTTCTCTCCTTCCCCTTCCTCTCCCACACTCCTCCTCTCTTCTTCCCTCCTCCCCTCGCTCCTGCTCTTACTTCCCCTCCGGTTCTTCCTCTCCTTCGATAAAAGGAAGACAACTTTTAAAAACAGGAAAGGTTGCAGCACGGAGAATTTGCATTTTTTGCCTCCAGCCCAAAACTCCATCTGGCATTTTTGCATACCTTACAAGCTGCAAACTCTTGCTAGTTGCTCTGGCCATCCCTCACCTTGACATCTGCTAGTAGGTTACACCACGCACCTCATTCTTTAATGGCTAACATACTGGTGGACCAAAGGAAGGAAACTCTGGCTAATTTCACCTGTTCAGCACAAAAACAGGGACTCATCCCTTCCACCCAAGTCTCAAGTCTGCACACAAACACGCCAGGTTTGTTCTGAATGGCTGCAACCCTGGTGAAACTAGCAAGGTTTGCTTGATGCTGGTTAGTTTCCCCCAGAAGGATCGGAAAAGAGGCTGCATTCCCATGTTGCGCTAAGCCACGGTTTTCTTTGTGGTTTGCAGAACAGGTCAGAGGGTTTAGGAATGCAAGGTTTAGGAAGCCCAATTCCAAACAAATGAAGCGCGAGATAATGAGATTAAGGATGCGCAGTCCAGGTGGAAAAGAGGGTTAACCTATAGGGCAAGCCGTTTAATATTTAACCGCCAAAGAGCGATGACTCCTGCCTGGTAGTGATCTGTGCCTTAACCAAAGTTGGAGGGAGGAAGGATTGATATAGTAAAAGGTTGAAAAACCAGGGTTGTGGGGGGGTGGGGGGGGGAGTTTCAGGGAAGACGATACTCGTCACAGATGGCAGAGCCTGGGGAATTTCCAAAGTGCCTCAAAATTCTCCACCTTCTCATTCGGAAGAGACCCAAAAGAGGAAGGACAGGGACAAAAACAGAAGCTCAGCTCAGAGTTCTTTTGACGCTCAACTGCAGGCCCTTTGCAACATGCAGCTGAGGTCAAACGTTTTGAGTCCTCTTGGTCAATCTTTGAACGGGCTGGTGATGATGCTTTTCCCGGACGCAGACGGATTGCGCACTGCACGCTTCTGCTTCCCCGAAATTGGCCACAGGCTGGGCAGCGTTCGGATGTTCTTAACCCATGGGCTCGGGATATCCATGGAAACTGACCTACAAAAAGGTTCAACTCTCTCTCTCTCTCACACACACACACACACAGTGCTGAGAGAAAGACCTGGATCTGGTTCTCAACCTGAGACACTGGAAGATGGATCTTCCCCAGAATCCTCCATCCAGCTATGCTTGGTGGAGACTTCAAGCCGGCACAGCTGGTTGGGGAGTTCTGGGCTTAGCTTAGATCAGGGGTGTCCAAACTTGGGAACTTTTAAAGACTTGTGGACTTCAACTCCCAGAACTCCCCAGCCAGTTGAAGTCCGCAAGTCTTTAAAGTTCCCAAGTTTGGACAGCCCTGGCTTAGATTAACCGAGTCGGAAGGGACCTTGTAGGTCATCTAGTCCAACCGCCTGCCCAAGCAGGAGACAATTCCCTACACCATATCTGACAAAATGGCAAGTCCAGTCTGGGAATTGAAATCCATAGTTATCCGGGTTGAGGAACAATCAAAACCAGGAGGGAGGGAAGATACATTGATGGGCCCACCTAAGGGCCCTGGAGAGAGATAATTAAAGACCCCAGCTTCATTAAAGCAATTAATCAACCTCTCCCTCCCACCCCCCACTACCATCTTCACACAATGGCTGTGGAGTTTTATGCTTTTTCCAAAGCATTTCTTCAATCAAGAAGAAATTTCAACCAATTTCGTGGTAAACAAGTACAGTGATAATAAGGAGGATACTTATCAAAGAGAAGCACCTATTGTTTTGGAAAGTCACTAGTAGATGTGTGTGTTGTGTGTGTGTTTACACACCGTGTAATGTCTTTTTGGGGGAAGCTACAAGGGACAAGCCCTCATGCGCCAACCTTGCATTAGCTGACAAACTCCAGTTTTTACAGGAAGTTGCATCCTTCCAGCCCGCCGCAAAGTAAGAATGGACCAAGTTTAAAAGAATTAACACCACCTAGAAGGATATGAGCATAGGAGGGGGGAGGAAGCGATGCTCATAGCAACGGGTGGAGGGGAATAATAATAATAATAATAATTTAATTTATAACCCGCTCTCTCTCCCAGAAGGGACTCGAGGCGGGGATGAGGACAGTGTCCTCGTGATGAGACAATCTAGGCCGCAAGCGAGCCCCACACTTCTCTTCAGCGAAACATTTTGCCCCTTTTTACGACCTCGCTCGCCGCAGCCGTTAAGCAAACCACTGCAGCGGATAAGTCAGTCGCCTGGTGGGGAAGCCCATTGATTGTGCTCCTCCGGCTCAGGCTAGAATTGCAAGGGGTGTGTGTGTTAAGCTTCACCCCCTTTCTCCTGCTTGCCCCATATTTTGGAACATAGTTATGTCCATCCTCTGGCCGGTGCATCCAGCTCCTCATCTCTATGCAACCTGACTTGGGTGCTGCTAGCTACGGCTTGCCTCCCCCTCAACCTCGACACCCCCCCTCCTCCCCGCGTTCCCACGGCCGAAGTACCACACAAGCGGCAGCCGGGGACTCCTTCCTCGGCCCCCCGAGAGAAAAGGGGCTTTGTTATCCTGCCCAGGGAGACAGCGTGAGAGCTGAGCCGCCCAAGCGCTGGGAAGCCAGAAGGACAAACGAGGTGGAACAAACTCTCTTCACGGCCTCCACCCACCCCTCCCCACCCCCCACCCCAAAAAAGGAGGGTGAATGGCTGGGGGAAAAGGGGGAGCCGTTCCCAAGATGGGGGCCTGTTCCTGCCTCCCAGAAGGGCAGCGGCTGAAGTCCAACGGTCGGCTTTTCTTCACGCAACTGGGCCTGCCGAAGGGAAAGGATCCCCAACTCTACCGATCCCATCGGCTGTGAGTCGGATCTAAAGCGACCCTCCGGGACCAGAGGAGGGCCCCAAAGGTCCCCAGGCTGGCCCCCTCTAGGGAGGCACAAGCCCCCTTCTCAATCCCTCCCCATGATGGGCTCTGCAGTCCTCCCACTCTGCAGAGGAGAGGCTCAATAGCGGTGTACTTCTAGGAGCTTCCTTCTAGCACGGCTGACGTTACCGAGTTGGGTCGTGAAACGTCTGCAAGGAAACAAGCAAGCTCAGGGAGCCCCAAGGACCCCACAATTCTCTTCTTCCTCCTCCTGCGCACCACAAACCCCACTCCCTTCTAAGCGCTGATGTTACCTAGAGTGGTAGTGAAACATCTGCAATAAAACCACCAAACTCAAAGAACTCAAGGGTCCCACTATTGTTTTCCTCCTCTTCTCCCTCCTCCTCCTCCTTCCTCACTCCTCTTCCTCTCCTCCTCCTCCTCCTCCTCACCCACCTCTCTTCCTCCTCCTCCTCCCTGCACATCCTCCTCCCTTCTAGCATCATGATGTTACCTAGCTGGATAACGAAACGCCTGCCAGAAAGCCACCAAGCATCCATGTCCTCCTTTTTCGAGACCTTACAAGAAGGCCCAAAACTGCTTTATGTCTCCTCCTCCTCCTCCTCCTACTACTACTACTACGGATGAAGGCCGTAGAGGAAGGCGAACCCAAAGTAGGCTTAGAAAGTTGCCCTCCCTTGAAACCAGCCTGAGAACTGCTTTTCTTCTCCTTTGAAGTTGAAGGCAAGGCTTCCACTTTCTCATTTGACAAGCTCAGCCTGGCCATCCCAAAGGCCATTTCATGGTCCCCACGGCCCCCTGCCTCCTTGGGGAGAAAAGGAGGGGAGTGGGGGGGCCCCAGGCAGAAGAAAAACAGGCAGCTCAAACAAAAGGAGGACTTGTAATTCTCATGGCTGGGATCGACTCCTTAAAGCTCAGACCACAGAGGGGAGGAAGGGGGTGGCTGCCACCCTCCACTCTTATTGTCCCTCTGCATTTTATATTGTTGGGGGGGGGGGTTGTGGGGGAGGAAGGAAGGAAGGAAGACCGTTATTCTGGTTCTCCTTCCATGGAGAAGTCAGCAATGCTTTTTTTTTTGTTAACAGTCTCATAGTCTCATAGTCTCATAGTCACAGTGACCACGTTTTCTTAGGAAAATAAAAATCAAAGACGACCTGGGAAAATGGGGGGTGGGGCAGATTTGACCCACGTTTGTAAGGATATTTTTTTTCAAATGAATTGCTTCTGTTTTCGATTTTGCTTCCCAAAGGAAAAATGCAAGATGCAAAAAATCCAAACCAAACCAAAACAAAACCAAGCAACGCTTTATTAAAGCCGAACAAAGGGACCCGTTTCCTGAAATAAAGGATTTAGAATGAAGGCCACTGGATCTCTTAGCTGAGGTTTGCTAGACGGTTGGGGAAAGGATGCATTAACCTCTCTTCTTTGCAACACGCCACCATTCCTTGCAAAGGCAACTTGCAAAATGTGCAGCCAAATTTGTAGCCTCTTTGTCAGAGTGATAAAATCCAACATGAACGCACCTGTGTCAAACCCTTCCAGAGCCCAGTTGTTGAACCGAGGGCAAACACACCTGGTATTCAAGCGGTTTTGATTAGTTCTGGGTCACGTGTGGCGGGAACCTAAACAACGGCAGCCGATAAGACTAAATCTTAGCTAAACAAACGATGGCTTAGCCCTGTGGTGGGAATGCGGTTTTTAAGGTCAGGCGAAAGCGATGCCAATCCGAGATTAGATTTGACCCTCCTGGGGTTCACAAACTCACCAAGGTCAACCAGAGGCCTCCCCCACTGTTTTCAACAAATGATACCAATGAAAAAAACAACCACCATGATGTCACAACCCCACCCTTTTCCCAATACCCATGTTCCACAGTTTCAAGACGGGGAGCATGGGTTCACTGGTGCAAAGATGGAGGAAGGGCCATCAGACCAAGTCAAAAAAGTCAAGATGGAGGCTGAAATCCTGCTGCTTTTTTAAAAACAATATCTGCATGGCAATAGAGTGGCTTTCCTAGACCAGGGGTCTCCAACCTTGGGAACTTGAAGCCTGGAGGACTTCAACTCCCAGAATTCCCCAGCCAGCTTGCATGACAATAGAGTGGCTTTCCTAGACTTGGGGTCTCCAACCTTGGGAACTTGAAGCCTGGAGGACTTCAACTCCCAGAATTCCCCAGCCAGCTTGCATGACAATAGAGTGGCTTTCCTAGACCGGGGGTCTCCAGCCTTGGCAACTTGAAGCCTGGTGGACTTCATCTCCCAGAATTCCCCAACCAGCTTGCATGACAATAGAGTGGCTTTCGTAGACTTGGGGTCTCCAACCTTGGGGAATTGTGGGAGCTGAAGTCCACCAGGCTTCATGTTGCCAAGGATGGAGACCTCTGTCCTAGAGGGAAAGCTTTCTCAAATTCAAACCAGATCCATTTGTTTTATCGTGGCCTTTTACGCCTCTTTTTGAAGTTAAGTGAGATCCGATGAGGTTGTCCTTTTTTTTATTTATTCAACCCGTTTAAAGCTTTCATACTTGCAGATCATTCCCACAGATCTACATCTGAGCCAGCTTTCCTGCCTCGGCTGCTGACCAAGCCAGGCGAGAGGCCCTTCCACTGTTACTTGGAGTAAGGGAGGGGACATAACACCAGGCACAGGGAGGGTGTGAACATTTTACAAACTGCCTCCAGCAAGGAAGAAAATGAGGGAAGAGCTACCCGAGAGCCCCCGGAGAAGGCTTGGATACCAGCTAGTGTAGCCCCTCCCCATCGCCCAATTCATGCATGTAAAGCAGGGCTGTCGAATTCAATTTCATTGAGGGTTGGGTGGGGCCTCAGGGGTGGCTGGGGGCAGCATGGCTCAATGCCACTCGTGTTGGGAGGGGGGCACCTATGGTGTCCCGAAAATGGGCACTTGAGCTCTGTCCTTTGGAGCCCACTGTCTCTGCTAGAGGCCCCATGGGCTGGCCCTTCACTCTTTTCCATTTTGGATCCAGCCCGCAAGACATTAGTTTGACACCCCTGACTTAGAAGACAGCATTGGCTGCATACCCACAACACCCATTCCAGAGTTCCGGGCTGCATTCCCACAAGCAGGGGTTTAGATCAGCCACTCAGGAAAGCCCCCCGCCCCCAATACACACAGGCACACCCCAAGTCAATTCCCACGTGCAGCTTGTGTAAATTTCCCCTCTCTTAGCCTTGACTTAACCAACAGGGGATCGCCCCCTTCCCTCTTACGGGAGAAACCCCTCCTCTTCACCCTCCTCAACTCCCCAGAAGGCGAAAGTCCGATTCCCCTGCCTCCTCAACCGTTCTGGGAGACCCCTGAGCATGCACAGAGCGCAAAGCAGGCGGGCCACCGGGATTCCAACCGCCGCCGGCTGCCGCGCAAAAGGGGAAAGCGAGCGGCGGGGAGGCGGGAGGTAGGCAGCGCGGGCCGGAGCGTGCCTCCTCACTTTCCAGCCCCGGGGCCAGAGGCGGGGCGGGCCGAGATCAAGGCGCCCAGCCTGCCTCGACTCGCCCACCCACCCGCCCGCTCCCCGTGGCACGGCGGGCCCGCAGCCGCCGCCTCCCCGCTCCCCTCCCCTCCCTCCCCACCGCTGCAGGCACCCGCGCTTTTGCCCCGCGCTTTTGCACCCGGGGAGAGTCTGAGCAGGAGCGCCTCTGCGCTAGTGCAGAGGGCTCGCAAGCCCGGGAAAGGGCGCTGCTAGGGATGCCCCGGGCGCCGCTCCGTTCCAGCACCTGGAGAGCGGCCTTGGGTGGATTCCTGAGCGGGGTTGCAAAGCGGGGCGGCCCCGAAGGCGACCCCCAGCCCGTCTTCTCCCCCCCGCAGCCCACTCACCATCTCCTTGTTGCGCGAGATCCAGGTGTCCAGCAGCAGCTCCAGCCGCGCCTTATGGAACTTCTTGGTGGTCTTGACGGCGATGAAAACGTCCCGGGACGAAATCTCTTCCCGGGCGGGGGGCGGCTGTTGCTGCCGCCCCCGGCCCTCGTCGCCCCCGCCGGCGTCTCTCTTGGCCCGGCTGAGCTGGCTGAAGTAGCCGCCGAGGGAGGCGACCTCCGGGCGGGGGTCCCGGGCGGGGCTCTCCCCTCTCCGCCAGAGCAGCCGAGCCCCCTGGCCGCCCCCCAGGCGCAGCCCCTGGCCCCGCGGCTGCTCCGCCATCAGCACCAGCAGGCAGGTCAACGTGGAGCCCAGCAGCGAGAGCAGCAGCTTCTGCCCGCAGCCGGTCAGCATCGCGGCGGCCGCGGAGAAGCCCGGCAGCAGCTCCCCGAGAAAGTCCCGCGTCCCCTCCCGCCTCCGCCCGCCTTTAAAACCTCCCTCCTGGCCGCGCGGGGAGGGGGAGGAGGCCGGGGAGGGGCTGACCGCCCCCCCGCCCCGCCCCTGGGTGGAAGAGAAAGGGGGGGAGGGCGTGGGACGAGGCCAGGGCGGGAGGAGGGGGGGTCTCGTGGCGGGTCTCCCACGTGGCTTCGTTTGGAGTGTGGGGGGAGTGGAAGGAGAGAAGGGAGAAGGGGACGGTAAAAGGAAAGCCATGGTCTTTTTCTTTCTCTCTTTTTTTCGGTTTTCCTTCCTTCCTTCCTTTCTTTCTTTCTTTCCTTCCTTCCTTCTTTCTTTCTTTCTTTCTTTCCTTCCTTCTTTCTTTCTTTCTTTTCTTCCTCTTCCTCCTTCTTTTCCTTTTCCCTCCCTCCCTTCCTTTCTTTCCCTTCCTTTTTCTTTCTTTCTTTCCTTCCTTTTTCTTTCCTTCTTTACTCTTCCTTCCTTCTTTCTTTCCTTCCTTTTTCTTTCTTTCCCTCCTTTTTCTTTCTTTCCTTCTTTTCCCTTCTTTTCTTCCCTCCTCTTTCTTCCTTTCCTTCCTCTTTCTTTCCTTTTTCCTCCCTCCCTCCCTTCCTTTCTTTCTCTTCCTTTTTCTTTCTTTCTTTCCTTTTTCTTTCCTTCTTTTCTTCCTTACTCTTCCTTCTTTCTTTCCTTCCTTCCTCTTTCTTTCCCTCCTTTTTCTTTCTTTCCTTCTTTTCCCTTCTTTTCTTCCCTCCTCTTTCTTCCTTTCCTTCCTCTTTCTTTCCTTTTTCCTCCCTCCCTCCCTTCCTTTCTTTCTCTTCCTTTTTCTTTCTTTCTTTCCTTCCTTTTTCTTTCCTTCTTTTCTTCTTTACTCTTCCTTCTTTCTTTCTTTCCTTCCTTCCTCTTTCTTTCCCTCCTTTTTCTTTCTTTCCTACTTTTCCCTTCTTTTCTTCCCTCCTCTTTCTTCCTTTCCTTCCTCTTTCTTTCCTTCTTTCCTTTTTCTGTCTTTCCTTCCCTTTTTCCTCCCTCCATTTTTTTCTTTCTCTCTCTCTCTCTCTCTCTCTCTCCCTTGTCCTCCCTTCCATTAAAGTCCAACCAACGTCAGTTTGCCAAGGTTGAAAAATGTTCCTCCAAACCCTTCTTTTTATTTATTTGTCAAATCTGGGTTCCCACCCATCTCATTCACCGGCTGTTTCCCTCCTAGGAGGACCTCTGGCATTGGGAGGGAACCCAGGTGTTCCCAGGCATAGGAAGGGAACCCCCAAACCCACCAGCCCCATTTTGGCTGAGGGTCTGAGGCTGATCCAGAGCCGACTGACCCTCTCTGGCCAAGCCCACCCTTGGAGAGCAGAGCCCCATTACAAGCTGCAGCCTTCCAGATGCTGGCGGAGCCCCCCCCCCCCCCCGCCCAGCTGCCCCAGGGGAAAGATGCAAATATGTTGCGTCCCCCCCCCCCCGCCCCCATCCATCTCCTGCCCAGCCAGCCTCCCACTCCACAAAACTGCCTTCCTTGGAAGCAAGAACGGGCAGGCAGGGGGAAGAGCTCAGCATTTCGCCCGCATTAATCACGAAGCTTCAGTTACCGTCATAACTAGAGGAGGGAAAGGATGAAAGGTTTGACTTGGTCTTGCTTCTGGGGTGAGACTCATTGGGGAATGGGGGGAGTGGGGGGTTTATTGGCAAAAGCCAACCCAGCCAACTCGGGCCTGCTTTGTTATGCAAACTCTCCCCGGGTGCCAGAGCAGCTGGAAGAAGAAGAAGAAGATGATAATGGCACACCCCTGTCAAGTGACACCCCCCCACACACACACTTTAAGGGGTTTTGGCACCTGAGCCTGTAGCAGCGCATGGTCCCAAGGTGTCAGAGCATCTGTTTCACACGCCAGAGGCCTCCCCCCCCCCCGCCCATTATCCCAGCCGGCTGCAAAATTGCAGTGGTCTTTGGTCATCACAGCAGGCCAGCAGTGGGGGATGGCGTCAATGTGTCCTTTGTAGCTGCCCTTTCCCTGCCCTCCCAGTCCAGCCTGTGGGGTGTGGTGGAAGAGGCTGCCCCTCCCTTACCTGCTCTTGAGAGAGAGAGAGAGAGAGAGAGAGAGAGGAGGGGGAAATGAAAGAGAACTGAAGGAGAAACTTCTTAACAGTGAGAACGATTAATCGGTGGGTTCATTAATACATTAATCAATCAGCTTGGCTCCAGAGATTGTGGGTGTTTGATCACTGGGGGGGTTTTAAAGAAGAGATTGGAGAGCCACTTGCCCGGAATGGTAGAGGGTCTCCTGCTTGAGCAGGGGGTTGGATTGGGAGACCTCCAAGGTCCTTCATTGATTGATTGATTAAGAGAGATAGGTGGGGAGAGGGGGAGAAGGAAAGAGAGAGAGAAAAAGAGAAAGAAAGAAAAAGAAAGAAAGACAAAGAAAAGGAGAAAGAGTGCGAGAAAGAAAGAGAAAGAAATAGAGAAACAGAGAAAGAGAGAGAGACAAAAAAGGAGAAAGAGAGAGAAAGAGAGAGAGAGAAAGAAAAGGAGAAAGTGAGAGAGAGAGAGAGAAAATGGGAGAGCAAGAGAATGAAAGAATGAAAGAAAGAGAAGGAGCGAAAGAGAAAGAAAGAAAAAGAGAAAGAAAGAGAGGGAGGGAGAAAGAAAGAAAGAAAGACAAAGAAATGGAGAAAGAAAGAAAGAAAGAAAGAAAGATGGAGAAAGAAATGGAGAAAGAAAGAAAGAGGGAGCGACAAAAAAGGAGAAAGAGAGAGAATGGGAGAGAGAGAGAGAAAGAATGAAAGAAAGAAAGAGAAAGAAAGATGGAAAGAAAGAGAAAGAAAGAAAGAAGGAAAAAGAAAGAAAGAAAAGGTGTGTGTATGTGTGTTTGTGTTTGTGTGTGTATGTGTTTTTTGTCTGTCAGGCCTGGTGACAAATGGGAAGGGCTGACACTGGGCTTGCAGGAGAAGGATGCGGTTAATGGGCCAGCTTGCAAAGGGGAGGGGGGGGGGGTTCCTGAGGCGTTGTTGCCCCCTGGAGCTGGCCGTCCTTCTGAGCCCGTGCCATCCCCTCTTAAGCGCAGGCCGCTCGTAAAGCCAGCCATTTGCATACAGGGCAGCTGTATGCGCAGATGTGGCTTCCTTAAGGTAGCTGGATGTTACCCAGAGTAGTATAAACGGCGGGTGGCAGAGAGGGTAAGATTTATGAGGGATTGTTGTAAACAAACACCTGAAACCGAATTGGGAAGCTGGCGAAAACGCACTCAACCTTCTGGCCATCGGTTTCCCACGGTCCATCCCCCCCCTCTCCCCCCCCTCAAAAAAAAAAGTTCTGCAGAAGTTGCCAGGAGCTGAGCTCACCTTGGAGAAGACTTCCTTGTCCCCTGGACAAGCCCATCAAGGTACAAAGCAAGGTCTTAGCAAGCAAAATTGAAATTCATTTTTTTAAATTACCGGTTCTGTGGCCGTGCTTTGGTAGACGTGGCGGACGTGGCTTGGTGGGCATGGCAGGGGAAGGATACTGCAAAATCCCCATTTCCTCCCAATCAAATCCCCCCCCACCATAGAGTCTCCTCCTAGCACAGCGTCCTTTTTCCTCTACCTGTCCTAACAAAAGTTGTATCAATTATGATGCTGACCGGCAACAGGGAGCTGCAGCAGAGGGATGAAAGAGCCACATGCAGCTCCAGAGCCACACCTAACTCAAAGCCCTATCAATTGAGGAGCCAACGGGCGATAGGGAGCCGCAGCAGAAAGATGAAAGAGCCACACCCGGCTCCAGAGCTGCAGATTGCCAACCCTTAGACTAGAAGACCTACAAGGTCCCCTCCAACTCTTAAACGCAAGGGTGTCCCAACGCAAGGCTGGGCTATCTCTCGGCGCCTTGACTCCTCCGAGACCTCTGTAGGGCCTGGAGACACATCAGGCAGATGTTAGCTTCTCTGGCCGGCCAGCTGCTTCTCTGTTTCCTGTCCCGCTGACCATCTCTTGCTCGTGGCTGCGCCGGCTTGCCAACAATGGTTGGTCTATCAAGTTCTGAGGATTCCAGGCGTGCGGAGTGTGTCTCCCGCCACAAAGCCTCCCCTCTTTCAGCTTCTCTAAAAATGGATCTCAGACGACCCCTCCCTTTTCCCCTTTGGCTGGAGACAGAATCCGGGAGGGAGGGAGGGAAGGAAGGAGGGGTGGGTGGGCGGGCTGGACGTTGGGCATTCAGTCCTGGGCGGCACGGGCTTTGGGAAGGAAAGCGTGGCTGCCAACGATGCCGTCCACCACTTCAGCAGGACAGAAAGACAACTTCCGCTCGGACTAATTGTTTCGTTGGAGTACAGCTCCCCAGAGAAAGACGCTGGATCCCAGCCGGCTGTCCCCTCCCCAGACTTCCCCTCCAGGCGTCACTTAGGGATTTTGGCTGGGCTTGTGGGAGATGGCTGTCTGCTGAGCCCGGAGCCAAGGCATGGAGGAGCCAAAGGCTGCCCCTTCCCTTCCCTTCCCAAGGAGGATTTGTCTGGAAGATGCCTATAGGCCTTAATCCAATCCAATAAACCAGGGGTCTGCAAAGTCGGCTCTTTTAAGACTGGTGGACTTCAACTCCCAGAATTCCCCAGCTGGGGAACTCTGGGAGTTGAAGTCCACCAGTCTTAAAAGAGCCGACTTTGCAGACCCCTGCAATAAACGTAACATAAGGCAAATACCTCAGGGGCTGCCCCAAAGAAGAGAGGGAGTCCAGCTCACCTCCAAAGCCCCTGAAGGCAGGACAAGAAGCAACGGGTGGAAACCGATCAAGGAGAGGAGCAACCTGGAATTTCCTGACAGTGAGCACAATGAGTCCGTGGGACAGCTTGCCACCAGAAGTTGTAAATGCTCCAACACTGGAAGTTCTTGGGCAAGAGATAGGACAGCCATTTGTCTGATATGGAATAGGGTTTCCTGCTTGAGCAGGGTTGGACTAGAAGACCTCCAAGTTCCCTTCCAACTTGTTATACCGCTATTTTGTTATTCTCAAACCATGGATGACTTGGTCTAGTTGTATAAAAATAGAATAGAATGCAGAATAGAATAGAACAGAACAGAACAGAACAGGAGCTGGAAGGGACCTTGGAGGACTCTTATTTTTTATTTATTTATTTATTTATGTATTTTATTTATTAAATTTTTATACCGCCCTTCTCCCTTCCGGGACTCAGGGCGGTGTACAGGCGACAATAAAAATCAGTGGTATAAAATATAAAATACATAAAATACGTTTAAAAATATATTAAGTGGTTGGCCTGATTCTAAAACCTTAATAAAACCCTACTAAAAACCATTTTGGTTTGGTGATGCCCAGCTAAGATAGAGAAGAAACCAGTTTCTTTCAACAAAAGAAGATTCCTAAGAAGGACTGTAGAGTCAACCAAAGTAAATCCTTACCCAAGAAAAAACATAGGTTAAATTCACCCAACTATAACTAAAGCAGGATGGGGGTCACGACCCCAAATCCCTCCAGTTAAAGCAGCATCCAGAAACAATCAACAAGAGGGGCTCCAGGATCATCTCACTAATCGGTGACTAATTTTTAAGAGGATTTAACGGTCCTTGCCTCCTCCTAAATATATATATGTATTAATTCTGTTTTTATATTTTAACATTTTATTGTGCACCACCCAGAGTCTCTCTGTGGGGAAGATGAGCAGTTCAAAAATGAGAAGAAGGAAGGAAGGAAGGAGGATTAGAGAGAGGAAAGAAACAAAAGAGAGAAGGAAGGAGGGAGGGAGAGAGAGGGGGAAGGAAGGAAAGAGGAGTAGAGGAAGGAATCGAGGGAGGAAAGAAACAAAAGAGGGAAGAAAGGAGAAATAGAGGGAGGAAAGAAAGGAAACAGAGAAGGAAGGAAGGAGAGAAGGAGGAAGGGAGGAAAGGAATAGAGGGAAGGAAGGAAGGAAGGAGAAGGAATCATGAACATCATTCCAAAACAAAATTGCTATCACTGAAAAATCATCTCTTACATAAAGGGGGGGCGGGTGTCACTACTTTTATTGGGGGGGGGGGGGTCATAAGTCAAATCGGCCAAGCTAATCCCACTGGGAAAATGGTGACCCAGCAGGGCAAGGGTGAGATGGGGGCCACAAACCAAAGATGCCCGTTTGTCTCCTGGGGTCTCTGTGTGTCTGTTGGCACTTGTGCTCATGGGAACCCCCAAGGCCTGGGAAGGCGCAGATTCTCCTGGAGCCAAACGGCCCTCCTCCTCCTCCTCCTTCCTCCTCCTCCTCCTCCTCTCACCTCCCAGGTGAGACTTTTCACCCCACCCGGGCGATTAGCCCTCCTGTCCATGGGGCAGAGAGCAGGCGGCCTTAATGAGGGACGTGCGACCAGGGGGGGCTTCCTTTCTCAGCCCGTGCTGGGAAGCCTTGGGAAGCACACTTTGCAAGTCAAAGGGGCAAGAGGTCCTCCCCTCCCCCCCTCTCTCCCACCCAACAGTGGCCTTCGAAATCTCACCTGCTTCCCAGGCTCTCCTTCAAGCATCCCCCCCCTCCCTCCAAGCCCAGGGCTGGCACCTCTCTCTCTCTCTCTCTCTTTCTCTTTCTCTCTCTCTCTTTCTCCCACTTTTTTCTCTGTTTCTCTCTTTTCTCTGTTTTTCCCTTTCTCTCTTTTCTCTCTCTCTCTTTTTCTCTCTTTCTCTCTTTCTGTCTCTCCACCTCTTTTTCTCGGTTTCTTTCTCTCTTTCTGTCTCTCTGTTTATCTCTCTCTGTTTCTCCCACTTTTTTCTCTGTTTCTCTCTCTTTTCTCTGTTTTTCCCTTTCTCTCTTTCTCTCTCTCTACCTCTTTTTCTCTGTTTGTTTCTCTCTCTCTCTCTCTCTCTTTCTCCTTTAACTGTTTTCTCTTGGGCTCTCAAAACTTCCACTGTGCATTCTTTCCCTTCTTTTTCCTTTTTCCTGTTTTTGTGATCGTTGTACCTTTCCTTCAGTAAATACCCTGATTGACTTTTATTATTACTTTCATTCTTCTAGTAACTTTCCTGTGGGGAGGCCTCGCTTATCTGCCGATGCCCCTCTTCCACGGGTGGGAAGCGGTGGTCGGATTTCATCCGGAGGAGAAAGGACGCTGGCCATTGCTCTCCCCTCGGCTGGCTTCAGAAGTATCTTTTGCAAACCCTGGATTAGGAAGAACAGGTGGGGTGGTGGAAACAATGCAAAGAAGAGAGGGAGGAGGGCAGGGGTGTGTGTGTATGTAGAGGAAGGAACAATAGCTTCGAAACACAATGCCTGGATGGTTTTGCTTCCCCCACCCCCCTCCTCGCTCAGGAAGGACGGGTGAAGTTGGTTTGAGGGACGTCAACAGGCAGATTCTGTCTTGCTGGGCCGCCGTTCAGGTCCTTCACCCTGGCACGGATTTCGCCGTCCCTGTCAGGTCGAGATGCAAGCTGGGCGCAGATTCCGGGGATGGGCCTTTATCAGGGGTGCCCGTGGGCAGGAGGTGAAGTGGGCAGTCACAATCGTCTGGTTGAAACCTTGTCCTTTTTTTAAAAAAAACAACAACAACATGGCAAATGTCATAAATGCGAGTCAGTTGGCAAGCATGGGAATGTAAACCAGGTGACCCTGGGGGACGCTTCAGTGGTCGTACGTGTGAAAAATAATCCTAAATCTCTTTTTTCAGTGCTGTAGAATAAAATAGAATTGATTAAGGATAGAATAGAAAATAGAAAATAGAAAATAATAGAAAATAGAAAATAGAAAATAATAGAAAAAATAGAAAATAGAAAATAATAAATAGAAAATAGAAAATAGAAAATAGAATAGAATAAGGAATGGAATGGAATAGAATAAGGAACAGAATGGAACAAAATACAATAAGGAATAGAATAGAATAAGGAATAGAATAGAATAGAATAGAATAGAATAGAATAGAATAGAATTCTTTATTGGCCAAGTGTGATTGGAACACACAAGGAATTTGTCTGGTACAGATGCTCTCAGTGCACATAAGGAGAATAAAATACATTCATCAAGAATAAAAAGATACAACACTTCATGATAGTCAAGGTTACTAATAAGCTATTAAATCGTACTAGGAAACAAATAAAAACAATATAAATTGAAAGCTACAAGCAACAGGGTTATAGTCATAAGTGGGGAGAGATAGGTGCTACTAGGAAGGAAGAGAAGAAGAATAGCAATACTTAGTAAATTAACTTATTTGTCTCTTCAAACAGTCACTAAATGAATTCTGTTGTAAGTTGAGCAGTGCCTATATTTTCTTTGACCCCTTCTGAGCACACCTCTGCTTCTCATGGCTGTAGGGTAAGAATAACAATCTCTTAATAGCCCCTTTCGGGGGTTTCTCTCCTCTCCTCTTAACACGCCATAAAACCAAGGACAGGCTGTTTCTCTTCCCACGCTATCTGTTCTCGGGGATGACTCAACTTTTCTTGAAGTTTCCCCCTTAATGACAGCCTCTTTCCTTCAAGGTCAGCTCCACAGTTCTGGAGACAGTCCCATGATCCCCAGCCAGCAGGGCCGAAGCTAAGAGGGAAGCTGGAGAATGGAAGTTGGTAGAAGATGATGGCCCTCAAAATGGGCCTGTGGGTTTCACTTGGCCAATTCAATCAATCAATCAATCAATCAATCAATCAATCAATCAATCAATCAATCAGAATAGACCTGGAAGGGACCTTGGAGGTCTTCTAGTCCAACCCCCTGCTCAAACAGGAGTTCTAATCCCACCTAAGACATGAAAACCAGCTGGGTGGTTTGGGGCCAATCACTTGGAGATGGTGAGTTCTAGTCCCACTTTAGGCACGAAATCCAGCTGGGTGACTTTGGACCAATCACTAGGGGATGATGAGTTCTAGTTCCAACTTAGACATGAAAGTCAAGATCAGCTGCGGGCTAAGGGACCATGCTAGAAAGTAGAAGAGATGGCGAGTTCTAGTTCCATTTTAGGCATGAAAGCTGGCTGGGTGACTTTGGACCAATCACCAGGAGATAAGGAGTTCTGGTTCTGCTTTAGGCGTGAAAACTGGCTGGATAGCTTTGGTGTTAGAATATTCATGACTGGGAGAGACATGGGAACAAGGTCAGCCAATGCATAGGCATAGTAACTAAGTCAGCCAAAGGGAGCTTAAACAGATCTGAGTCTGTGCAAGGAATTGAAACAGAAACTTAAGCTGTCTGCTGCTCTGAAAAGTAAACTAGCAGACCGCCTGGGCTTGTCTGCTGAAATGAAACTAAACTGCTGGTGTTTGCTTGTAACTCACCTGCTTTGTGTCTACTTGGAACAACCACCTGTTGGTATTGTACGTTTATTCCTCTATTCTTATATATATTAAAGAAGTTAATGAATCCAGCTGAATCAGCTATCTGTGTCTGCTTCTGGATTTGAATTTACGCAACAAACTCTGACATTTGGACCAGGAGATAAGGAGCTCTACTTCTGCTTTAGCCATGAAAGCCAACTGGGTAACTATGGGCCACTCCCTCTCACTCAGCCAACCCACCTCACAGGGTGGTTGTTGCTGTGGGCTAAAGGGGAGGAACTTGTGTGTTCCATCCCCTTGAGTTATTTGTAAAAAAAATAAAAAATTTTTAAAAAAAACCCGGGATTCACACCATCCAATAAACTGCGGATAAAAAGCAAATGAATGAATCTTTTAATTCGGGCGTGTTTCAGGAACAAGCGGTCGACGGCCACGCTGCGTCCTTGCGCTGGATCGGGGCCTTTGAAAGGAGCAGCGGGAAAATGGACGGAGAGGGCGGACAAAGAATGGAAGAAGGAAACAAAGGCCACTGCTCCTGAGAAAGGGGCATGGGGGGAGCTCATCTGAAGACCCCTATTGTGGTCCCTACAAAGTGAAAACTGGTTAATGCGTTGGGGTTAGGGTGGGGGGCTTACCGCCTCGCCCCGTTATAAGAAAGCGAAGGCGTGGGAGAAAGGCGGGAGGGGGTTTTGTTTTCAGGAAAGCTGATTTCCCCGTTCAAAGGACTTTATTTCTTCTCGGTTGAGCGGAGTTTTGTGGCAACTCCTTCAGGAGATTCCTCCCTCCCTCCCTCCCACCTTCTCTCTCTCTCTCTCTCTTTCATAGCCCTTCCCCCGTGGCATTCTTCCCTCCCCAGCAACATCCTCAACCTTCTTAGTTACCCCATTCTTGCACAGAGAAATGGGTGTCAGGAACACAACGGGCCCCGGAGAGAACGCTTTGAGCGTCTCTGAAAGCGGGCAGCGGGAGGGGATTCCTCACCCCGCCAGCTTTTTCATGCATGTCAAGGCGTGAAATACACGGGGGGGGGGGGGGGTGAAGGATAAATAAAAGGGGACCCAACCCAACCTTGGTGGATAGTTTAATTGGGCTCCAACGCTTTGGTTTCCATCCACGATCGCCCGTCCGAGCGGCCAACGTGGATGGAAATCAAAACGTTGGAGCTCAATTCAACCAGGACTGGTTTTGACAGTCCTGAGCCATCGATGTTATCTATTTATTCCGTTTATTCATTAGACTGTCACTTTTATTACTTTAAAAGTAACTCAAAGCAGCAATCGTGTGATATTCCTTCTTCCTCCTAAGGTGGAACTAGAATTCACCGTCTCCTGGTGATTGGTGAAAAGATACCCAGCTAGCTTTTATGGCTAAGGCAGAACTAGAATTCACCGTCTCCTGGTGATTGGCCAAAATGAAGAACAAAATGAAGTCAAATCTTTGGAAGCCTGTTTGCTAGACTGTATTTATCCCTTCCCGATATGGATTTTTTTCCCTCCAAGTGTTTATTTGTATGTGGTTAAAAGATTAAATAACCTTTTCCCCAGGGGAAAAAGTAGGAGGGATTTTTATCCTTGGTGAGCCATGAGGAACACATTCCATTGTAATGACAAATCGGCATGCTTGGGGTTTTATAAAATGGACTTTTCAGTAAAATGTATATCTGTAATTGTGTGTGTGTGTGTGTTACATTTGTGCTGATGAATAAATAAACAAGGGAGACTAGTATAGATCTATTTCAAGCTATTTAGCTCTCATCAGCTAGCCATACCCTCACTGGGATTTGAACCGGGGCTGTATTACATGTGAGGCAGTTGTATTAGCCTCTAAGCCACATGTTCTCCTCCTTGATCAGCTGAGCCAGGAGAGTAAGTATATATTGTGTCACAACACCCTCGTATGCCCCAAATATGGGAGGGAGCAGAACTGCTTCCCCTTTCTGTGTTTCGGCTCATCCTAGGAGCCATCCAGGCAGAAAGCTATTTTTTCGTTGCCTTTGTTATATTTGTGTTCCATTTGTGCTGATAAATAAATAAAGGGAGGCTAGTATAGATCTATTTCAAGCTATTTAGCTCTCCTCAGCTAGTCATACCCTTCGCTGGGATTTGAACCTGGGAAGTATTACATGTGAGGCAGTTGTAGTGGCCACTAGATACATTGATGGCATCTTGAAACGGTCAATTCCATCACGAAAGGATTTCATTTCATTTAAACAGGCCTCTTGCATCGCTGCGAATCTGGAGCCTCCGTCAACTGACTAGGTCAGGGATTGGCTCTCTCATCCCTTCTGCTGTGGCTCCCTGTCACCGGTCAGCTCCACAATTGATAGGGCTTCCGGATAGGACTTCTCAACTCATTCCTCTAAAACAGGGGTGGGCAAACTTTGCAACTTTAAGTCTGGGAGCTGAAGTCCTTCAGACTTAAAGTTGCAAAGTTTGCCCACCCCTGCTCTAAAAAGCCTTGTTTGCTGATCTAAGCAATGAAGGAAATGCCGTTTTCTCCCGCCATCTGCATTGTGCATTTCAAAGCAACACCCGACGCAACACCGAAAGCGGATTCTTCCATAAACAAACATCTGCCTTCCATTTAAGAATAAATTTAGCAGCCCGAGAACAAGTAATTAACCCAAAGGAACAGGCCAAAAAATGAGAGAGCAGTAAAAACAGCAGGAGACAAACCGTTGAAAGAAAAGAAAAGTAAAAACCCAGGAATATTTTTTTTAAGTCCTTTTCTCAGGGGGCTGGGGAGGGACCCTCTAGCATAGCATAGCCTTTATTGCCTTTGTACATCATGTATACAACGAAATTGGTGTTGAAAAGACCCTAAGTGACCCAATGGCTCCAATTCCCCACAATAGACCACTTCGCTAGAATGATTGATTGAGGGATTGAAGGCTTCAGGATTAAAAACTGAAGTCACTCTCTCCCTAAGACAATAATAACAATAACAACAATAACAACAATAACAACAATAATAACAACAACAATAACAACAATAATGTGACAATGATATTTGTGACACATCTTTCAATGTTCACTTTACTGAATAAATGCTGAAAAGTAAAACCAAGGATAGCAGTGGAAGAATTAAGTTAACTCTGTAAACCCCACTCCATTCTAGCACTGATAATGGTACGTAGTTGGGTCATGAAATGCCTACAATAAACCAATCAAGCTCAGAGAGCAGCAAGGACTACACAGTCCTCCTCCTCCTCCTCCTCCTCCTCCTCCTCTCCTCTTCCTCCTCTGCCTCCTCCTCCTCCTCCTCCTCTTCCTCCTCCTCCTCCTCCTCTGCCTCCTCTGCCTCCTCCTCCTCCTCCTCCTCCTCCTCCTCTCCTCTTCCTCCTCTGCCTCCTCCTCCTCCTCCTCTTCCTCCTCCTCCTCCTCCTCCTCTTCCTCCTCTGCCTCCTCCTCCTCCTCCTCCTTCTCATTTCCACAAATCTCACTCCCTTCCAGTATTGATGATGTTACCTAGTTGGGTCATGAAACGTCTACAATAAAGCAACCAAGCTCAGAGAGCACCAAGGGCCACGCAGTCCTCCTCCTCAGCCTCCTCCTCCTCCTCATTTCCACAAATCGCACTCCCTTCTAGCCCTGATGATGTTACCAAGCTTGGTAACGAAACGTCTGCGAGAAAACAGCCAAAGCTCAGAGTAACAAAATCTCTCCTTGAAAAGGAAAACGGGCCGAAGCAAAGAGCAAGGTTGGCTTGGGGGAAAAATGCCAGAACGCTTGTAGCCCAGTGGCAGGATGGCAGCCCCTGGGGCCAAAAGATGAAGGGCGATGACCCCGCTGCGTCGTCCCAGCTCCAAGTCACCCTACACCCCTGGCCCATTTTCCTTCCCACAATGGGCCAGCAGCAGCCTCAAACGTCCCGCTTCTCCTTCTCTCGTTCCCTCCCTCCCTTCCCCCATCCACCCATCTTTGCCTTTCAGGGTTTTCCCCTCTGCTTTTGATTCTCTCCTTTCAGGCCTGGCTTGGAACAAAGGGAAGCCTTTGGCATTGCTGGGCAGAGAGAGAGAGAGAGAGAGAGAAAGAGAGAGAATACGGAGACCCCCCCCTTCTCTCTCCCCCCCTTCATGACACCCAGCACCCTCTCTTCCCATTAGCCTTTCAGAAAACAAGTGTGACATTCAGAAGGGGGATTTGGCTGGAACAATCCATTGCCCCCAAGCAGGAGAATCAGGTGTCCGACGATTCGGGAGACCTAAAACTCTTTTTCACTGGGTTCTTTTCTTTCTTTCTTTCCCCCCCCCCTCTCTCTCTCTTTCTCTGTTGTTTGCAGGACGCGCTTTTCAAAAAAAAAAAAAAAAAAAGGACTCGGTATCTGAGATTAGGTTTTCTCCCAGAGGACTCGGTTGAGTCTCGATTGTCCTCCTGGCTCTGGGAATCGCAAGGCCTCCAAGTCAACGAACAATAGAGAAAGGGACCCCTCATCCAGGCTCTGCCAGAGAGAAGCGGTTTCTCCTTCGCCCCCTTTTAGCTCGGGGTTCAAAAGGCCCAGTCGGCTTTTAACCCGGAGGAAATAGTCCCACTTTTCGACTTGGGGGTGTTACCCAGCCGGTGGGTCCCTGCGTCGCATCGCCAGGAGAAATATCGAGTCCCCCGGAGCAATCCTCCAATTTGTTGGGAGTTTTTGGGAGGGGATGAAAAGAAGTTTGGCTTCTTCTTGGCTCTTAAAACGAAATCCGGCTGAAGCTGGCTCGCTTTTATTTTTCTGTAGAGAACGTGCGATTCGGAGGCCTGGAAATCACCCACAGGAGTGGGTGATTTCCACAGGAGTGGGTGATTTCCACAGGAGTGGGTGATTTCCTCAAATTTACATTTGTTGTGTTGATGACACAATCTCATCATCTCATCCTCTGATGCCCCTTTTTCCTGTTGCCTTCCGTCTTTCCCGACATCTGCGTCATCTCCAATGAATTCCTCTCTTCTCATTAGGTGCCCAAAGTATTTGAACTTCAACATAGTCAGGGTTGACTTCCTTCAGGATCGACGGATTGGGTCTCCTTGCTGTCCACGGGACGCTCATTGGGCCTTCTCTTCCCCATCGATCCGATCCGATCCATCCCAATCCAATCAATCCCACTGGATAAACAGCCCCCACAAAAGAGACTTAAACTAAGATGGATCAACAACATCAGCAAGTATTGCGTTCAAGGCTGTATGGATTGAAATCATCCAGAGGAAGACCTTCATCCTGCAGTGGGTAGACAGGGATGAACAATGATAGCTTGCAGTCGTCCCAAGAATCTTCTTCAACACCACAGTTTGAAAGCATCCATTCTTTGGCCCTCCTCAGCCATCCTCGTGGTCCAACTTTCGTAGCCGTACATGACTAACATTGTACCTAACCAGAAACAAAACATGGCAATTCTTTCTCTTGAATTCCACCCCTTTAATTGTTCCAGAATCGTACTATCCTTTGCTGCCTGCAAACTTGGAAGCAGTCAGACCCAATCCCCGGGACTTAAAACATGCCTGTTGGGTGATTGGCATCATCCACTCCAAGTTGCCATGTGTAATTCATTCCCCGCCAGATGGATGAGAAGGGGGAAAACTCCCGAAGCTGCCACATCTGCAGTTACCCTATCCCGAGTGACGTCACTGGTTGCTTTAATGGAGCGCTCCGTTCTCTTCCATGGATGGAAGGCCTCCAAGCCTTGGACCAGATGTGCTCCACAGAGCTTTTCCCATCTGGAGAGCCTTCCTCCACGCCTGGTATGTGCAATTGATGGGAGGATAAACAATGTATACATACCAGCCGTATAGCTCGTCTCGTGGAAGTTCTCCCAACAAGACGCAATCTGCAAAAATTGCAGCTGCAGCTCATCGCTCTTGGTTGATGGTGCGTGTTTATTTATTTTATTTATTTTAAAGCCACCGAGTTTCACATTGCAACGGTTTTTCGACGATGCTCCAGTCATTGCTCTGACATGGAGAGTTACAATACAATACAATAGCAGAGTTGGAAGGGACCTTGGAGGCAGACAAATGGCTATCCAACATCTTCTTAAAGACTTCCAGGGTTGGGGCATTCACAACTTCTGGAGGCAACTTCTGTTCCACTGATTCATTGTTCTCACTGTCAGGAAATTCCTCCTCAGTTCTAAGTTGCTTCTCTCCTTGATTAGTTTCCACCCATTGCTTCTTGTTCTGCCCTCGGATAATAGTTTGACTCCCTCTTCAAGGCATCAAGGAGGGAGGGACAACGAGAAGAAGCTATTCACCAGTGGGTAAGTTGAGGCAGTGAAGTTGCAGGAGGTTCAAATGGGCCTCGTCCCATTCTCCCTGCACCCATTTTTCGATGGGACCTCTTTCCTTGGACAGGTGTTGGAGTAGAGCTGGGGTCACCAACCTTTCGAACCTCAGGGACCACTAGATTCATAATTTTAAATCCTGCCGACCACTAATATGATCTGCCTAATTACTGCTGGATGGGCGTGGCTAGGTGGTCATGTGACTGGGTGGGCATGGCCAACTCGATGTCACTCATGTTGAGGGCTGCCTTGCCAGCCTCTACTCGACACTCTTCGCATGGGCTCCTTAGGGCCCCAAAAGGGAGCCGCTGCTGGACCTAAGCAGCCCCCAGGAGAAAAAGTTGGCCAAACAGCTCAGTTCAAGTTGGATCGGACCGAGAAGGAGGCTCAGAAGAAGCACCTCACTGAGGACTAGGAGCATAGGCTTTCCAAGCAGAGGGAAGACCTGCGGGAGTGCAAGGCCAGGTGCCGGCCCCTGGAGGCTCAGCGGGCTGAGACGGTCAGCCAGTTCCAGGCCCTGATGCAGCCCCATTGGAACGAGGCCCTCCGGCTCTTCGCCACCAGCGGCTCTTCCCTCCAGCCTTCACCCGAAGCCCCCCCCCCCCCGGAGGCCGAAGCAGACCCCAAGTCAGAATTTCTGTGAGCCACCCAAATAAGACCCCGAAGGGGGAGACTCTCTGCAGCAACACAAGCGTTCATTGCACGCATCCATCCCAGGGGCCGTACGTTTGAGGACCCCTGGCTTAGTGCAATATAAAAAATTCAAATAAATTTTCTGCCGGCGACCAAAATTTTCTCACGGACCCCCAGTTGGGGACCCCTGGACTAGAAGACCTCCAAGGTCCCTTCCAGCCCTCCCGCTGGATGATTCTAAGTTGCAACTCTGAGTGTCTCCGGAACACTTGAGGTCTCCTCCTTACCCCCCCAAAAAAATGAGAAAAAGAGAGGCTACAGTTTGACATGTGTTCAGCCCCCTCCCTCCCCCCAAGTACTTCCCATCCAATTCCCCAAAGCCCCTCCAGCTGGAACGGGGCAGGTTGTCTGCCAAAAATAGGTGTTGTCTTTTCCCCTTGTTTTTTGGGCAGGAAACAGATTCAAATGGCAGATTAAGCAGCCTGACTACAGCCGCTCTACGTGACCCTCCTGTTCCCTTTTTAAAAAGAGGAAAGAAAATGGCTCCCTGATGGAATCCACCCCCCACCTCTACCTCGGACTTCCCACCTTTGCAAAATGCGATGAACAAGGATGGTTTGGGGTTTTTTTAGATCCAAAGATCACCCCAGGGATTCCCCCCTCAGGTTGCAGGGAGGAAGCAAAGAAATCAGTTCCGGTCATCCCAGCTGAGAATAAAATGATAGAAGTGGATTTCACCCTTGCAATCTTTCGTTTAGTGACTGAAGTTGCAATGACATGGGGGGGAAAACGTGACTTGTAGCAATAGCAATTGCACTTAAGCCTTATAGACCCCTTCACAGTGCTTTTGCAGCCCCCTCTAAGTGGTTTAGAGAGTCAGCCTGTTGCCCCCAATAATCTGGGTCCTCATTTGACCCACCTCGGAAGGACCAACCTTCAGCCGGTCAGGATCGAACTCTTGGCGGTGGGCAGAGTTAGCCTGCAACACTGCATTGTAACAAATGTGCCCCTATGGCTTCCTTCCTTCCTTCCTTCCTTCCTTCCTTCCTTCCTTCCTTCCTTCCTTCCTTCCTTCCTTCCTTTCCTTCCTTCCTTCCCACTTAGCACTTAGATTTATATAGAGGTTCACAGGGCTTTTGCAGCTCTCTCTAAGCGGTTTATAGAGTCGGCCTCTTGCCCCCCAAACAATCTGGGTCCTCATTTGACCCACCTCAGAAGGATGGAAGGATGGGTCAACCTTGACTCTAGTGAGATTTGAACTGCCAAATTGCAGGCAGCCGGCAGTCAGCAGAAGTAGCCTGCAGTCTACATTCTAACCACTGAGCCATCATGGCCCTTCCTTCCTTCCTTCCTTCCTTCCTTCCTTCCTTCCTTCCTTCCTTCCTTCCTTCTTTTCTTCCTTCCCACTTAGCACTTAGACTTATATACCGCTTCACGATGCCCTCTCTAAGCAGTTTACAGAGTCAGCCTCTTGCCCCTCCCCAACCATCTGGGTCCTCATTTTACCGACCTCGGAAGGACGGAAGGCTGAGTCAATCCTTGAGCCGGTCAGGGTTTTAACTTCCTACACTCAGATGCCGATCACCTTCTGGATGAATCAGTCGGAAATTTCCCCCAAGGATTCCTAATTAGTCTCAACTATGAAAGAACACCAAGTAGCGATCTCCTCCGAGGGACGAAAACAAGCCCTCTATAAGAACATGGGCTGCTTCCCAAGCAACATCGCCACCTCCCCTCGTGGAAGGGCAAAAGTGGTCAATTACCCCCGAGAACAACAACTTAGGGGGTGGGGAGAAGTCCCCCCAGAATCCCACGTCCTGAATCCTTTATTGTCCCGCCATTCCAGCCAAGCGGAAAGTGCGACCATGTTACCGTTAATCAGCCAGAAAGTCCCCGCACAAAAGGAGGACTGAGATCTCTTTGTTCGCGCCTCTTTGGTCTTGAGAGCCACGTAAGGAGACGAGGGAGGGGTGGGGAGCTGGCCAGCAGAGCTCTGCATTGCCAGGGCGATGGTGCCAGGAGGCTCTTAATTGGGACGGATACTCCAGGGAGAAGCCGGGCAGAAGAATAGAAGGTTACATCCGCCTGGAAGAGATTGGCACAATGGTGGGAACTGGCGTGGCGGCCAAGGGCAGGAGGGAGACCTGCCAAAGAGAGGCACGTGAGCCGCATCCTAAGGAGGGATGTCCTCCTTCTGACGCTGAGTAGGACGCTCTCAAAGGGACCGGAGGAATCTACTCGCTTCCTGCTCTGTTTCTCCGAAAAATAAGGCCTCCTTGGCTAATAAGCCCAAAAGGGCTTTTGAGTGAGTAAACCTTCCCTCTGAAAATAAGCCCTCCCTGAAAATATGTAAGTGAATGTGGTCCCTGCCATTTCCTGGGGGGAGGAAAGGGGGTGGGGACATGCCTCACGCACCCCACATGTAGCTACCAACCCACATGGGGTGGGGTGGGATAGAATAGGTTAGGGTGAAGAAAGAATGGAATGGAATGGAATGGAGTAGGGGATAGAGTAAAGTAGAGTGGAATGAAATGGAATGGAATTGAGTAGAACAGAATGGAATAGAATAAGAAATGGAATAGGACGGGATAGGATAGGATAGGATAGGATAAGATAGGATAGGATAGGATAGGATAGGATAGGATAGGATAGGATAGGATAGGATAGGATAGGATAGGGCAGGGGTCTGCAAAGTCAGCTCTTTTAAGACTGGTGGACTTCAACTCCCAGAGTTCCCCAGCCAGCTATGCTGGCTGGGGAACTCTGGGAGTTGAAGTCCACCAGTCTTAAAAGAGCCGACTTTGCAGACCCCTGGGATAGGGAATAGAATAAAGTAGAGTAGAGTGGAATAGAATGGAATGGAATGGAATAGAATAAGGAGTGGAGTGGAGTAGAGTAGAATCTTATATACCACTTCCCAGTCCTTTTACAACCCTCTCTAAGCAGTTTACAGAGTCAGCCTCTTGCCCCCAAACCATCTGGGTCCTCATTTGACCCACCTCGGAAGGATGGAAAGCTGAGTCAATCCTTGAGCTGGTCAGGATCGAACTCCAGACAGTGAGAAATGAGTTCGCCTGCAATCCCTGACCACTGCGGCTCCTAATGCTGTCTAGGGAACAGTTAGATACGAGACAACATGGCCCGTATTTGGATAAGGGGCAGGGGAAGAGGCTCAAAAGAAACAGAATCACTGAGTTGGAAGGGACCTTAGAGGCCTTCCAACCCAATCCCCTGCTCAGGCAGGAGACCCTCTACCACTGGTTGTCCAACTCTACTTAGAAACCTCCAGTGATGGAGCACCCACAACTTCTGGAGACAAGCCATTTCACTGGTTGATTGTTCCCACCGTCAGGAAATTTCTCCTTAGTTCTTGTTCTAGACTCACGTTCTCCTGAGCTTGAGTTAGAATGTCCTAAGGTCAGAACTGGACATTTCGACCTCCAAATATGTTGCACCCAGGTCCCTTTTGGGGGAAAGCATTTACAGGCTTGAACTGCGCCATTGTAAGTCACGAGGGGTCATCTGCTTCATATCTTCATACAGCAGACGAGTTCTGTCAACACCCGCAAGAAGATGTTGGTCAACCCACAAAGCGTCGAGTTGTTGACTTTAACATCCCACAGTGTCGTTCTGGCTCTTCAGTTCTGCACATTGTTTCTCAGGGCTAGTCAAGGTGACGGGACCAACCACAATTTCCACACAAGGCTTTAGAGACGGACAAATCGAGTCACCACAGGAGGGAAGGACAGGGAATAACAGCGCGAGATATTCAGAGACATGGGAGATTTCGGTGGCAAAAGGCCGAGATGACCAGCCTAAACTTCTATGCCCTCCTCCATTGTATGGGGGGGGGGGGGGGGGCGGGGAGAGAAGGAAGGAAGGGGAAAAATGGGTGGAGAAAAGGAACTTACATCTTTGACCCTTGGCTGATGTTGCACAGTGAATCATTCTCCCAGTAACATTATCAGAGCTTAAATCTGCCTTTTTAATCCCATTATCCTATTTTGTTTTTAAACAACCTTCACAAGAAATTGGAATTTGCTCCTCTGGAAGAGGGAATGTCACATTAGTAAAGGTTCCCCTCGCACATATGCGCTAGTCATTCCTGACTCTAGGGTGGGATGCTCATCTCATTTTCAAAGGCGAAGAGCCAGCACTGTCCGAAGACGTCTCCGTGGTCATGTGGCCGGCATGACTTAAACGTCGAAGGCGCATGGAACCCTGTTCCCTTCCCACCAAAGGTGGTTCCTGTTTTTCTACTTGCATTTTTTACGTGCTTTCGAACTGCTAGGTTGGCAGAAGCTGGGACAAGTCACGGGAGCTCCCTCCGTTACGCGGCGCTGGGGATTCGAACCGCCGAACTGCCGTTCTTTCTGATCGACAAGCTCAGCATCTTCACCACCGAGGCACCGCGTCCCATAACGTCCCATTGGGAAATCTTAATTTCCAAGATTACGTGCTGCAATGCTCTCTCTTGCGCCAATTAAAACACCACACCTCAACGTGGAGAAATACATTTTTTTTCCAGGCATGGCAAACCCCTCGATAAACACAACGCCACAACCTTCAAAAGAAACCTCCGACCTCAGACGCTAACACCTCTGAACATGGGCCCGCATAGACATAAGCGTGCGCACGCTGGCACCCATGTTCACGACGCAGGGAGGGAAGAAGTTAAGGGTTTCCAGAGTCGCTCAACAGGCGAGGCATCTGGAATGAATCTAAATTTCTGGTACGTTGGCGAACGGAGAAAAGAAACGAACTCACTGGAGTAGCTACGAAGGGGATAATCGAATCTAAACGGCTTGGCCTGGTCGCTGGGAAGGTTTCGCCGGGAAGTCCTAGAGTCGGTTTTTTTGACTGGGTTCCAAGAATTATCACTGCGCTATCAGGCTGGAGTGCTGCTATGGTGGGGAATGGTGTTTGTTTTCCACGACCATCAGGAGCAGAAGTGAGCCTGAAGCCCAGTCCTCCTCCTCCTCCCACCAGCACAGCACCTAAGGCGATCTGCTCCCGGAGGGATTTCTAAATTTCCCAGGGCTGTGAGGTTCAGGAGGCCCAGCAGGTGGGTACGGGGGCGTGTGTGGACGGCTAGTTAAACAGTGTTGAATCCTGCTGGCCAGATGCGAAGGGGACGGAGCGAGGTAAGGGAGGCTGTGAACGGGCCCATGGGAACTTTCCCCAGCTGCGTGAGTCTCATTAAGCTCCCAGCGCATCCACTGCTGTTCCTACAGGCAACAAAAGCAGAGCTGTTAAGTGGAATTAGGCAGCCCCGGCTCTTTAACACTTGACAGATGGAACTTGGCTGGCGCTTGCTGTCCACGGTGTCACTCCTGCCTTCTGGTCCTCCCCTCCTGAGCTGGAAACAGGAAATCCCGAGCCGCCGAATAACAGAGTTGGAAGGGCGACCTCGGAGGTCTTCTAATCCAACCCCCTGCTCAGGCAAAGGGCCCGATGCCGTCTCAGACAAAAGGGTCATCCCATCTCTTCTTGAAAGCTTCCAGAGTTGGAGTCTTCACATCTTCTAATGGCAAGCTGTTCCACTGATTCACGGTTCTCACGGTCGTGGAAATTTCTCCTTAGTTCTAAGTTGGCTTTCTCTTGGATGGGTTTCCGACCGTTGCTTCTTGTCTTGCTTTGGAGAATAGTTTGAACACCCTCGTCTCCCCGTCTTTGTGGTAGCCCCTCAGATACGGGAATACTGCTGTCATGTCTCCCCAAGTCCTTCTCTTCTCAAGACTAAATGTTCCCCTCGCACATGTGTGCTAGAGGTTCCTGATTCTAGGGGGCGTGCTGACACCCATAATGCAATGCGCCCTGCCTGCTGTGCATTTGTGAATGAACCTCCATGTCGCAATGGGCCATGGGGTGGGGGGAAGGAGCACCGCACCCCTCTGCATCCCAGTTTGGGCCTCCTGGAACCAAAAATGAGGCACATGCAATCCCATTGATGCTCTATGTATGCGTGGGTGTCTCCCTTAGGATGACCCCGAAACTTGTTTTCATGGGTTGAAGAAGCGGGAGTCCCTTCCTCGGGGGCAGGCAGGAGGCCGCCATCCAGTGGTGGGTTCTGGATCCCTTTGCAACTGGTTCGGTGCAACGGGGCCCGGCGTCCATCACATAAATGCGCTCACTGCACATAAGCGTCCTTGCCTCCTGCGACGCCTCTTCCAGCCTGCGCTATGCTGCAGCTGCTTGGCGGAGTGCCACGCCCGTGCCTGTGCCCAGAAGCACCAAAGAGCTCAAATACAGATGAGGACGGGCGGGCAGGTGGGCCCTCTGGAGCACCATACCGGAACGGTACCCGGTGCTCCCGCAGGCACCGGTACTCCTGTACCAGGGCGTGCCGCTTGCAACCCACCCCTACCACCATCCGCCTTTTGGGCACATTGATCTTATGCGTGTCATCCCAACCGGTCTTTCCAGGCGATGCCCCCTTGAGAAAATCCAGGCGGGATCCTCAACACGCAAAGATCCCTCTTGCCGGGCATCCCAGATCAAGTGGGAGATTCCACACGCCGGCCACCACCGCCGCCTCCGTCCTCACGCAGCCAAAGCACCCAAACTCCCGGTGAACAAAACAACAGCCGAACCCAGCCCTGCGGTTCCCCTCGGCTGAGCAGAAAACGGGAGGGTTTATCTTTCAGACAATCCTTTACCCTGGTTGATACTTGCCCCGCTCTGTCAGACGTGGCCAAGCGAAGACGCTGTAGGGTATAAACAACACGCCATCCAAAAGCCACCTTGGCAAGGGTTGAACTGTTGCTTCGGTGTAGAATAGACCTCTTCCTCCCCTTGCCGGCTGCCCCCACGGCCCCTGCTTTCTTCCCCCCCCCTCCCCAATTGACAGAGGAGGTGATGGGGAGAGGTTTGGCATATTCCTTCCCCAAAGCAAAAGGTTGGCCGGAATCCAGAATTTCTGACACAACCTGGAAGGCAGGTTGTGGGAGGAACACACCTTCCTGGGCCCTTCCAGATGTTTGCAACACAGGGAACCTAAGAAGAACGGTTGCAGGAATTGCGCAGGGCTAGTTTAAGGAACAAAGGGACCACGGTGCCTCAGTGGCTAAGATGCTGGGCAGTCGATCAGAAAGGTCGGCAGTTTGGCGGTTCGAATCCCCAGCGCCGCGTAATGGAGGAAGCTCCCCTGACTTGTCCCAGCTTCTGCCAACCTAGCAGGTTGAAAGTACATAAGAAATGCAAGTCAAAAAATAGGGACCACCTTTGGTGGGAAGGTTCCTTTGTGAAATAGGTATAAAATGTGATTTATTTCAGGAGTCAAAAGAAAATAAGACCCTGTCTTATTTTTGGGGAAACACGGATAGCTATCTATCTGAGTGGCACGGTGGCTCAGGGGTGAAGACATTGGGTTTCTTGGCTGGAAAGCTGGCAGCCCAGGGGAGACTTGATAGCCATCTCCCAATATTTGAGGGGCTTCCCCCACAAAGAGGGGGTCCAGTGCAATCCTAAATTGCATGAACAGAGGAAGACAACCAAGATCAAGGGAGGTAGACCCAGAAGCAGCGCAGTGAGAGCCGTGCAAGACACCCATTCCCTTCGTTATCTGCTGTGGGAAAACCAGCCAGGGAAGGATTCAATCAAGATCAAGGGAGGTCCTAAGACCACTCTATAAAGCCTTAGTAAGACCACACCTAGAGTAGTGCATCCAGTTTCGGTCCCCATGCCATAAAAAAGAGGTTGAGACTCTGGAAAGAGCGCAGAGAAGAGCAACCAAGAGGATGAGGGGACTGGAGGCTGAAACATACGATGAACGGTTGCAGGAACTGGACCTGGCTAGTCTAGTGAAGAGAAGGACCAGGGGAGACATGATAGCCGTCTTCCAATATTTGACGAGCTGCCACAGAGAGGAGGGAGTCAAGCTATTCTCCAAGGCAGCTGAAGGCCAGAAAGCCAGCAGCCCAGGTTGGAGACCCAGGCGCAAAGGGATGATGTGAGGATCCAGCAAGCTGCCGATTCCCCATCTCTTCGTGGTCTATTGTGGGAAAGGCCAAGCCTGCAGCCACGGAGGGCTGGTTTTGTTTACCATTTTGGGGGGAGGAAGCCTTCCGAGCTACCATCAGCTCGGTCTGCCTTAGAACAATGGGCCTTGTGGAGCCCGCCAACGAGGTCACACACTCTCTCTCTCTCTCTCTCTCTCTCTCTCTCTCTCTCTCTCTCTCTCTCTCTCTCGCTTCCTTCCCTCTTCGGCAGCACCAGGAGATAAATGGGAAACACATTTCTCCTTCCTGCTCGCCTCTTTCCCTCCACAGACTCCAAATCAGGAACAGCTGCGGGGGTCGAGGTCCTCCCTCCGATGAGGATGGGGATGGATTTCTGGGTCTCCTGAGAAGCGATGATCTATTACGTCCAGGTATGCGGAGCTGGGAATTCTCCTGACAGGCCCAAGAACGAGTGCAAAGAGGGGGAGGCATTCCCACAAACACGAGACATTGCTGCCCCCCATTCCAGGTGTGTCTCTTTCTGTCTCATCCTCACCAGCATTCATCTGGGATAATGTTCTCGCCGGTTCTCACCAACCGCTTTGCCAGATGGAGCTGGAGCTGGAGGGAGGGAGGGAGGGAGGAACCTGGGGGAGGATTTTAGCCAAGCAATAGCCCTTAGACCTATATACCGCTTCATAGGGCTTCATAGGGCTTCATATACCGCCCTCTCTAAGCGGTTTACAGAGTCAGCCTATTTCCCCCCAACAATCTGGCTCCTCATTTTACAGACCTCGGAAGGACGGAAGGCGGAGTCAACCTGGAGCCGGTCAGGATCGAACTCCTGGCAGTGGGCAGAGTCAGACTGCAATACTGCATTCTAATCACTGTGCCACCACGGCTCCATAGTGATCTTCTCCATTTGTCAAGTACCATCATTGGAGAGAGAGGGAGGGAGGGAGGGAGAGATGGATGATAGGTAGATAGAAGAGAGAGCAAGAAGGAGAGACTAGATAAAGATATGGAGAGATGGATGATAGAAGAGAGAGAGAGAAAAAACAGAGAGATACAGTAGATAAAGACAGACAGACAGATAGATAAGAAAGAGGAGAGAGAGATGGATGGATGATAGGTAGATAGGAGAGAAAGAGAGAAGGAGAGAGAGAGACTAGATAAAGAGATGGAGAGATGAATGATAGAAGAGAGAGAGAGAGAGAAACAGAGAGATACAGTAGATAAAGACAGACAGATAGATAAGAAAGAGGAGAGAGAGATGGATGGATGATAGGTAGATAGGAGAGAGAGAGAGAAGGAGAGAGAGAGACTAGATAAAGAGATGGAGAGATGAATGATAAAAGAGAGAGAGAGAGAGAGAGAAACAGAGAGATACAGTAGATAAAGATAGATAGATAGATAGATGATAGATAGATAGATAGATAGATGATAGATAGATAGATAATTAGATAGATAGATAGATAGATAGATAGATAGATAGATAGATAGATAGATAGATAGATAGATAGATATGGAAGAGAGAGGAGGGGGGGGAAGATGGATGTTGTGGTTGATGATATTTTAAAAGGATGAGCAAAGCCAGAGATGTCTTGTCCTTCCACCCTTCACTACCCTTCCTTCTGCTGTCTTCATCATCAGCAAACCATCCCTTTGGATCTGCAATGCAGAGGAGGGCATTGAGCCAGGAGAGGCTCCAAGGAAGTTGCAATCGCAGAGGCAGCCAATGTCCAAATCTCTTGGCCTCAGCCTGGAAGCGGCCTCTTCTCTTAACCCAGTTTCCCAGGCTTTCAGCAGAGAGAGAGGGAGAGAGAGAGAGAGGGAGAGGGAGAGGGAGGGAGGGAGAGAGGGAGAGCGCCTGAGCAGCCTGAAACCATCTCTCCTCTTGTCTTGGGAAATCAGATTCGTGAGCTAGATAGAGAAATATGAGCAGAAGTTTCTTCTCCCAAGCTCTCTGCTAATGGAGCAAAGCTGGAGGAAACGATGAGCTAATTCCACCTACAGTCCCAGCCGCCCGCCCCCGTCCCCATCCCAGCTATGCCTTCGCTCCACTTAGAGAGCTGTGACCCCGGGGCGGTGAGGGGTGTCAGGAGGAAGATGGGGAGGGGGGATCCCTGCAGCTACCATCTGTTGCTGGCTCCCACCTGGGGCTCCCGAGGCCCCAGAGAAGGTGCTGTGGAATGCAAGGCAGAAGCTGGCTCATCACTCCTCTGTGGCTCTCACTCTCTGCCGATCCTGCGCATTGGCTGCATCTTGCAGTAAATCATGGATGGTCCCCTTCAGATGATGTCTCTCACAGGTCTTCGCTGTGGCCACCTTCGATTTCTGATCTTCTCCCATGACTTTAACCTTTAGGAGAGAGAGAGAGAGAGAGAGAGAGAGAGAAGGGGAAAGACAGAGAGACTAGATAAAGAGGTAGATAGATAATAAAAGAGAGGGGGGGAATAGATAGATAGATAGATAGATAGATAGATAGATAGATAGATAGATAGATAGATAGATAGATAGATAGGAATAGATTAGATAGATAGATAGATAGATAGATAGATAGATAGATAGATAGATAGATAGATAGATAGATAGAGATAGATAGATAGATATGATAGAGATGATAGATTAGCGAGAAAGAGACAGGCAGAGAGATGATTGATAGATGGAGATGAAATAGAGATGATAGATTAGATAAAAAGAGACAGAGAGAGAAAGAAAGAGAGATAGACAAGGCAGACAGACAAGATAGATAGATAGATAGATAGATAGATAGATAGATAGATAGATAGATAGATAGATAGATAGATAGATAGATAGATGAGAAAAAGAAGAGGAAGAGATAGAGAGACGAAGGGAGAGGGAGAGGGAAAGATGGATGGAAGGAAGGAAGGAAGGAAGGATGGATGGATGGATGGATGGATGGATAGATGATAGATAGATAGATAGATAGATAGATAGATAGATATGATAGATATGATAGAGATGATAGACTAGAGAGAAAGAGACAGGCAGAGAGATGATTGATAGATGGAGATGAAATAGAGATGATAGATTAGATAAAAAGAGACAGAGAGAGAAAGAGAGATAGACAGGCAGACAAGAGAGATAGACAAGGCAGACAGACAGACAAGATAGATAGATAGATAGATAGATAGATAGATAGATAGATAGATAGATAGATAAGAAAGAGAAGAGGAAGAGATAGAGAGACGAAGGGAGAGAGAGAGGGAAAGATGGATGGATGGAAGGAAGGAAGGAAGGAAGGAAGGAAGGAAGGAAGGAAGGAAGGAAGGAAGGAAGGAAAAGGGAGGGAGAGAGTTGGGACTGTTTTTTTTAAAAAATACAGCAAAACAAATGGCTAAATGTCCATCTATATGGAAAGAAGGCTGTGTTTTAAAATAGAATCATAGAGTTGGAAGGGACCTGTGAGGTCTTATAGTCCAACCTCCTGCTCGAGCGGGAGCTTTTATGCCATTCCAGACAAATGGTCTCTTCTTGAATCCCTGATTGAAAACTTCTTGAACTAAGGAAATACACAGGGGGGGGGGGGGACGACACAACCACCACCAAAGATTGAGAGGGAACTTCTGCTAAACGACACCAACTCTTCAAACGGAAACTTTCCCCCCTTTCCCCGCCCGGCCTTTCGGCCTCGGCTGAGCAGCCTCTCCAGACCTTCCAGCATGGACCTTGGAGTGGGTCCTTTGGCGTGACTGCAGAACGGACCGCACAGGATGTCACAAGGTTGCAAAATAACACACACACACACACACACACACACACACACACACACACCAAGGCACAGGTGCGTCCGTGAGACGCAATGACTCCGTGCAGGCCAAGCTGTCCCCAGAAGGCCCATCACGATCTGCTATTCCCCCCACCTCCACACGCCCCCAGATCTTCCAACATGGCTTTGATATTTCTCCCTTGGGATGTCCAAGGACCAGATGGCAAAACGCAGACGCCGGCTGCAAAAAAATCCCTGAGCGGCAGGAAGGTTACGAGTGGGAGAGAGGGCAGGAGAGGAAGACGGGAATAAATAGCTCTCCAGATGTTCTGATGAAAAGGGAGTTAGCCGCTGGGTGGGTGCAGAGAGAGAGAAGCCCCTCCCCTTTTCCAAAGTCACTTCTGCATCATTTATAGCTTATGTTTCCTTTGCAGAATTCGGCTGGTGTGTCTTGTTCCCCACCACCCCCCACCACCCCCAGCAGAGCTGGCAGCAGATTCGGACAGTGAGGAGGGTTGGGGAGGAACCTGGGCCAGTCCTGGAGTCTGGGGAAGGCTCGGAGGAGGGCTCTGTGTCAGAGGCAGAAAAGGGACCAGAGCCGTCTGACAGTTATCAGCTGCCTTCAGATTCAGACATCAGTGGGGCAGACGAGCAGCTGGAGCCTGTTCCCAGTGTGCGCATGCACAGAGCTGCCAGGAGAAGGGAACAGCTAAGAAACAAGGGTCGACTCGGGAGTAAAGCCACAGGTGGACCGTGAACGGCCCCTCCCAGAGGGAATAAAGAGGAGCAAAAGGGGAGTGGAGTTTGCAGGAGACAACTAGTTCAATTCATGAGGGTGAAGATCTCTTCCTGACTTCTTGCCAAGGAATTGCTGCTACAGCGTGGAGTTTAGAAGATATCGGCCTGGCAGCTCTCCAAGCCTGATCAAGCTCTGTAGTTGTGAAATCTCTTGAAAGACAGTCAGCCGGGACTTTGCTGGAGAGGAATTCCCTTTCACCTCAATAAAAGGGGTTTTATTGGGACGAGGAGTCGGCTTTGTGCTTTTGGGAAGTCTAGGTGAGAACAGTGTGTTCTGACTCAGAGCTGAAATACCCCAACAAATCAGCCTGACCATCCTCATTTTTTCTTTCTGAACTTCTGAGCTGGTTCCGACAGGAAATATTTACCCAAAGTCATCAGGCTTCAGAAACCAAGAAACATCCAAATTCTTCTGAGCAGCTTTCTTGATCGTTCCTCACCGCTCGATGGAAATCTTGCCAAGCCAAAGCACTGCACCGTAAAACAGCTACTCTGGGAACCATTGAGGAGGAGCTGTCCTCACCCTCTTTCTCACACACAAACGGTGTGAACCGAATTCTTTATTGGTTTCTTTATTGTTCCCTCACCTAAAGACAGAGATCTTGCCAGACTAAAAGCAGATTACGTGCACCGTTAAATATATATTCTGGGAACCGTCGAGGAGGAGCTGTCTTCACCCTCTTTCTCACACACAAACGGTCTGAACCGAATTCTTTATTGGTTTCTTTATTGTTCCCTCACCTAAAGACAGAGATCTTGCCAAAACTAAAAGCAGATTACGTGCACCGTTAAATATATACTCTGGGAACCGTTGAGGAGGAGCTGCCTTCACCCTCTTTCTCATACACAAGCTCGCTAAACCCTTCCTCTGGAATGCATCGCTCCCTTGATTGGCCCCCAACTCCCAACCGTTCCCATAATCACACCATCAGCACACAGCAAGTGCTTGGCAACCCTGCTGCCACGGAGGACACAACTGCTTGCCACGCCTCGCAGACACAGGACCGTTGGTTTTTTTTTTAACGACGGTTTGGGCAAAAACTGGCATTTCCTCTTCCAGGTTTTCGGCAAGAACGACATGCCTAGCAAAGGCTCGGTTTGCCTTATCCCACCACCGTAACAGAAGCCTCTTCGGTTGTAGAGGGAGGTGGGGGGAAGCCAAAAAAAAAGTCCAGTTGCCTTTTGGAAAAGCCCCTTTGGGGGCCAAAAGGAGAAAGAAAAGAGAAGGAAAAAGTCCCTTTTCTTTGACAGATAAAAGCCCATTTTCTTTCTCCTCTCCGTCTGTGTGTGTGTGTGTGTGTGTGTGTGTGTGTGTGTGTGTGTGTGTGTCTTTATTCCTTAGGAATTCCTTTGCTTGAGACTAATTGAATTTTCTGCCTAAGGGTGGGGGGTGTAAAAGGGAAGCCAGGAAGGGGGTTAACGCAGCCTCTTAACTGGTCCTGGGACCTCCTTCTCCAGCTTAAACAAACCCTCGCGTTGTGTCCCCTCTAGTTAAGGGGGAGGGCCCCGGAGGAAGAAGGGGGGGGATAATATGGATTCTTTGGACAGGTTTTCCTTTCAGGTCACCTACTGCCCCCTTTCCCCACTCAACCCCTCCTCCCCGGGGAGGGAAGGGTCTCTCTTTGTGCCAGCAGCAGCTGGTAGGTCGTAGAGGGGAGAAGACCCATTGTCCTTGGACACACTTTTAACAATTCTTTACAGAAAGAGGGGGGATGTCTTAGGATGGGAGAAGCCCCTCTCCCTTCCCTCCCCTCCCTCCCCATCCACATACACTTCCTGCCAGAGTGGGGGGGGGGGCTGCCCTTCTCTACAAAGGAATGAGAACAGGGGAGGAGGGGGCTCCGTATCAGAAAGCCATCAACTCGTGGAAACCTTTTAGAGGTCTGGGAATCGGGTGGGATGGGCTCTTTTCGGGGGAGGGAGGGAGGGAGGGCGGGAGGAGGGCCGTAGGGTAAGAGAGCAGATGGCGCTGAGGATATGGGTAGGGGGGCTTCAACACGAGGGACCCTGTTCCATTCACTTGCTTCCAGCCACCAGCTCGGGCAAGAAATTGCTAAGAAAGGTTGAGAGGTCCATCAATAATTTCTCTCCAAGTCTAACAAAAGGGGGTCTTTCTTTCTGGTTACCCCCAGCCCCCATCCCAAGCAGGAAGGGCTCCCCAATAGCTACCTCACCACCCCAGGCATCGGCTTGGCTCTAGAGGTACTACAAAGCCCTCCCCTCTTCTCCTTGGGCCATCTGCACTTCCCCACGTTCTGACCCAAACTTGTGTAGTGGGGAAGGGGTGGAAAGCAATGGAACAACCATCTCCTTCTGGTGGCCGGATCTGATTGAACCAGTTCTGGAAGGCTCTCTCTACACCCAACGGATGGGTCACTCTTAATCTTGCAGGATCTGGGCACGTGTGGAAGGATCTGGGCATAGATCCCATTTTTTTAAGCTCAGCACATCGCGCCCTTTGGAGCATCGTCACTCGTTGCCAAGGTGTCCCTTTCCACTCGGACATCGGTGAGGAGCAGTTCCTCCCCATCATCCATGTTGTCCACCACAATGACCCCTTGGCTTGTCCAGTGGTGTCCTTGAGATCCGGGACGCACAGCAAGCTCTCTATGGTGACAAAAGGCATGTTAGAATGGGGCATTGGTCGCTGGTTGGGATGGGAAGAAAGCCACAGACATGACCTTGAGGGGAACATACAGAGGTTTAACAGATACATACATACATACATACATACATACATACATACATACATACATACATACATACATCTTTCTCCGTTTCTCTCTCTCTCTCTCTGTTTCTCTCTTTTTCTGTCTCTGTCTCTCTCTTTTTCTCTTTTTCTCTCTTTCTGTCTCTCTGTCACTCTCTTTTTTCTCTGTTTCTCTCTCTTTCTGCCTCTCTCTTTGTTTCTCTCTCTTTCCCCATTTCTCTCTCTCTTTCTCTGTTTCTCTCTCTTTCTGTCTCTCTCTTTTTCTCTGTTTCTCTGTGTCTCTGTGTTTCTCTTTTTCTCTGTTTTTCTCTGTCTCTCACTCTCTTTTCTGTTTCTCTCTCTGTCTGTCTCTGTTTCTCTCTCTCTTCTGTTTTTCTCTCTCTCTTTTCTCTGTTGCTCTCTCTCTCTTTTCTCTCTCTCTCTCTTTCTCTTTCTCTCTGTCTCTTTTTCTGTTTCTTTCTTTCTTTCTCTGTCTCTGTCATATCCCAGACCTTGGACTTGGATTTCGCTTTCGCTTCTTCTTTCTCCCCATCCTGTCAAGCATTTGCTGGTTCAAACCTTTCTATTTTAAAACCCAGCACCCTCCCCGGTCTTCCCCTGAGTGCTAAAACGGGCTGATGTCTAAATATTTGCCGAACTATTCTTAGCCCAGGAGCAAGCAGGCGGCAGCCTTGGGGGCACATGCCTGTCTGCGGCTGGCGGGATTTGGGGACCACCCACCGCAGATGCGCGATTTGGGGCAAGAAAACCCGATTGGCTTTATTTTATTTTATTTCTGTGGGTGGATTTGTGCCATCTGACATCGCACAGCCGTGGAAGGAGCCGCTGGGAGGCTGAGGATGGGAATCTGCCTTCTGGAAAACCAAATTCCTCTTGGCAGGGCCGCCTCGGTTGAGTTGCAAGCTGGACGATTCCCACATGATTTTGATCGCAAAGCCAGCTCCGTTTGCTGCTTTTATTGCTGAGTTCACATCTTGCAGGAGCCTTTCTCCCCCCGGTTTGTTTCTGAGGAAATATTTCTGCGAGGTTTCAGTTTCTTTCCTCCCCCTCCGAAGACACAGGTTAGTCCTTGACTGACAGCTGTCTGTGCAGTGACCGTGCAGCGGTCCAACAGCACTGAAAATACAGAAGGGTCCTCGCACTTATGACTCTAACAAGTGTCCCCACGATCATGTGATCGTGGCGGGAAAGGACTGGGTGGGAGGAAAATAATTTCTCCCCCCACCCCCAATTGTTCCTCATCCAGCGAAGACTTGGAGCAATGATTCGTTCGCCATGTTTACTTCTATTGGTATAGCAATAGCACCTAGACTTATCTACCGCTTCACAGAGCTTTTCCAGCCCTCTCTAAGCAGTTTACAGAGTCGGCTTCTTGCCCCCAACAATCTAGGTCCTCATTTGACCCACATCGGAAGGCCGGGAGGCTGAGTCAACCTGAAGCCTGGTGAGATTTGAACTGCCAAATTGCAGGCAGCCGGCAGTCAGCAGAAGTAGCCTGCAGTACTGCATTCTAACCACTGTGCCACCATGGCCCTTCCTTCCTTCCTTCCTTCCTTCCTTCCTTCCTTCCTTCCTTCCTTCCTTCCTTCCTTCCTTTATTCCTTCCTTCCCACTTAGCACTTAGACTTATATACCGCTTCATAGTGCTTTTACAGCCCTCTCCAAGTGGTTGGTAGAGTTAGCCTCTTGCCCCACCAACCATCTGGTTCAGTGGTGGGTTTCAAATTTTTTTAGAACCTACTCTGTAGGTGTGGCCTATTTTGTGGGCGTGGCTTGGCAGTCAGTGACAGGGTGGGAGTGGCCACCTTTTAAAATGTGGTGAAACTCATTTAAAAATGCTCTTGCTTAGCAACCAAAATTTTGGACTCAATTGTGATGATAAATTCTTTCTTTCTTTCTTTCTTTCTTTCTTTCTTTCTTTCTTTCTTTCTTTCTTTCTTTCTTTCTTTCCTTCCTTCCTTCCTTCCTTCCCATTGGGTCACTGGCAGCAGTGGGCCAGATTTACTTCCATGTACGCCGGTGGAACCCCCTCTCACCGGTTCTCTAAATTTCACCAACTGGCTCTCGCGAGTAGGTGCGAGCCTGCAGAAACCCACCACTGATCTGGCTCCTCATTTGACCCACCTTGGAAGGACGGAAGGCTGAGTCAACCTGGAGCCTGGCGAGAATCGAACTGCAAAACAGCTGGCAGCTGCAGGGACAGTTGATTTAATTTGTTTTTATTGTATTTATCTATGTATATATTTTATGTTGTTTTAATTTTCCCTGTGCACCGCTCCGAGTCCCCCTGGGGAGAGGACGCGGTATAGAAAAATAAAATCTATCTATCTATCTATCTATCTAGAAGTAGCCTGCCCTCTAACCACTGCACCACCGTGGCTCCTCATGCACTGGTATGCATGCAATGTAGACTAACAGAATTGGAAGGGACTTTGGAGGTCTTCTAGTCTAACCCCCTGCTCAAAGAGGAGACCTTATATACCATTTGCGACAAATGTTTGTCCGATCTCCTCTTGAAAACCTCCATTGATGGAGCACCCACAACTTCTGAAGATAAGTTGTTCCACTGGTGAATTGTCCTCACTGTCAGGAAAGTTCTCCTTAGTTCTCGGCTGCTTCACTCCTTGATTCATTTCCATCCGTTGCTTCTTTCTCCTGCTTTGGAGAATAGGTTGACTCCCTCGCCTTTGGGACAGCCCCTCAAACATTGGAAGACTGCTATCGTGTCATCCCTAGTCCTTCTTTTCATTAGACTAGACAACTTCTTATATTTTTTTTCTTTTTTTTTTAGTATAAATTTTTTATTTATTCTTATAAAAAAAAAAAAATCATACAAACATAATTTTAAACCTATTGCCGTCACAGCGCGAGAAGGCATAACATTTAAATAACCAAACTTAACATTACCGTCATAATAATAGGCCTAATATTTAACACCAACATTTATACTATATACAGCCCATCTAGTCAACGTACCTACTTCATCAATTCTTATTCGTCCTTTAATTTCTAATTAATATTATTTACCAATATCTGATTTAAACATATATTATTGCTTCAGTTATTATTATTCGGTCGTACCCGTACCCAATTATACCACCTCTTCCACGAGTTGTAAAATTCTGAGTCCTTTTTCCCTTTAATTAATTTTGTTAATCTATCTGATTCTGCGCATTCATTAATTTTATTTATTACTGCCCTATCCATTGGTATTTGATCACTCTTCCATTCCTGGGCAAATGCCAATCTTGCCGCAATAATTATGTGCAACACCAAAAACCATATCTCCATGTTGATATCTGGGGGTTTGAGTCCTAACAGGAAGGTTTCAGGTTTCAAATCTAATTGATGTTGGGTGATTTCTATTAACCACTGCCTGATTTTTTTCCAGTATTTAATCGCCATTGGGCAGGTCCACCACTGATGGAAATAGGTCCCCTCTCTGTGGCCACATTTCCAGCAATTAGGCATGGTCCCAGGGAACATTCTGGCAAGCATTAGACTAGACAACTGGATGCAGAAGCATCCAACCCTCAAAGACCCAACCAGCGAGATAGGAGAGGCGATAAGAAATGCCGGCTGGGGAATTCTCAAGAGGGAGAGAAAACAAGACACATTTTTGGCTGCCGTCTCGGCCAAAGGTTTTCCCAGTTGGGGAGAAACACAAGAGCAACCAAGCAAGCGAGGGAAAAGATTGTAAATATATATATACATATATCTTTCTGGGGTCGATCCGGAGTCCTCGCTGGGGCTGGAAAGGGAAATGGAAGACATATTTTAAAAACAGAGTCACTTTGGATCTCCTCCAGCCAGCAGCCATCCATCACAGGATAAATTAAAAACAATAATTTCGCTCCAGCTGCCTAAATAAGAAGCCCGGTTTTCTCCAAGTTGGGTTCCTGGCCGCCTTCTGAGCAAACTCAGAGTCAACTTTTGGGGTGAATGGAAAAGGTGGAGAAGGATGACCCCTCCTGATGAAAGGACAACCCAGGAGCTGGAACGAAACCCACCTTCGGTGAAGCCTTCCCGTTTCTCTGTAGAACATCTCCACTTCTTCTGACACCTCAGGTGGCTTCCACGGAGCACAGCAGTCTGGATTTCTATTGGCTGGTTCAAGGCATGGGGGGCCCAAGAGCAAACCAATCAGGCTCTGGTTTTAGAGGGAGGGGTCAATCCAAGTGGACTTGTAGTGGAGCTAAATTTATACTGGGAAGTTTGGCTCCATGGTCTTTCCAACTATGAACTCTTTCCAGACATCCTTGATTGCCCGGAGTTCCAATCCCTAAATTCCTGGATTCTGGTTTGCTTCAGATGGTTTCCCAATGTACACATATGCCATAAAGCCATTGGCCTGAGGCCTTGAAGATCACCCTGCAGCCCCTGAAGTGGTCTTCCTAAGGGGTAGCTCACGGTGTTGATGTTATGAGGATAAACCCACTATGTGTGACTTCATAGCAAGGAGAAGGAGAAGGAGAACGGAGAGGGGAGGAGGAGGAGGAGGAAAAGAAAGAGAAAAAATGAGGAGGAGGAGAAGGAAGAAGGAAGAGAAGGTAGGAGGGAGGGAGGGAGGGAGGGCAAGAGGGAGGGAAGAAGAAAGGAAGGATGGAAAGGCAAAAGGGAGAGAGGAAGGAAGAAAGGAAGGAAGGGCAAAAGGGAGGGTGGGAGGGAGGGCAAGTGGGAGGAAGGAAGGAAGGAAGGAAGGAAAGAAGGAAGGAAGGAAGGAAGGAAGGAAGGAAGGAAGGAAGGATGGACGATAAGACACTAGCTCTACATTTAATATATTCTTGGAAGTCCGAATGTCCTTTCTAAATGGCTTATCTTCATTCATCTCAAAATATGGGAAGGAATTAAGATCGTTACCCCAAATCCTAGCCCTGGCACTGCCACGGCCTCTGATGCACCCCCATTTTAATCCCTCCCCCTGCAAGATGGGAGGAAACTCCAGGGACCCCTTCATTTGGGCGGGACGGTAGCTGTAACCCCATCCATCCACCACCACTTCCTTCCAATAATAGTCACAGCCATAAATTATCCCTGGAAAACCCAGGTGGGGGTTCAGCTTCTGCAGTGGGCCGAGACTGGCACTCCCCACCCCGTCCCCCTCTCCCTCCCCTTTCCATATCCAGGAAACAGCAAAAAATGTTAAAAAATAACCCAGAAGCCTTCCAGTAGGAGACACGATAAACTGCTGAAACAGCCAAGCGGAAAGAATCCATCTTTCCACACGAAGGGTCCCAGGAGAGAGAAAGTTGTTTGGGGGCATTTGGCCAATGCAACCCAGACCCAAACATGGACTAAGCCCCTTGCCCAACCCCAAGAAGCACGTGGCGCATTTCTGTAAACTTCTTCACCGGTCTAGCTGGAGGTTTCTCAGTTTTGGAAACTTTAAATCTGTGTCAACTTCAAGAGTTCCCCAGCCAGCATGGGTGAACTACAATGCCCAGAATTCCCCTGTTCGAATGGGCGGGCTTCAACTCCCAGAAGTCCCCAACCAGCATGGGTAGACGTTAATTCCCAGAATCCTCCAATCAGCACGGGTGGAGGTCAACAAACAGGCTGTTTTGGAAGCTTTTTTCGGGGTGTTTTCATGGTGTTTCTCAGGGTATTTGGGGGGTGCTTTGAGGTTGCCAAAAAAGCCAACACAGTTCTAGGCTGCATCAACAGAGGGATAGAATCTAGATCGCGTGAAGTGTTAATGCCACTGTATAGTGCCTTGGTAAGGCCACACTTGGAATACTGCATACAGTTTTGGTCGCCACGATGTAGAAAAGACGTGGAGACTCTGGAAAGAGTGCAGAGAAGAGCAACCAAGATGATTAGGGGACTGGAGGCTAAAACATATGAAGAACGGTTGCAGGAACTGGGTAGGTTTAGTTTGATGAAGAGAAGGACCAGGGGAGACATGATAGCAGTCTTCCGATATCTCAGAGGGTGCCACAAAGAAGAGGGAGTCAAACTATTCTCCAAGGCACCTGGGGGCAGGACAAGAAGCAACGGGTGGAAACTAATCAAGGAGAGAAGCAACTTAGAACTAAGGAGAAATTTCCTGACAGTAAGAACAATTAACCTCTGGAACAGCTTGCCTCCAGAAGTTGTGAATGCCCCAACCCTGGAAGTCTTTAAAAAGATGTTAGATAGCCATTTGTCTGAAATGGTATAAGGTTCCTGCCCATGCAGGGGGTTGGACTAGAAGACCTCCAAGGTCCCTTCCAACTCTGCTATTGTATTATTGTAAGGGCATTTTCAGGCTGTTTTTGGGGCATTTTCAGGGTGTTTCTGGGGCATTTGCAAGGTGTTTTCAGTGGTGTTTTCTGGTTGTTTTTCAGTTCTTTTTCAGGCTGTTTTTCAGTTCAGGGCATTTTCAGGCTGTTTTCAGGCTGTTTGTCTGCCTAAATCAGCCCCAAAAAGCCTGAAAACGGCCCCCAAAAGGGCCAAAAAACAGGCATGCATGCGCCAGCTATCTGGTCTTCGGATTTCCAGCACTCCGGCACACACATGCACACATGTTCCAATTTGGGCACTCGGTGCCGAAAAGGTTCGCCATCCCTGATATAGAGGTTAAGAGGAACAGCTGGTAGGTTTTCTCCAAGGTAGCCAATGCCTACTTGCCCTAATCCAGTGCTTCTCAATTATTTTCTGTCATGCCCCCCCTAGGAAGAAGAAAACATTTCGCGCCCCCCCGCGCGACTGTAAATAGTATCATTTGTCTATAAAATTGTTATAAGTACACCTCTGCATAACACTGTATCCTTATTAACGTATAAGAGAATAAAAAAAGAAAGAAATGTGGATCAATTTACAACAAAGAATAGCTTTATTAACTGTAGCAGAAAATATTTAAAGTGCATTAGAAATTTAAAAAAAATTAAATCCTTTGCCGAGGTCAAACGCGCCCCCCTTTACGGAGCCTCGCGCCCCCCCTGGGGGGCCCGCCCCACTATTTGAGAAGCACTGCCCTAATCCAACCCAGGTCTCCTTGGAGAAGAAGGAGCTAGCCAACAGCTTGAGAAAGGTGAGTGTAACTGCTGCGACCCCTCGTCGTTCCCACCGGCCAGATTTATTTATTTTTGCTTTATCTCCTCCATCCAGCTTCTGCAAATCTGGGAAGAATGCTCCCCAAAACAGAGAAGGAACACCTTGAGAGATTGGGAGGAAAATTCTCTGTTTGGGAGCGAAGCAAAGATGCCGACCCAAATCCTGGATGTTGACTTTCCTAATAGAAAACCTCTGTGTCAACAGGGAGGAGGGTTTGATGGAGAGCATTTTGTCCTCTTTCAAGAAAATTAAACATTTCAAACATGTTTGAACACACGCCTGCAACCCCCTGGATGGCAATTAACTTCTTCCTGCTCTCGATGCAGCACAGCTTTCCCCCAAACAAAGTGGATTATTTTTCAAAGGAAGCGTGATTGAAAAGCTGCTCCCTTAGACCCTAAGGTGGAGTCCCATCGTCCCTCTGACCTCGGAAGGATGGAGGATGGACTTGGTCATCCTCCATCCTTGAGGTCCAAAGCCCGGCAGGGTCACTGACACACAGCAGATGCCAGCAGAGATAGATGGGGCTGGGGGGAGGTGAAGCTTTCCTAGAAAGCCAGATTCGTGTTGAACTCAACCACAGGATCAGATTTGCACATAAAAAGGCTTTCTTGCTTGAGTAGAGGGGTGGACTAGAACAACAGTCACCAACTGGTAGTCCATGGGCCAAATTTGCCTTTTTAAAAATTGCACTGAATCAGGAGTGCTCAAACTACGGCCTCTGGGCCAGATACGTGTAATTAACTCAACAATGGAATCAGATTTGCACATAGAAAAGGACATCCTGCTTGAGCAGGGGGATGGGGTGGATTAGAAGACTTCCAAAGGCCTTCCATCTCTATTATTCTGGTCCCTGAGGTTGTTCAAGGAATGACCAAGGGGGGGGGGGGGCAAACAAAGGTTTGGTGGGTGGAACAACAATCACAACATGCCCACCACTTTCCCTTTTTAATTTAGACCATACCTCGGAGACGACTCTAGTCTTCTGTATTCCTCATATTGCAGCCAGTGGTGGGATTCAGTCGGTTCGGGCTGGTTCGCACAAACCGGTTGTTAAATTACTGGCTGGCCCTGCCTCATCCCTTCCAGGAGTCCCCACACGCCCCGTTTTGGCTCTCAGGTTTGTGCTGGAAGGCCTACTAGGCCCAAAATGGGGTATAGGGGGAGGTGCCCCCCAATGGCCCGTTTTTGCTCCGAGGGGGGATGCAGGAGGCTGGGCGCTATCTGTCACACCCCCTGGCCATGACCACCATGGCCACAATCACCCAGCCGGTCATTAGGACAAAGAACTAGTTGTTCAATTATTTGAATCCCAGCACTGGTTGCAACCAGAAAGTGGGGTCCAGCGGTCAGCCCCTCCGAAAGGCCCCACAGGACAGGAAAAGAGTCAACTCAGAAAGACCAAGAATTTGACTTGCACTGAGAGCTTCGGGGTCTCCCTGGGGAACTTGGGCCTGGATGGCGGAAAGACAAATATCCTCTCCGAGCCTTGCCAAGGAATATTGTGGTTTGTGGCCATTTGCCTTCTATTCTCCAAAAGGGTGTCTAGAGTTTCCTTTAGACCCCGAGGCACCGTATTCTGCTCTTTGCCATCTGCCACTGGAAGGGCTCCCAGTCGGCTAAGAATAGAGTTTCCATCCATTGTAGGAGGAGACGGGACTTCTCAGCGGGCTGCATAAAAGGACATTTGTACGGCACAATTAACGTTTTGGCAAATATTCTGAGGAAGGGTAGAGTAATCCTGGGACCCCCTCTTGCTCCCCCCAAAAAGCTTAGAAGATCTCACTTTGAAAGACAATGAAGGAACGGGAGAGGGGAAATGCCAAAAAAATAATAGAGGGCGAAAACGATAGAATGCAACCAAGGTCTTCAAGATGATTGGCACCCGTTCTCCACAGAGGAAGTCCCTTCCTCCAGGGCGAAGGGGCTCTCTCGGGGTGTTGGGGGAGGAACAGGGTGAGAGGATGTGTCATCACCCGAGATGAATGATGGAGCAGACTGAGGAAAACTTGACATGGGGGGGGGGGGTCTTGTTGGCCTATGCGGTTGCAGTTGTGATTTATTGTGATGCTCAGATAAGGGTGCGTGGAGATTTTCTTATAGCTTATTCTTATTTTCTTTTGGTGGCCTGCTGAAACCTTTAACCAATGGAGAGATAGAGGAAGGAGGGGGAGGAGGAGGAGGAGGAAGCAGATGCAAAAGAAGAATAGGGGGGGGGAGGAGGTCAGGAGGAAGAAAGGAAGAAGGAGGAGGGAGGACGAGGAGGAGAGGACGACGAGGAGGGAGGAGGAGAAGAGGAGAAGGAGGAGAAGGGGAGAAGGAAGAAGAAGAGGAGGAGGAGGAAGATGAAGAGGAGGAGGAGGAGGAAGGAGGAGGAGAAGGAGAGGAGAAAGAAGAGGAGGAGGAGGAGGGAGAAGGAGACGGAGAAGGAGGAGGAGGAGGAGGAGGAGGAGGAGAAGGAGAAGGAGAAGGAGGGGAGAAGGTCCCCAAGGCTCAAAAGGTTGGGGACCCCTGAAGGACTAAGACCCCCTTCTTCACCACAGCCCAGACAAAGCAGCTCCTTCCATTGCAAGCTTGTTTTGGCAGCTGCCAGCCTCCTTTGACTATCCTGACCGCTCGGTGCTAATCCCACTGTTTCGAATTCTCAAAGCTGCCAACCTCCCACAGAAACACCACCAATCGGCCGTTGGTGAGCCAGACTTTTTTGAAACCCAGAAATCTTTCCAGGAAGTGCTGGGTTCACTCCACCTCCCTCAACACAACCAGCCCTCTTCCTCCAAAGACCAGCTGAACTTTTCTCAGCAAAGTAAAACGCGTCCTCCAACAAGGCCAAACCAGAGACACGGAGACAAAAGTTTCTCGGGGAAACCAAAAGAATTGCAGAGTTTGCAGTTAGGACTCATTCATTCAAAAAAAAAACCCACCAAAAAACAACAACCAAGCGCTGGGAGTCCCTGCTGGGCTCTGAAATGGAGCCAACCCAGACTTCCCAAGCTATCCGATCAATCAGAATGGAGCTGAAAAGGGACCTTGGAGGTCTTCTAGTCCAACCCCCTGCTCAAACAGGAGACCCTAGGCCATTCCAGGCAAATGGTTACCCAACATCTTCTTTAAAAACTCCAGTGTTGGAGCATCTACAATTTCTGGAGGCAGGTTGTTCCACTGATCAATTGTTCTCACTGTCAGAAAATGTTCTCCTTAATTTGAGGTTGCTTCTCTTCTCCTGCTTCACCATGAATTAATGGTAGAAGAAATTGGATCTCAGCAGCTTTCGGAGGAAGTCTATAGCTTAGTGGGAAGGAGAACAGCATCCTCCTCCTCCTCCTCTCCTCCTCCTCCTCCTCCTCCAATTAACAGAGTTAGAAGGGACTTCATAGGTCATCTACTTCAACCACACTCAAGCAGAAGACCCTACATCATTTCAGACAGATGGCAGCTCAATCTCTTCTTGAAAGTCTCAAGTGATGAAGCCTCCACAACTTCCGAAGGCAACTTCTGTTCCATGGGTTGATTGCTCTCACTGTCAGAAAGTTCCTCCTTATATCTAGATTGAATCTCTCCTTGATTAGTTCCCATCCATCGCTTCTTGTTCTGCCTCCAGGTGCTTTGGAGACTTGCTTGACGCCCTCTTCTTTGTGGCAGCCCCTCAAATACTGGAACACTGCTATCATTCTACCCTTGTCTTTTCACTAGACTAGACATAACCCAGTTCCTGCAACCGTTCTTCGTATGTTTTAGCCTCCAGCCCCCTAAGTATCTTTGTTGCTCTTCTCTGCACTCTTTCTAGAGTCTCAACATCTTCATTTACATCATGCCATACAAAACTGGGTGCCGAATTCCAAGCATGGCCTTTACCAAGGAATTCTAAAGACCGAGGCATTCTAAAGTCCAGCCAGCCGGGGCTTTTCGGGGCCTTCAGAGCTCTTAACATTTGGCACAGCCGAGCTCCAAAGCGGATTAATGGCTCTTGAGGCTTTGAAAGAAAGACCAAGATGGGAGTGAACGGGAGGAGAACTAATTGGACACTTACGCATGAATGGAAGAGTGGGGTGGGGTGGGGGCGAAATGCAGATAATCCTCCCAACTCTTTTAGCCAAGAAAATTTAAGCTTATTCAATCCCTTTGCCCATCTAGGCGTACCTTCTCCCAGCTAGGGGTCTCCAGAATTCCTGGAGGAAAACTCCCTTGCTTCGATTAGAGGGGGTTCCTAGAGGTGGTATCAACTCCTACCAAACTTGGATGCCTTTGTAGGACCACATTTGGAAGACTGCATCCAGTTTTGGTCACCATGTTATAAAAAAAAGATGTGGAGACTCTGGAAAGAGTGCAGAGAAGAGCAACGAAGATGATTAGGGGACTGGAGGCTAAAACACATGAAGAACAGTTGCTGGGTATATCTAATCTTATGAAAAGAAGGACCAGGGGAGACATGATAGCAGTCTTCCAATATCTTAGGGGCTACCCCAAAGACGAGGGAGTCAAGCTATTCTCCAAAGCCCCTGAGGGCAGGACAAGAAGCAATGGGTGGAAACTCATCAAGGAGAGAAGCAACTTAGAACTGAGGAGAAATTCTCTTAACAATTAATCAGTGGGACAATTTGCCTCCAGAAGTTGTGAATGCTCCAACACTGGACATTTTTAAGAAGATGTTGGATAACCTATTGTCTGAAATGGTACTGTTTTTCCTGCCTGAACAAGAGGTTGGACTAGAAGACCTCCAAGGTCCCTTCCAACACTGTTATTTGATATTCAGAAAAACGGTGGATCTGGTTGGGGATATATTTTTGGAGGGGGAAAACCAGGAAGGGCGTCGGACTTTATGCCAGACAGGGAAGTCATAAAAACATTCCTGAAGGACACAATAACAAGCCACCTCTGAACGGCGTCCAAAAATTCCCATCTATGTATTCATCAGGAGGTGAGTGCGACTTTTTCTAATAATATGCATCTCAAAGGGATGCGGTGGCTCAGTGGCTCAGGTGCTGAGCTTGTAAATGAGAAAGGTTGGCAGTTCGGCGGTTCGAATCCCTAGCACCACATAATGGAATAAGCTCCCCTTACTTGTCCCAGCTTCTGCCAACCTAGCAGTTCAGAAGCACATGAAGAAATGCAAGTAGTAAAATAGGAGCCACCTTTGGTGGGAAGGGATAGCATTCCATGCGCCTTTGGGGTTGAGTCATGCTGGCCACATGACCACGGAGACGTCTTCGGACAGCGCTGGCTCTTCGGCTTTGAAATGGAGATGAGCACCGCCCCCTAGAGTCGGGAACGACTGGCACATATGTGTGAGGGGAACCTTGACCTTTACCTTAGACATCTCAAAAATAAATTGAGTAGAGAAGCTTCCGTTATCACTAACATCCACGGTTTTATTGATTAAACCACGATTGGCTGAATTCGCCTATTACGCTAAGCCATAAATCGGGGTTTTCCAAACAGAATGGCTGGGTTCCTCTAATATAGCAAATCAAAAATCAAGGAGGCCACAGTTAAGGTTTGAGATAGGAATTCAGCCACTATTGGCACTTTTGACCCCTCTTCGGAACATGGTCGTTACCCTGGGTGTTTTCTGGAAAGAGGAAATTAAATAATAGCGTTAAAAACAACTCCACCCAGCTTTTCTTACACAGACAATAAAAGTAATAGAATCCTTTTCTCGTTTTGACAGCTTTAAAGTCTGGGGCATCCAGCAGGGCTTTGAAACTCATCCCTGGTGACTTTCCGTGGCTTTAATTGAATTACCGTGCCGTTTTCTTATCTTAATTGACTTGCTTCTGTTTATAAACACGGGGCCAGGCCTCTGTTCTTCTCCCACCCCTTCCCCCACCGTCCTGCAACCTGAGAGTAGCTTTTGACATCTGAAATATTCATTAAATGCCTGAGACTCTTCTTCTGCTTCACCATGAATTAATGGTAGAAGAAAGTGGATCTCAGCAGCTTTCGGAGGAAGTCTATAGCTTAGTGGGAAGGAGATGAGCATCCTCCTCCTTGTCCTTGTCCTTCTCCCTTCTTCCTCCTTCCTATTCTCACATTCTTCACATGTTGACTTTCACCTGCCTTTTGAGGAGCTGTGAGAATGGGAATTTGAGAACGAACGAGAGGAAAGTTGAATTAGGAAGTTAGAAGTGTTCACTTAGAGCAGGGGTGTCCAAACTTGGGAACTTTAAGACTTGTGGACTTCAACTCCCAGAATTCCCCAGCCGGCTTTGCCGGTTGGATTCTGGGAGTTGAAGTCCACAAGTCTTAAAGTTCCCAAGTTTGGACACCCCTGACTTAGAGTATTACAGATTGCAGAACCAATCAGCCAGGATTGTTGAAACCAAACAAAATTGTCTACACCAGCTCCCATATTTTGAGTGTGTCCTTCAAGCAGATGAAGATCAAGAAAATCACCTATGCTTGACCGATTGAAGGATGAAGATGAAGAAGAAGAAGATTGTGGAGAAGATGGATGGTTATCAAAGATGATCATGGAAATCTAAAGGGGTGGAGTGTCTATCCTGACATCATTTTGCAAGCGAAGTGACTTAAAATTTGCATCGTTCGATGGACATCATGTCATCATGATTCCTACCTATGGATATTATTGTTGAGTCCTGCAAGAACTAGAAGGTATCACTAGAAACAGATCAGTCTTGGAAACCTTTGTCCAGTGGCCCCTCATTAACAAAATTTGAGAGGAACTTCTCAGAATGGAAATTTGAGCTACAGAATTTCAGATACAACATTAGTTTGAAATCAGAGTGCGTTCACCTTTTGGGAACCAGAGGTTTTCCAGATGTCCTGGACTTCAATTCCTATCATCCCCAGCCTGTACGTCTCACATGGTGAACATGGTGAAGTCTAACATATTTGCAAATGGACAGGTTTGGCGAGTCGGATGAAATCGTAAGACTCGCTAAAAAGTTTGAACGTGATTGCCAAGAAAACATGCCTGAACTTCTGCTACACAACAGATATTTTGGGGTGCAAGCTCCTCACTTGGAAGAGATAGCTAAACCATAGCTTGTTTTTTCCACCGCTTCCTGACTAAGCCTTGGTTGGTTGGTTTCTCACAACACATCATTAATCCATTGACCGTTGTGACTTTCAAGAGTCCCTGTAGACTCTGAAGAGTTCAGACCTTCTGAATCTCCTACTTCCACATGTGTTGTAGATCTGAAAGGTGAAGGAAGCTGAGCGGGGTTAATGGTGGGTTGTTTTCTTTTCTCCCCAACATAGGCTGATCTCTGTGAACCTTTCACACTTATGGGGCAGGACGTTATGGATCACGCACCCTCGTGTGATGCTGTGAGACAGCCATCCCTTGTTCCATGCTGGGACCTCGGAGAGAAATGTACAAACCAGATGGAGAAGGCCACATCTGGAGAATCTATGAGCATCTCTCTTCCTGACAGATGATTAAGTTCCTGAATGTCATGGACACAGAGGAAACTCTTAACCTGGGAAATCTGCTAAAAATGCCTGGAGCTCACACTCAAAGACACGCGTCTTGTAGATCTGTCTGTCACAGAGATTTTGAGGGTGCATTTATCCCAAACATCCGTCCTTAATGCTCCTGGGCTCTTCTTGGGGCAACAAAAGAGGCAAGGACAGAATGCTCGGTCAGCCAAAGTTTTCTTTTTCCAAGAGAATTAAATAATTTTTTTAAAAATTCTGACTTTACAGGCTCAGCAGGAATATTCCAAAGCACTTAACAAACAGGTTGCAAATGGGACAGGCAGCAAAAAATGTGCAAAATTCCCTTTGATTCCCCTCTGCCCTTGGCAACTCAACCCCTGTTGTGTTCGCATCCTAGGCAATGTTTTCCTTTTCTCTCCCATCTAACCACAAAGACTATTCAAACTTTTGCAAAACAAGGAGCCGTCCCAAAACTGGCCTGAGAGTCCTTGTTATGAGAGTGGTGTGGTTTAGGTTTCTTAAAGAGATGACAGAAGTAGAGAGTTGGAAGGGACCTTGTAGGTCATCTAACCCCAAAGCAGGAGACCCTACACCATTTCTGACAGAGGGCAGTCCAGTCTCTTCTTGAAAGCCTCCAGGGATGAAGCTCCCACAACTTTTGAAGGCAACTTCTGTTCCATGAGTTGATTGTCCTCACTGTCAGAAAATTTCTCCTTATTTCCAGGTTGAATCTCTCCTTCTTCAGTTTCCATCCATTGTTCCTTGTCTGGCCTTCGGGAGGCAGAGTCCTGCTTCCGACAAAACCCCTCTTATTAAACAAATGTGAATTCCTCTCATTCAGCTTCCACAAGGCCTGGCAAAGAGTCTTTCAAAGGAGTATTTATGACCACAGACCTTATCTAGCTTGGAAAGCTGCCATGCAAATATTGTCCGAATGAGGTGCTGTGCAAGGAAAGGCTGGGCACAGAGTCTCTGAGATTCACGGACAGATCTACACACTCCTGAAAGGAATCTAACGACTGAATGAATGAATTGTTTCCTGCAAAAGCCCCCTCCCCTTTCGCTCCCCTTTTATTCCCTCTGGGAGGGGCCATTCACCGTCCACCTGTGTCTTTACTCCCAAGTCGACACTGATTTCTGAGCTGTTGTTTTCTTCTGGCAGCTCTGCGCATGCGCACACTGGGAACAGGCTCCAGCTGTTCCTCTGCCTCACTGCTGTCTTGCTCCGTAGGCACCTGATCACTGCCAGACGGCCTTGGCCCCCTCTCTGCATCCGATGCAGCGCCGTCGTCCGAGCTTTCCCCAGACTCCAGGACTGGCCCAGGTTCCTCCCCAACCCTCCTCACTGTCCGACTCTGATGCCAGTTCTGCGGGACACAACACCTACAGCTGAAATCTGGGAAGCCGAAGGATGTTAATTGTCCCTTCCCCATTTTCTTTTCTGGTTAAGAGAGCGAAACCCCTTGATATGGGCAGTCGGTAGCCTTTGCAAGGACCGACAGGCACCAAACTTTGACCTCTGACAGGTAGGATGAGGTAGTTTATAGTTGCAGTGAAAAACAAGGGTGGAGGCCGAGGTTTGATGGACAGAGAAATACGGCTCTAATGCGCCTCGGGCTGCTGGCAAAGGCTCACCTGTTTGAAGATCCAGGATGTTTATATCTCGGGCTCTTGGAAGATCAGAAGGCTGGGCCGAGAGCCAACCCTGATGAAGGAAGCAACATCCGTTGTGGTTGGAGTCTTCGGTGAGGAACAGCCTTAGACAGAGCAGGGAATTCTCCGACCCAGGAGAAATTTCACCAGCAGTTTGAACCCCAGTTCCACGTTCCTCCCGCTGGTGTGTGTGAACGGCATGTGTTTTTTATGCTCTTGTGTAACTTAAGACACATTTTTGTGGCTGCTTTGTGTGTGTGGGGGGGAAGGTTGAACAAGGACAAGGAACGCTGCTACTCTGAATAGGGATGCAAACCGTTTCGTTTCTCCGGGTCTTCAATTTATGCATGGCCTCCAGCCCGCTGCAGGCATCAATAATGCGAAGGGTTTTTAGAAGCTGCAAAGTCAACGGCCTTCTTGTCAAGTGTGGGAGAGAGAGTAGGCGTGTGGTGGCTTCCAAAAATAATAGAAGAAGGGGTCTTATTTTATTTACGAGGGCTGCGCCTCCTTCTCTTCTCTGGATTGGTTCAAAAGTCTAAATCGACAACAGTGGCTTTTAAGCGGTTTGACCTCTTTCCTTGTTGTGATCTGGAACATCTTATGGATTCTTGTTGGGTACAGTTCGAATTAAAGACTCGAGGACTCCTCCTCCTCCACCACCCTGCACACCCCACTCCCTTCTAGCACTGATGGTATTACCTAGTTGGCTCATGAAACATCTGCGAGAAAACCACCAAGCTTAGAGGTGCCTGGAGTGGGGAAGGAATGGGGATTTTGCAGTAGCCTTCCCCTGCCATGCCCACCAAGCCACACCACACCCACAGAACTGGTAATAAAAAAAATTGAATCCCACCACTGTGACACAGCAGTTTCCATGAGTGATTTTCCTCTCAACAGCAAGAAAGCAGACTAACTAAGCCAGAAGACCTGGGCTGGAGGTCTTCAGACCAGCTAACCAGCCTTTCCGTTCCAACAGAGCCCCTCCTATTGTTTCATTCCCCCCCCCCCTTATCTCCATCGTCCATCATTCCCCGGCCCCCTCCCTAGTTCTCATATCCAACCACCTGCCAATCACGGTGGCTTCGGTAACTCCGTCAGATGTCCCTTCCTGGAACTGGACAGCAACCCTTCTGAGATAAATCTCCTTCTATGAAGGCTGCTTGAGTTGGGGCCTTGGGCCTCCAAAGGTGATGCTCTTAGTCCATTAAACCCAGGGGGGGTTCGTTCTCCTCTCAAGCCCCTTCCCACTGCAGGAACTCAAATTCCAGCTCCGTGAACTGTTCCAGATGTTGGAGTCTTTCGCAAGCTGGCCACAGGAATGCATCTTTCCCTCCGCAAAGACTTTGAAGGCTTCAGCCGCCTTCTTGACTCCCCTGGTCCTTCTGAAGCTCAGTGTGGCGACTCAGTGGCAGAGACGGGGACCGGGCCATGGGGCTTCCTATGTACAAGTAGTCCTTGAGTTACAACAGTTTGTTTAGCGACTGTTCAAGGCAGGGTGGGGGACATGCGTGCATTGCATTTATCGGGTTCAGGCATGCACATTCACGGAGGCACCCCCATGCTTTGGGCACTCAGGAAAAGGTTAGCCATATGATCTGTCCACATAATCCCATTTCTGAAATGGTCCTTTCATCTGTTCCACCAACAGAATCAACATTGCAACCTCTTTCTTACCTGCGCTTCATGCTGTGGTCAAACACACATCATAATAGAACGGACATCCTGGTCTTTCAAAGCTAAATTTAAAAACCTGAACAACCACATCCTGGTTCTTTTGACCCACACATCCTTGTTTCCGAGGGGAAGACCGGAAAGGAGGGATGGGGGAGGGGAAAAGGTGTTGATACAGGGAATTCAAATCAATTGTCTTCTTAGCGGCTGGTTGGCCTAAGATCTCCTCCAACGGTAGACTTAAAGAAGGAGCTCGGGAAATATCCAAGCTCTCTGTGAAGCAAGAAAGTTATGGAGAAGCTATCTCTGTGGACCTTCTAGCCTACAAAGAGAGGCTGGACAGAACTATAGACCAGGCATGGACATCTCAATAGAGAAAGAACTTCCAAAGAACTCCTGAAGAGATCAGAAAGAGGTACTGAAGGGACAGGCACAACTTTTGATTCTCTTCTGGACTCTTCTGACTCTCGAGCCAGCTTCATTTAATAGAATAACAGAGTTGGAAGGGACCTTGGAGGTCTTCTAGTCCAACCCCCTGCTGAGGCAGGACACCCTACACCACTTCAGACAAAGGGTTATCCAACATCTTCTTAAAAACTTCCAGTGTTGGAGCATTCACAACTCTTGGAGGCAAGTTGTTCCACTGATTCATCGTTCTAACTGTCAGGAAATTTCTCTTTAGTTCCAAGTTGCTTCTCTCCTTGGTTAGTTTCCACCCATTGCTTCTTGTCCTGCCCTCAGGGGCTTTGGAGAATAGCTTGACTTCCTCTTCTTTGGGGCAGCCCCTGAGATATTGGAAGACTGCTATCATGTCTCCCCTGGTCCTTCTCTTCATTAAACTAGACCTACCCAGTTCCTGCAACCGTTCATCGTATCTTTTAGCCTCCAGTCCCCTAATCCTCTTTGTTGACCTTTCTCTGCACTCTTTCTAGAGTCTCCACATCTTTTCTACATCGTGGCGACCAAAACTGAATGCAAATATTCCCAGTGTGGCCTGACCAAGGCCTTGTAAAGTAGTATTAACCCTTCAGGTGACCTTGATTCTCTCCCTCTGTTGCTGCAGCCTAGAACCGTGTTGGCTTTTTTGGCAGCTGCTGCCCACGGCTGGCTCCTTGGAGTGGTTGTCCACTAGGACTCCGAGATCCCTCTCACAGTTACTACTATTGAGCGAGGTGCCACCTATACGGACCCTTGGCATTTGGTTTGTCTTACCTAAATGTAGAACCTTCCTTTTTTCACCCTTGAATTTCATTTTGTTAGATAGTGCCCAATGTTCACGTCTATCAAGAAGATCCTTCTGTATCTTGAGCCTATCTTCTGGAGTGTTGGCTATTCCGCCCAATTATTACTGAAAAGCTCAAACAATATTGGCCACCATCTCCAAACACTTCAGAGATAGTGCGAGGCCCAAATACATCCCCTGAGGGCCTTATATTAATTCCCACATACCATTTTTAAGCACTTCTGGGGGGGGGGGGAAACCAGACTCCCAGCTACAAAAGGCGTCTTCTCACACAAGTCCTTAATCTCCAGGATTAGGGGATTCTCTTTAATGAACTGTTCAAGGCTTGGAAAAATCTGCCAGTCGAAGCTTTGGGTTGAGTTAAGTTTTCTCTGGGTTGGCTCCTACTCGGTGGTGTATAATTATAGCTGAGTCTAACTACTAGGACTAAAATGCCAGAGTTGCTGATAATTTGAGAGAATACACAGCCGCTTTTGTCATGCCGTACTCCGGATCTTTGCAATTAGAGGGACCACGCCAAGGTTTCGGGGAGATATCTGACTCGGCGGAACAAAGCAAATATCATTTATCCTCCAGCACCCAACCTGTGCAAAGAGAAGCTGGCCTGCCGACAGGTGTGCCTTTGTCTGCCCACCTGTCCTGTTTTCTCATCCTTGTTTACCTTAGCAATATTTTTTTTTAATTCAGTGGCTACAAAGGAGTGTAAATATAATGGGGGGGGGGAAAGATTACAAGGATAGGTATGTGTAATAGGTTAACAGAGTTGGAAGGGACCTTGGAGGTCATCTAGTCCAACCCCCCCACCCAAGCAGACCCTACACCATTTTTGACTGATGGCAGCCCAGTCTCTTCTTGAAAGCTTCCAGGGATGAATCTCCCACAACTTTTGAAGGCAACTTCTGTTCCTTGGGTGGATTGTCCTCACTGTCAGAAAATTCCTCCTTATTTCCAAGTTGAATCTCTCCTTGATTAGTTTCCATCCATTATTCCTTGCCTGGCCTTCGGGGGCTTTGGAGAATAGCTTGACCTCCTCCTCTCTGTGGCAGCCCCTCAAATATTGGAAGGCTGCTATCCTGTCTCCCCTGGTGCTTCTCTTCCCTAGACTAGCCAGGCCCAGTTCCTGTAACTGTTCTTTATATGTTTTAGTCTCCAGTCAACTAATCATCCTGGTTGGTCTTCTCTGCACTCTTTCTAGAGTCTCAGCCTCTTTTTTATGGTGTCCATTCTCTTCTTGAAAGCCTCCAGTGATGAAGCTCCCACAACCTCTGAAGGCAACTTCTGTTCCATGGGTGGATTGTCCTCACTGTCAGAAAATTCCTCCTTATTTCCAAGTTGAATCTCTCCTTGGTCAGTTTCCACCCATTATCCCTTGTTATACTACTTGAAAACCATCTGAGTTTGTGATTGGGAAGAAGGTTCAGCATGAAAAACCCTCCAGAATTCACACAGAGGGGGAGCTGTTTTCAAAACTCTGGCTAGATCTTTGGATCATTGGCAGCGAATCTCCAAATACAGTATTTATCAATTGCAACAGTAGATCTGGAGCTTGGATTAAGCAGCTAGAACACGTGGGCCTTGGAGGTCGCATCCTTGCAGAAGACTAGGGCTACCAACTTCTGGTTCACAACACAGCACAGGTTAATTAATTTAATTTATTTTTAATGAAATGTGTATATAGTCATTGTTTTTATTTCTCCTGTGCACCGCCCCGAGTCCCTGTGGGGAGAGGGTGCGGTTTATAAGAAATAAATTTATTATTATTATTATTATTATTATTATTATTATTATTATAAAAGTTAGAAGGACGGGTTTTCTGGAACCCTGGGAAGGTAAAAATCCAGGTTAGGAGTGAGATTGAGGACAAGGAATGGAACCTAATCAAGCAGGGCAGGAGAAACTCAAATGTTAGGAGGTTGGATTATTTTGGACCGCTCTTTTACTTCATTGCAAATGGTGCCAATTGGACCAGGATGGAAGAAGAAGAAATGAAGTGATTTACTTCTGGGAAATCCACTCACTGGTTGAATTGTCCAATTGATTAATTTTCATAAAGACATTTTTAAATTGCCCAATGGCGTCATCTGCAGGCTAGCAATAATATTACAAGGCCAGTCAAATTTTTTTCTCTCTTCTCTTCAGTTATGGCTGATTCTTGGAGAACTCCCTGCTGTTTTCTTGGTAAAGGTTTTTCAGAAAGTGGTTTGCCATTGCCGCCTTCTTAGGGCTGAGCAAGGGGGCTGGCCCAAGCTCACCCAGCCAGCTTTCGGGCCTAAGGCAGGACTAGGACTCACCATCTCCTGGTGATTGGCACAAAGTCACCCAGCTGGCTTTTGTTCCTAAGGCTGGACTAGAACTCACCGTCTCCTGGTGATTGGCTCAGAGTCACCCAGCTGCCCTTTGTTCCTAAGGCTGGACTAGAACTCACCATCTCCTGGTGATTGGCTCAAAGTCACCCAGCTGGCTTTCATTCCTAAGGCAGGACTAGAACTCACCGTCTCCTGGTGATTGGCTCAAAGTCACCCAGCCGGCTTTTGTTCCTAAGGCAGGACTAGAACTCACCTTCTCCTGGTGATTGGCTCAAAGTCACCCAGCTGGCTTTCATTCCTAAGGCTGGACTAGAACTCACCTTCTCCTGGTGATTGGCTCAAAGTCACTCAGCTGGCCTTTGTTCCTAAGGCTGGACTAGAACTCACCTTCTCCTCGTGATTGGCTCAAAGTCACTCAGCTGGCCTTTGTTCCTAAGGCTGGACTAGAACTCACCATCTCCTGGTGATTGGCACAAAGTCACCCAGCTGGCCTTTGTTCCTAAGGCTGGACTAGAACTCACCGTCTCCTGGTGATTGGCTCAAAGTCACCCAGCCGGCTTTTGTTCCTAAGGCAGGACTAGAACTCACCGTCTCCTGGCGACTGACCCACAGTCATCCAACTGACTTTCATGCCTAAAGGTGGGCAAGAGCTGCTGGGTGGCCAAACAATTAACTTCTTGTAAAAATGTTGGTTTGTTCTGGTTTTCCAGTGGGGAAAATCTGTACCCTTTTTGTCAAAGCTCTGGGTTGCGTCCTGATGAAGCTGTTAAGTTGACGATGGGAGCTTGGCCAAGTGGAAGGGGAGACGGACTGAGCTGGCCAATGGAGCTTGGAGAAGAGCAACGCGGAAAGGAAGCACGTCCTTAATTTTTCCTCTTGTCATTGACATTTACTCTTGGACTGCATCCCTATCAAGATTCTGATCGGATCCGGAAGGAATGCCAGATCGCTGCGTTCCCACAACTTCTCTCCAAGCGCTGAGGATGAGGCCTGCGATTGCCTGCTTGCTGCTCAGACCCCAGCTGGGGGGAAGGGGAGGAATCAGATGGGCTGATCCTCTCCATTAAACTCCTATTAACTGGGGGGGCGGGGGGGGGGGAGGAGAGCAATTGTCTTCAGCGGATAGTTCAGAGTGAGATGGCTTAAAAGGGATTCCTCCTCATCTCTGCAAGTCCCCAGGAGAGATGCTCTTGGACTTCTCCGGGGGTTGAAAACTCCACAATCAATTGTAATTAGGTAGATGAGAGGGAGAGGGAGATGATAAGGAGAGAGAGAGAGAGACAGACAGACAGACAGACAGACAGATGATATAGAGTAGATCGACAGACAGACAGACAGGATGATGGAGATAATCAATAGAGGATAGATGAAAAGATGATAGATAGAGATGGATGGATGGATGGATGGATGGATGGATGGATGGATGGATGGATGGATGGATGGCAGGCAGGCAGGCAGAAAGACAGAGGATGATAGAAATAATCAATAGAGGATAGATGAAAACTAGATAGATAGATAGATAGATAGATAGATAGATAGATAGATAGATAGATAGATAGATAGATAGATAGTTCAAATCCCAGTAGAAGGAGTATGGCCAGCTGAAGAAGGCTAATAAGCCTGAAATGGATCCATCCTGGTCTCTTTATTTTCAGCCCTTAAAAATCTAACATAGATAGATAGATAGATAGATAGATAGATAGATAGATAGATAGATAGATAGATAGATAGATAGATAGATAGATAGATAGATAGATAGATAGATAGTTCAAATCCCAGTAGAAGGAGTATGGCCAGCTGAAGAAGGCTAATAAGCCTGAAATGGATCCATCCTGGTCTCTTTATTTTCAGCCCTTAAAAATCTAACATAGATAGATAGATAGATAGATAGATAGATAGATAGATAGATAGATGGATGGATGGATGGATGGATGGATGGATGGATGGATGGATGGATGGATGGATGGATGGATGGCAGGCAGAAAGACAGAGGATGATAGAAATAATCAATAGAGGATAGATGAAAACAAGATAGATAGATAGATAGATAGATAGATAGATAGATAGATAGATAGATAGATAGATAGATAGATAGATAGATAGATAGATAGGAGAGAGACAATAAAGGGTGTAGCAGAAGATAAATGATAGACGGAAGATAACATAGATAGAGAATAATTAGAGGAGAGAGGGGGGAAGGGAAAGGAACGGAGGGGAGGGGAAGGGAGGAGAGAAGAGAATGGTTTTTATTGATAACCCCCTCAGTCTTTCAGGAGTTGGGCATCCTATCCCTTAAATTCAAAAGCAAACACCGCCAAGCCAAGCCAGGCCTCTGATCCAGTCAAACAAGGCAGCCATTGTGGTCGCCCTGTAGCTGTTATTCCCCCCAGAGAGATAAAACCTTTTCAGCAGGCAAAAGGCCACCCCTTATGGAAAGCAGACACCGGTCAGCGAGTCCTCCACAGCTCTCTCTCTCTCTCTCTCTCTCTCTCTCTCTCTCTCTCTCTCTCTCTCTCTCTCTCTCTCTCGCTCTCGCTCTCGCTCTCGCTCTCTCTCTCTCAGCTCTGCTAAAGAAATAATTTGTGATGCTAATGCCCGAGGATTGCAGGGAGGAGGTGGAGGGCCAAAAGGGCCCCTGATGCAAGAAGAAGAGAGAGAAAAAAGAAGGCCAAATACATTTCAAAGCGCAGAGAAGTAAAAATGAGCTGTCAGAACATATTGGCTCTCAGAAAAGGGGGGGTGGTGTGGCAGAATCCCCCCCCCTCCCCTCCGGTTCCTCTTAAATGCTTCTTTCCCACGCTCTGCTTGCGGGAGAATTTTTGCATTCTCTCTCCAGACTTCCCGGCCAATCAAACAGATGAAACGATTCACAGTCCAGGCTGCGCTCTTTGGTCAGCCACGCCAGACCCCCACACGCCGGCCCCTCCCCCACCCCCCAAAAATAAAAAGCTACTTTGCAGAAGCTTTTCATAATTCTCCAGCCCCACTTTCACATTCCGCTCTCCCTCCTGTGCGACGACCACTTTTTCCTAAACAGAGCAAAGCCCGAAAATATGTCCAGCAATAGGCTGCAGATGCCGGATTAAAAGAGAGAGAGAAAGGGAAAAAAACGGAAAGGGAAGGGAAAAAGGAAAAGGAAAGGGAGAAAGGAGAGAATGAAAGGAAAGGAAAAAGGAAAGGAAAAAGGAAAGAAGAACCGGTAGCGGAAATTTTGAGCAGTTCGGAGAACCGGCAAATGCCACCTCTGGCTGGCCTCGCCCCCATCTATTCTCTGCCTCCCGAGTCCCAGCTGATCCGGAGGGAATGGGGATTTTGCAGTATCCTTTCCCCTGCCACGCCCAACATGCCACGCCCACCAAACATGCCACGCCCACCAAGCCACGCCCACAGAACTGGTAGTAAAAAAAATGGAATCCCGCCCCTGATCTATATTTGTGGCTTAGGGCGTTCAAGGAAGGTGTCTCCATAGGTGCAGTGTCTGGAGGGGAGTCCCAACTGAGGGTTGTGTGTTTATACACACACTCTCTCTCACACACACACACACACATACGTAGGGCACGCCAAGGGGAATGGGATTCTGTCTCCGGAAGACAAGACCACGAGGTCGACGAGATGGATAAGATAACCTTCACGATCGCTTTGCCTGGCACACATTAGAAACATGCGCATCTTTTTTTGTGGCGGTGTGGACAGGCACGCTGGGAAGGCGGGGGGGGGCTGCGTGTGAGTGTTGGTGGGCGCATCCGACCGTTGCCGCCGAGTGAGCCGTGGCTGGGCGAGATGACCAAGTGAGAAATGATGATTTGCTGGGTGGGGAGGCAAAATTGGAGGGCTGCAGATCCTGACCTGCTCGGTGGGGGTGTCCCTTGCCCGAGTGAAGAGCGTTTGCTGTGCTTCAGTGAGTGTGGAAGTGTGGAAGGCAGGTGAGGGAGCAGGCATCTTCCAGCAAGGAGCCCCCTAAGTCCCCTCCTGTTCCTAGGAGTCGTGGGAAGAGAAGAGAAGAGAAGTAGGAAAGAAAGAAAGAAAGAAAGAAAGAAAGAAAGAAAGAAAGAAAGAAAGAAAGAAAGAGGAAGAAAGAAGGGGAGGGAGAGAAGAAGGAAGGAAGGAAGGAAGGAAGGGGAGGGAGGGAGGGAGGAAGAAAGAAAGAGGGAGGGGGAAGGAAGGGAGGGTGGAGAAAGAGGGAGGGGGAAAGAAAGAAAGAAAGAAAGAGGGAGGGAGGGAGGTAGAAATAAAGAAAACAAAGGAAGGAAGAGAAAGAGAGAAGGAAGGAGGGAGGAAGAAAGAAAGAGGGAGGGGGAAGGAAGGGAGGGTGGAGAAAGAGGGAGGGGGAAAGAAAGAAAGAAAGAAAGAGGGAGGGAGGGAGGTAGAAATAAAGAAAACAAAGGAAGGAAGAGAAAGAGAGAAGGAAGGAAGGAGGGAGAAAGGAAGGAGGAAGGAAAAAGGGAGGGAGAAAGATAGAAAGATAGAAAGGAAGGAAGGAAGGGGAGGGAGGGAGGGAGGAAGAAAGAGGGAGGGGGAAGGAAGGGAGGGTGGAGAAAGAGGGAGGGGGAAAGAAAGAAAGAAAGAAAGAAAGAGGGAGGGAGGTAGAAATAAAGAAAACAAAGGAAGGAAGAGAAAGAGAGAAGGAAGGAAGGAGGGAGAAAGGAAGGAGGAAGGAAAAAGGGAGGGAGAAAGATAGAAAGATAGAAAGGAAGGAAGGAAGGGGAGGGAGGGAGGGAGGAAGAAAGAGGGAGGGGGAAGGAAGGGAGGGTGGAGAAAGAGGGAGGGGGAAAGAAAGAAAGAAAGAAAGAAAGAAAGAAAGAAAGAGGGAGGGAGGTAGAAATAAAGAAAACAAAGGAAGGAAGAGAAAGAGAGAAGGAAGGAAGGAGGGAGAAAGGAAGGAGGAAGGAAAAAGGGAGGGAGAAAGATAGAAAGATAGAAAGGAAGGAAGGAAGGAAGGAAGGAAGGAAGGAAGGAAGGGGAGGGAGGGAGGGAGGGAGGAAGAAAGAAAGAGGGAGGGAGAAGGAAGGGAGGGTGGAGAAAGAGGGAGGGGGAAAGAAAGAAAGAAAGAAAGAAAGAAAGAGGGAGGGAGGTAAAAATAAAGAAAACAAAGGAAGGAAGAGAAAGAGAGAAGGAAGGAAGGAGGGAGAAAGGAAGGAGGAAGGAAAAAGGGAGGGAGAAAGATAGAAAGATAGAAAGGAAGGAAGGAAGGAAGGAAGGAAGGAAGGAAGGAAGGAAGGAAGGAAGGAAGGAAGGAAGAAAAAGAATTTTAGCCTCTTATTTTATCAATGATTCACAAGCTGCAAACCTGGGGCTTCAGAACTGTCCATTTGTGAGACCACTCTGGGGAAAGTCAGAAAAAAGAAGTGCGAAATTATAATTACACTTTGCAGAAAGAGGGAGGATGGAAACAGGAAGGAAGGAGAAAAGGGAAGGAAGAAAGATCTTTTAGAGGAAGGAAGGAAGGAAGGAATAACAGAGTTGGAAGGGACCTTGGAGGTCCTCTAGTCCAGCCCTCTGCTCAGGCAGGAATCCCTGTACCATTTCAGGCAAGTCATAGTCCAATCTCTTCTTAAAAACCTCCAGAATTGTCTCCAACCTCGGGAGGAACCTCCGTTCCACTGAAGGAAGAAAAACTCTTTATCCCAGGGGTATTTATTTGCTACACATTCTTAGCTGGACCTCCTACCTTTTCATGTGAAAACAAGATCCCCTCGTGGGCAGCAACCTTCCTTCTCTCCCTTCTTCTTCTTCTGGAAACCTCTGCCCTTCCCCCTCAAACCTCAGTAGCCCCTTCTCAGCTCGCCCAAGTCTTAACCGTGTCCTTTCTCTCCCCCCCCCCCATTAATCCACTCCACCAGCCATGAACCTCTCCTTCGGCCTCACCCTTCTCGGGAGCCAGCCGGAGCCGTGGACGATGCCACCCAACCTCCCTTCGTCGGGGCAGCCCAACAGGAGCCAAGGGTTGGGTTGGGCCGAGGTCGAGAAACTCCTCTTCCTCTTTGACGAAGATCCGGTCATCCTCAGCCTCGCCGTCCTCTACCTGGCGTCCTTCTTGGTGGGCTTGGTGGGCAACGTCCTCTCCCTCCGGATGCTGACCCGCAAGCGGAAGGACGCCATGCCCAGCCTGAAGGCCACCCGCAGCCTCCTGGTCAACTTGGCTGTCTGTGACCTGATGGTGGTCTGCATCTGCATGCCCATCACCACCGGGAACCTGATCTATAAAGCCTGGGTCTATGGGGAGTTGCTGTGCAGGGCGGCGCCCTTCGTCCAAGCTCTCTCCGTCTCGGCCAGCATCCTCAGCCTGACGGTGATCAGCGTGAACCGCTACTACAGCCTGCACAACCCTCTGAGAGCCCGCTCCTTCTTCACCCGGAGGAAGATCTTGAACACCATCTTGGTGATTTGGGTCTTGTCCTCGGGCATCTGCCTGCCCCTTGTCTTCACGAACCGCCGAGACGAGATCGGGGTGGGCGCCGAGGATCTCCCGCTGGTGTTCCCCATCTGCCGTGAGGTGTGGCCCCGGGAAGAGCTCAAGCAAAGCTACAATGTCTTCCTCTTCTGTGCTCTCTACTGCCTGCCGGTCTCCTTCAACGTGGTCATCTGCTGCTTGACCGTCCGTCGGCTCTGGAGGCCCACCAGCACTTTGACAGACGGCGGCGCCTTGAAGGAGACCTTGCTGGCTTCCAGGCTGAAGATCCGCCGGACGGTGGCTCAAATGGTCATCGCCTTAGTCCTGCTCTTCGCCGTTTCCTGGCTGCCCATTTACCTGGTGGACATCTGGATAGAGTTCCACGGCCCCAGGTCCTTGAGGGACGAAGAGCCATCTCCTCTGGTCCTGCACCTGCGGGCTTTTTCCCAATGGCTTAGCCTCACCAACTCCAGCCTGAACCCCATCTGCTACTGTTTTGTGGGGAGCCTCTACAGATCGGCGAAGGAAATGAGGAGCAGGTACCAGAAGAAGGTGGCTTCTCTTCTCAGCTTCTCCCCGTCGGAAAAAAGCTGGCTGTCTTCTCTCCCGGAGATGCTTTCTCACGGGAGGTCGGTGAACTCGGCTATAAAAAAACCTGACCTAGCAACAGGAAAAGAAGGCAACGATGAGCACAGCCACAGCTGCAGTAGTCTTGTCTAAAGTCATCTTATATATCAACTAGGTTATGGTAAAGGTTCCCCTCGCAGATATGTGCTGGTCGTTCCCAGCTCTAGGGGGCAGGGCTCATCTCCATTTCAAAGCCGAAGAGCCAGCGCTGTCCGAAGATGTCTCCGTGGAAAAATGAAGTCTGTTCTTCATGATCTGCAACAGACAGCATGGCGAACTTGTTGGATTAAGCCAGCCAGGTTTATAAACCATAATTTGGAGTTTTAAGACCTTAACTCGGCAATCGTGGCATGCCCAGGGTGCAAGGCTGCAAGCAAGCCATGGCTTAACACAATGGGCAAATTGAAAGCGGTGGCCAAGACGCTGAGCTTGTCGATCAGAAACATTGGCAGTTTGGCGGTTCGAATCCTTAGCGCCGCGTAACGGAGTAAGCTCCTGTTACTTGTCAGCTTCTGCCAACCTAGCAGTTCGAAAGCACGTAAAAAATGCAAGTAGAAAAATAGGAACCACCTTTGGGAGGAAGGAACAGCTTTCCATGCGCCTTCGGCATTGAGTCATGCCAGCCACCTGACCACAGAGACATCTTCGGACAGCCCTGGCTCTTCGGCTTAGAAACGGAGATGAGCACCGCCCCCTAGAGTCAGGAACGACTAGCACCTATGCGCAAGGGGAACCTTTACCTTTTACCTTACACAGAGTAGCATTGAGGCTGCTTGAATTGTGAGATTTCAAGAACTTCTTGTGTTTTTTTTGTTATTGACATTTGGTGTGTTAATCCCATGCTTATTATTCCTAAACTGCTTGGAGTCTGCAGGAATGAATGGCAGTAACAGATAAATAAATATATATATATATTCCCTTTCTGGGAGGTGATATCTGCAGTTTCTCCCTCTGTCTTCCTTCTGGATCTTCATTAATAAGCTCGTCACCTTACAAGCAAGCTTTCAGCCGCTGGTGAGGGATGCTTCCTCCGTCTCATTGCATGCACCTTTCGTGGTCTTATAGAAAGGACATCTCAAGATTGCGTAGGGCATAGGGTGGATATATAAATAAAGGCCTTTTTTATTTTTAATTTAGGAGAGAGAAGAGCTGAGTTTTCCCTTTTGCCCTGCGTGCTTTGGAGGTTGATGGTTTTTATGAGATGATTGAGTCAGTAGGACTTCAACCATCATTGGAGGAGGCAGCCTAACCACTCTGAAAATTGATGAATTAGACTTTGGTTTAGTAGCGGAGGCACTGGGCTAGAAACCGAGAGGTTGTGAGTCCTGGTTCTGTTTTGGGCGTGAAAGATAACCGGGTGACTTTGGGCCCATTACCAGGAGATGGTGAGTTCTAGTCCTGTCTTAGCCATGAAAGCCAGCTGGGTGATATTGGGCCAATGAACAGGAGACAGTATTTTCTAGTTCCACCTTAGGCATGGAAGCCAACTGGGTGACTTTGGGCCAATCACCAGGTGATAGTGAATTCTAGTCCCGCCTTAGGTATGAAAGACCAATGGGTGATTTGGGGGCAATCACCAGGAGATAGTGAATTCTAGTCCCGCCTTAGGTATGAAAGCCAACTGGGTGACTTTGGGCCAATCACAGGGAGATAGTGAATTCTAGTCCCGCCTTAGGCATGAAAGCCAACTGGGTGACTTTGGGTCAATCACCAGGTGATAGTGAATTCTAGTCCCGCCTTAGGCATGAAAGCCAACTGGGTGACTTTGGGCCAATCACAAGGAGATAGTGAATTCTAGTCCCGCCTTAGGCATGAAAGCCAACTGGGTGACTTTGGGCCAATCACCAGGTGATAGTGAATTCTAGTCCCGCCTTAGGCATGAAAGCCAACTGGGTGACTTTGGGTCAATCACCAGGTGATAGTGAATTCTAGTCCCGCCTTAGGCATAAAAGCCAACTGGGTGACTTTGGGCCAATCACAAGGAGATAGTGAATTCTAGTCCCGCCTTAGGCATGAAAGCCAACTGGGTGACTTTGGGTCAATCACCAAGAGATGGTGAGTTCTAGTCCTGCCTTGGCATGATAGTCAACTGGGTGACTTTGGGTCAATCACCAAGAGATGGTGAGTTCTAGTCCTGCCTTGGCATGATAGTCAACTGGGTGACTTTGGGTCAATCACCAGGAGACGGTGAGTTCTAGTCCTGCCTTAGCCATGGAAGTCAACTGGGTGACTTTGGGCCAATCACTCTCTCTCCGCCTAACCCAATTCACAGGGTTGGTTTGCTGGGGAAAATAGGAGGAAGAAGCAATATTTGTGTCTTCAGAGCCTTGAATTATTTGTTAAAAAAATGATAAAGGCGGGACATAAATAAATAAACACAAATAAACAGCTTCTCCGCCTGCGAACCCTCTTGAGAGCCGAGCTCGTGAAAAAAAGATAAATGCTCAGAGTTGGCGCAAATGCCAATCAAACACTCAACCTCCCTGCCACTCCAGAGACCAAGGAATGGAAACTCCAGAATCTGGGACTAATGAGCTGGAAAGAAATGGAAGTGACACAGAAGACTGAAGTTGTCAGGGACGTGCTAATGTCCGGTGATAAAAGCTGGGATGTTGACGTTAATCCATCTCTTCACTGGCTCCCCTGCAAGCAAAGCTCAAGGACATTAAAAAGCTATTTGCCGAGAGAGACGGAAATGGCATCGCCTTCGGTTTCCCATGAGACTCGAATGTGGCCTCCCGGATATTTTGATACATCAGGCAGGTGCATCAGCATGGAAAGCCCCACACTCAAAGCTGGAAGACGATACATCAACTCTCAAGTCAGCTGCCATCAAACAGGAAAAGAACCAAGAGGAAGAGACCCCACTCTTGATAAGGGTCGGATAGTAATATTAGTACTTCCTGATTTTTGGTTTCGTGGTCCAGACTGCCTCAAAGGCCTAGCCCAGTGATAGGCGAACCTTTTTGGCACCGCGTGCCGAAAAGGGAGTGTGCGTGTGTGCGCTTGTCGGGGACGCGCCCCCGGAAGAGGCGCTGCCAAGTGAGCATGCGTGTGCTGTAAAATGAACTTCCGGTTTCCGACATGCGCATGGAGCGAGAGAGGGAGGAAGGAGGGGAAGGGAGAAGAAAAAGAAAGAAGGAAACTTCTTTGGCAAAGGAGAAAAACAAATGCTGTCGCTTTAAATTGGAACTGAGCATGGCTGGTTGTGGGATTCTGGGAGTTGAAGTCCACAAGTCTAAAAACATTTGAAACCCAGCACTGCGTCAGTGCTTCACCAGTCATAAATCTCACTGCATGACACTGATGCCGTGCATGTCAACTGACATGGCTCTGTGTGCCACTTCGGGGAACGTGTGGGACACGGGCGTACCGGTGCCTGCTGGGAGCCCCAGGTACCGTTCCAGAATGGTGCTCCAGCACCTGCACAACACTCTTCCGAGCAGCTGGAGTGTATTTATTTGTTCGTACTTTTATACCGCCCTCTCTCCCAAATGGGACTCAGGGCGGTGCCAGGGGCGGTGTCCTGGGTGGGGGGTACGTATGCGCACACATGTGGTAGACACCCGGCCCCGTTGCAGCGTACCGGTTGTAATGGGATCCAGAACCCACCATGTGCCATAGGTCCGCCATCATGGGCTTACTCAAGACATTTAAAAACAAAAAAGTAAATTTGAAATGTTCCCTGAACTTCAGCTATGAAGGGACTCCTCATTTCAACGCACCTTCCTGTCTCCTTAACCTACAAATCAAGAAGAAAAGCAACAACCAAGAATTGTGACTCTTTCATTCTCACCCAACCCCCCCCCCCCCAAAACCCTGGGATCTGGTAAAGTCACCTTAAGAGTCCTAGAAGAACATATTGCCCAAATGCGCCATCTTGTGGGGAGACGTGGAAGTTCTCCGCTAGTTGGCAGAGTTAAGGCTGCCTAATATTCTTTATTAAGCCCTGGTTTTTGACTGCTGGAGTTGACGGGTGTGGACCATCCAAAACGAAGATCGCAGTCACGTTGGACAAAACGTCCACCTGGGTTCAGCAAGATCTTGACCTTTCACCTGGGGGGGGGGGGAACCAGGAAGCTTTCAGATTCGGGTTTTCCTAGATGGGCCAACATGTCTCTCTTCATCAATGGGAACTTTGAGGACTCCTTTGCCTCGGACTCTGATTTAATTTTGGATGCTGTTTGGAACCCTGACCGAGAGAGAGAGAGCGAGAGAGAGCAGAGGGTGGGTTGAGCCACCCGGAGGAGAAAGGGAGAGAACTGGAGGAGAAGACCAAGGAGATTGCAACACAGTCTTTAAGTGGAAGGAGGGAGAGTGGAGCAGAAGGACGTCAACGAAGTCGAAAGCCTTTTATCGAGGGGACTTAGAGAAGGGTTACACCCCTCCACAAAGGTTCCTTGTAAGATGTATGTGTTTGTGTGCCTATTGAAAGGAAAATATTTAGGCTGCTGAGCTGCTTCTTGCAAATATTAAAGGAATCCGATATCCGAGAGGCAGAAAGAAACGGATTTTTGTCCCTAAAGTCAAAAAGGCCAGCCTTCTGTTTATCCCCCTTGGCTGAGCCCAGCCCTCTGTTCATTGTGTCCTGGAGGAAGTTTTATATTAATACAGCGAACATAAATATTTTGCAGCCGAGAAACTCATCTTAGGGAAGCGATTGGCTTCACTTGGAAAATGTCATGCGCTGGGATGGTGGTGCAGGACCTGAATTGACCTTCTTTGGCCTTGGGAGGGAGGGGGAATTTAAACGTTAGGAGAGCAAAATCATCCCATCGCAGCTGGTAGGTCAGGTTCAGGATAGGCTGGATTAAAATCCCAATCCCGTATCGTCCCAGAGTTGGAAACAAATCACAGTGGGGGGCTTCCCTGGGGAATTCTGGGAGTGGAACTCCACCCATCCTGAGGTCGACAAGGCTGAGAACCATTGGTTTCAACCACTGAGGTTTTCTTCTTTGTGTTCAGCGTGTTGACTGGTTTTAGCCGTTTCCCACCTACCTGTATGAAGTTTAGGAAACTCTGTTATTGAACTCTGCATCCCCAAAAGAGAAATATGCAAATATTTTAACATACTTTGCATTGAAAATAGGTCCCAGATATCAAGGGATTGGATGGTGCAGAGAAACAGCACCCTACTCTCTTGAATTGCTCAGGTTGAAGAAACTTATAGGTAAGGTAAAAGGTAAAGGTTCCCCTCGCACATATGTGCCAGTTGTTCCTGACTCTAGGGGGCGGTGCTCATCTCCGTTTCAAAGCCCAACAGCCAGCGCTGTCCGAAGACGTCTCTGTGGTCATGTGGCCAGCATGACTCAACACTGCCGAAGGCGCACGGTACGCTGTTCCTTTCCCACCAAAGGTGGTGCCTATTTTTCTACTTGCATTTCTTTACGTGCTTTCGAACTGCTAGGTTGGCAGAAGCTGGGACAAATTTTATTTTATTTATTAAATTTATATACCGCACCTTCTCCCTACTGGGACTCACGGGAGCTCCCTCCATTATGCGGCGCTAGGGATTCGAACTGCCGAACTGCCGACCTTTCTGATTGACAAGCTCAGTGTCTTAGCCACTGAGCCACCTTGTCCTTCTTATAGTCTTGTATAAATGAGATAAATGAGATGTATAGAAGACTTCCATAAATGAGATAACATCCAGGAGCCACCGGCCATCACAAGCCACTGAACCAGCCGACCTCCGCAAAACGCTGATGTCCTCTTTTAACATGTGAATAATCCCGCCTGTGTTAGCATGTCATTCAGACGCTCCCCTTCTTACTTTTCCAGATGCTTCGAAGTTTCCTTTACCAAAGGTCCTTTCACAAACACCCTTTTCATTTCCCTCTAAACCAGTAGCTCTAAAGGGGACGGAAATCCCAGAGGGATATTTTGGGGGGATAGTTGAGGTCAACGCCTGTCCAGCTTGTTTTTACATCCCTCGTCCCCCCCCCCTACAGACGGTTGGCCTAGTTCAAGGCTTCCTTGTGTCCATTTGGCTGACTTGCCCTTCTACAACCCCGCCTGTATTTCCATGGCAGAAAACATCCAGTACAAACAAGGGCTTGTTGAAAAACCTTCATGTCTGCATTCCAACAGATGCAAGGAAACAACACGGTTTAACACCGCTATAAATCCCCATCGCCCCTTAATTATTCCTCCTCTTCCTTCCCCTCTTCTTCTCCTCCTCCTCCTTTCTTCTTCATCTCCTCCTTCTTCACTACTACTACTACTACTACTACTATTATACTATCCTTTTTTCTTCTCCTTCACTACTACTACTACTACTACTTCTTCTTCTACTACTCTTCCTTCTCCTCCCCCTCCTCTTATTCTCCTCCTTCTCTTTCAAAATCCATATTTGATTTGTCTAGGCTCATCCACCACAACTTATCTATCTGCCTGGCTTTCACTCAAGTTTAGTCAATGAACCCAGTTGATGGTGGCTTACCAATGGAGGAAGATTTAAATGCCCTAAACTCTAAAGGGTTATTTTTCCCCCCCAGAAGGAAGGAATGATGCTTGGAGACCCCAGGTAAACTTTCATGTTTGATAGGTTGCTTATTTGGGATGCTCCTGGAGGAGGAATCACCCCTGGCCACTGAAAACATTCGCTCAGAGATCAAATGGGTAGAAGATTCTTGGGTTTTTAATTTGTGGTGAGGAGCCTTCTCCACGGAAATCTTTAGTAAAAGGCGAAAGATTTATACGATCTGAAGAGAAACCAGAGAAACCAGATCTGAAGAGAGACCAGCCTTGGTCCAAAGGACCCCACTGGGCTACCAACCCACCTCCCAAGGTCTTGAGTTCACTTGATGCACACCTGTGGCCCAAAGAAGAACTCCAGGAGTACGGCTTCTGGATCCGTGGTGCCTTTGCTTCCCCAGTTCCTGAAACATGGGTGTGTTGAGGGCCAGGCGTCTTGAAAACACCCAGATTCTCTGCAGATATATTTTTAAATGAAGACCGAATGATACGCATAGAAACATGTTGTTGTTCCCTTTGAGGATTTCCAGATTTTTTCTATCCAAGATATTACCAATTGTCCCTGTTTGTTTCTTGGTTGCCCTTTCCTTAGCCCAAGCACTGATTTTATTTTAGGAAAACCACAACAAAACACACCCACACACACACTCTGCTCCTTCCCCGTCACTTCCACCTCGTGTCGAAAAATGACAAGACTGTTGGGAATGAATATATTCAGGATTGGGTTGTTTTGTTTTGTTTTGCAATCCCCGCCTTTGTTTATCTTTTCCGGGCAAAATCCTGACGAGGCCCTTGCCTTGTTTTTCTCCCTGGGTGAGTCACACATCCCAGATTTTGGCAGCCAAGCCAAGTTGCAAATGCCAGGAGGGCAGGTCTTACTATCAGGCTGCGGAGAGTTGGAGCAGCAAAGGAGCTATGAAGAATCTAGTTCTTTGGGCTCCGGAGCAGTGGTGGGTTTCAATTTTGTTTAGAACCTACTCTGTAGGTGTGGCCTATTTTGTGGGCGTGGCTTGGCAGTCATGTGACAGGGTGAGAGTGGCCAACTTGTAAAATGTGGTGAAACTTATTTAACAACGCTCTTGCTTAGCAACCAAAATTTTGGCCTCAATTGTGAGGATAAATTCTTTCTCTCTCTCTCTCTTTCTTTCTTTCTTTCCTTTCTTACTTTCTGCCTTCCTTTCCTTCCCATTGGGTTACCGGCAGCGGCAGGCCAGACTTACTTCTGGGTCCGCCAGTGGGACCCCCTCTCACCGGCTCTCTAAATTTCACCATCCGGCTCTTGCGAGTAGGTGTGTGGCTGCAGAAACCCACCACTGCTCCGGAGAGAGATGCAGGAGGAAGACTTGGGGGTCTCCTTCCATAAAGTTTTTCCTACTTACCTCTTCGAAATCTTGGTGCGTCTTATACACCGGTGCGTCTTATAGTCCGAAAAATACGGTAACGTGGGCAAATAAATACATAAATACACACAACTACAGCCAAGGATCCGTCTCTGCTGCTTTACCCTCCAAGAATCTGAACACGCAGGATTTTCCCCCCCAACCGCATCCCACCCTCCGGGCTGGGCTTGGGGGGTCAGGTTGAACAGAAGAAGCAATGAAAGAAGACACGTTTTTTCCGTTCTCGCTTCCCACGGCAGGCTCCGTATTAAATATCTTTTTTTTTAATATATTAATTCTTTCTTTCCATTTTGTTTTAAACGCACCAAGAAAAAAGCATCGACAGAGAACAGCGGTGGAATCCACTGGATTGTCAACACAACTGGAAACATAAAGAGGTCACAAACGGAGGAAAAAACACAGAAGGGGTTGGGGGAAAATCTTTTCTGCAGAAGCTTTCAGGAGTGGGCCACTGAGCAACGTGTAAAAAGGCTGTAGAAAAAAAGGGACACTTGTGGAAGTCCACCTGCAGTGACCTTCTTATTTGGGGAAGGGGTCCCCAACCTTGCCAGCGTTGCGGACCGGGGGAGTGGAGGGGGGGAAATGGTTCTGTGTGTGCTCACGACCGGAGCTCAATTGGCCCAAGAGGTGTGAAGCTCCATTTGCACGAGCAGCGGGCCCTCGCACACACACGCGGAGCCCCATTTGCACGAGCGACGGGTGCTTGTGAGCGTTTGCGACGCTCCATTGGGGCGAACGGCGGGCCCTCGCACCCGTGCACGAAGCCTCAGGCGCGAGCGACAGGCCATCGTGCGTGCGTGCGTGTGCGAACGGTGGGTGCACCTGCCGCTCCAAATGGAGCTTCACCCCCGCAAGGGAGCGCCTGCCTCTCGCGCAAATCGAGCTGCGTGTGAGCACTCACCTTCTACTCCTGCGGCCCGGTTCTGAAAAGGCTGTGGGCCAGTCCCGGGTCCTGCAACCTGGGAATTGGGGACACCCCCCCCCCCCTGTGATTTGGGGGTGGGGACATCAAATAAGGAGGATTCTTTGGGATTTGGGGGAACACTCCTTCGCCTCAATTTTTGAGCAGGTTTTCTGGTTTCGGATATCCGAAAAGTACAAAATCGGCCTCGTAGAGTTTGTATAGCCGCTGCCGCCAGGCCATGGGGATTTTTGCGAACCAGTCCTCCTCCCAGCTGTTGGCTGTCCTGTTCCGATAGCTGGGAGGGAAGTGGAGAAGATGGTCCACCTTGAGGAGCTGCAAGAGGTACGTGGCGTCTTCGTCCAAGGTCTCCAGTTTGCCGACAAAGTCGTAGTCGATCTGGCAGGGGTGGCACAGGCGGTAGACCTGCCTCCAGTGCTCGTTGAAAGGCGCCAACTTCTCCGTCCGGGGGTCCAGCAAGTACTGGATGAAGTCCGAGAAGGAGACGCGGAAGCCCCCCTCGAAGGCTTCGCTCACCGACGTCGGCAGGCTGCTGTAGTTGGAGTAGAGCTTGAGCATGGGGATGGCGAACCGGCGGTAGAATTCCTCGTTGGCCAGCTCAAATTTGCTGCGGAAGGCCGAGATCAGCCGGACGAAAGGGTCCCGCACGAAGAGGAACTTGGTGTACTTCTTGAGCTTGATCTTCATGAGGTGGCGGGAGAACTTGCCGTAGCGGCGCCAGAATTTGTTGAAGGTGAAGTGGGTGCTGGTGTTGTGGACGTTCTCGCGGGGGATATCCAACGGGTCGACGTAGGGGACGCCCTGATCCATCAAGCTTTCGCTCAGGACGATCATCACCCGCTTCCAGTTGGTGCAGGCCACTTTGGGGACGTAGCAGTAGATGATGCCGTGGCGGTCATCGACGATGAGGTGGTTGAGCTCGTAGTTGGGAATGTCGTCGAAGGTCCTCTCCTTGGTCGGGAAGGAGAAGCTGGAATTGGCGCACCAGTCCTGCAACATCTGCCGCCTCTCCTTCTGCAACTTGGCTTGGTCCAGACCCATGTTGGCCTCCCGGGTGGGCCAGTCGTAGCCTCTGACGTTCTCCTCCAGGTTGCTGGACCCTGGTTTGCTTGAAGCACGCAAGGGGGGCTTCGGCTTCTCGGCCTTCCGGCCCACATCGATGGTCTTCTTCAGGTTGGAATTTAAGAGGTTCTCCAAAAAGTCATCCATCTCCAGCAGAGAACCTGGGTTGTCCTTCCCCGCCGTGGGGAGCGCCCCCTGAGGCCTGGAGAGGGTGGTGTGGAGGTAGAAATGGGCGGTGCCGACATTGTCCCAATACACGATGATCAACAGGATCATGAAAATGGAGCCGAGGACCACCGAGAGACGGAAGAGGCGTGCCTTGGTCATGCTGCCAGGTAGGATCTTCAGCTACTTCCTCATTAAGCTCATCTCCAACTCAACGGAAGATCTCTAGAATCCAACATGGCTTTGGTGCAACCTGCAAGGGGGGGGGGGGACACCAAACACAAGGTAAGCATTCTTTTGTGCAGACGTGATTCGAGAGAAAATAACAGAGCCGGCCGGCCTTCTCCAGCCTCCCCTCCTTCAAGACCTCAGATGGAATTCTGGAGAACTGGAGAAGGCTGGTTATGTGAGGAGCCCTTGTGGTCCTTTGGCCTTGGTTGTTTTTGTGCAGATGTTTCCTTGCACAGCTAGGTAGTATCTTCAGTGGAGGGCTTGGTGCTCCTGGGCCTTGGTGGTTTTCCTGCAGATGTTTCATTGCCCAACCAGGGGACATCATCAGTGCTAGAAGGAAGTGGGTTTGCTTTCTGAATGCTCCCCCTTCTAGCACTGATGATGTTACCTAACTGGGTAATGAAACGTCTGCCAGAAATCGCCAAGCTCAGAGAGCACCAAGGATCCCACAGTCATTTTCCTCCTCCTCCTCTTCCTCCTCCTCTTCCTCCTCCTCTTCCTCCTCCTCCTCCTCCTCCTCTCTTTCTACCACTGATGATGTTACCTAGTTTGATAATGAAACAACTGCAAGAAAACCAGCAAACGTAGGGAGCATCGGGGACACCACAAGTCAACCCTGGACTATAAATATTCTCTTGTATTGGTATTGTATTGTATCTTCAGTGCTGCACTGATGATGCTACCCAGCTGGGTAGTGAAACGTCTGCATGAAAACAGCAACATCAGAGAACACCAAGGATCCCACAGTCATTTTCCTCCTCCTCCTCCTCCTCCTCCTCCTCCTCCTCCTCCTCCTCCTCCTCCTCCTCCTCCTCTTCTCTTTCTTCACTCCACAAACCTCACTCCCTTCTAGCACTGATGATGTTACCTAGTTTGATAATGAAACATCTGTAAGAACACCAGCAAGCATCGAGGGCACCACAAGTCAATCCCGGACTATAAATATTCTCTTGTATTGGTAACATCTTCAGTGCTGCACTGATGATGCTACCCAGCTGGGTAGTGAGAGGTCTGCATGAAAACAGCAAGATCAGCGAGCCCCATGGATCCCACAGCTCAACCCAGAGATGCAGAGAATCTCATCTCTTGGTTGTTCTGCCTACTTCAATCTGCAGCACACCTGAAATTTTAAAAGGTGGGCCCACAAAAAAAAGAAAACCCAACCTAGAGCAGAACCCATTTCAAACCGTGGTAGATAAAACGTGTATTAAAGCATTCCACGGGGGGTATTGTGGCTCTGACACTATCACCCTAATGCAGAATTGATTTTTTTGGATAGACCCAGCTCTCTCTCGAGACCAAAGTTCATCTCTCTCTCTCTCTCTTTCCCTCGCGCAATTTTGCGTTATCTGAGTTTCACTGGTTTTTATTGACAATCCTTTTTCAGAGCTACTTCGCACAAAAGTGAATTTCCCCTCCGGAGATCATGCGATAACCTTTCCCCTTATCGGTAAACACGATTGGCGCAAATTGGATTACGCAGGACCGATTTAATCTGTTCCTACGCTGTTTCTCTCCTGTTTTGAAATCAGTCTTAAAAGTCGCCAAATTCGGAGACTCCCAACTTAGAAAACAGGAGAGCATGTGAGGATCAGCTGTCTCGAAGAAGGAAATCGCTTCGCAATTTCAAGCCACGCCAAAGGATTGGAGTTTCTCAGTGCTCAGTTATTTATCCACTAAATCAGGGGTCTCCAACCTTTGCAACTTTAAGTCTGAAGGACTTCAGCTCCCAGTCTTCTCCAGCCAGCTTTGCTTAAAGCTCCAGCCACCTTTGCTTAAAGACTTAAAGTTGCCAAGGTTGGAGACCCTGATCTAAGGGATCCACTCTGAGCTTAGAATTCTGGGAGCTGAAGTCCTTCAGACTTAAAGTTGCAAAGGTTGGAGACCCCTGCTTTAAAGCAAAGCTGGCTGGAGAAGTCTGGGAGCTGAAGTCCTTCAGACTTAAAGTTGCAAAGGTTGGAGACCCCTGCACTAAATAACTACAACTCCTCGGCAAAAGGAATCAAGATCAGATTTTCAAGATCGGATTGAGTGGCAAGTCCAGGGTGACCAGGGGTGGATGGCTGCCGGCGTTACTGTCGGTTCAATGCATGTATGCTTTGCGCATTCCGTGCCCGTGCATAGTTGCCTGTAAATAGGTCTGTGCATGCGCAGAAAATTTAAAAATGCCCCCCAAAAACATGCCACGGCGACTGGGGAACTGGTTCGGGGGCGTGGCCAGCCTGTGTCTCTGCGGCCCAGGGCAACATTCCACACCACCGGTTCGCCCGAACTGGTGCAAATCGGTAGCAACCCACCTGGGAGGACGACCCAATCCCATCCAGGAAAGTAAATCAATCAGAAGAATCGGAAGAATGCTTTCTAGACGTAAGGAACACGGGCGTGCCTTGCAGCTTCTCAAACGGGCGGGAGTTCCTGCAACTTTCCATCTGTGGGATTTTGACAGGAAGCAAAGCAGACACGGGAAATGCTCTTTTCGGGATGTGACGGGAGGTGAAAACATGTAAACAAGAGTGGAGAAATTATGCGTTCACTTTGGGAACGAGTCCCACCCTGATTGCATCTCTGGATTTCGTCCTAATGTGAAAATCAACAACACATGAAGAAGTCTCGGAGTTTCGCAGATCCAAGATTTTGGAGGGGGCTCTTCCTTGCACGGTTATTGTTCGAAAGCGTGCAAAGTCATGGGTTAACACACCCTTCCTGGCTCAGGCAGAGAGAGGAGCCAAGGGCCAAATTTAGAATCTGGCTGGAGAAGTCTGGGATCTGAAGTCCTTCAGACTTATCGTTGCAAAGGTTGGAGACCCCTGGTGTAGGGTCTCCTGCTTGAGCAGGGGGACTAGAAGACCTCTAAGGTCCCTTCCAGGTCTGTTATTTTGTTCTGTTCTCCAAAGCACCTGAAAGCAGGACCAGAAGTAACAGGTGGAAGCTGATCAAAGGGAGATCCAACCTAGAATTAAGGAGATACTTCCTGACAGTGACAACAATTCACCTGTGGAACAGAAGTTACCTCCAGAAGTTCCCTCACTGGAGGTTTTCAAGAAGAGACTGGACAGCTATTTCTCTGAAATGGTGTAGGGTCTCTTGTTTGAGCAGGGGGATGGACTAGAAGACCTCCAAGGTCCCTTCAAACTCTGATGATGTCCTAGATTCTACCGCAGGATGAACAGGGGCCCATTCAAGATATCCACGGACATAAACAACAGACCACTTTTGGCCAAAGCCATCTCCTTGGCTAGAAACTGGATTCCATCCAGTTGGGCCAACCTGACGTGACTCATAAGTGGTTGCACATTAAAAATAGAATTTGAGGAGGCCTGCATGGATTTTCGTCAACAAGCAAAAGAAGAGCAACCAGTGATTTGGTATTCTGGACAAACTCCAATGAAGCAAAGGGTGTTTGCTTCACGGAAAGCCAGAGGGAGAAGAGCAGGATCATTTCTCATTCATTCCCCAGAGAAATTGGAAACACACCAGAGGTCTTGCAAAGGGCAAGACCTCTGGTCACCCAGTCAACTTTCATGGTTAAGGGGGACAATATCCTTTATTGTCACTGTACAAAATAAATACAGCGAAATTTCCAACGTTGGCTGAGGAATTCTGGAAACTAAAGTCCACAGGTCTTAAAGTTGCCAAGGTTGGAGACCCTGAGCTAAGGGATCCACTCTGAGCTTAGCTTTCCTCCAATTTGCTGTTGTCCGGGATACCACTACTAGTAAGCTTGAAGATCCAAGCCATTCAGAGCATCACCTGAAGTCTTCCAAGTCAGTGTGAATATATCCAGGGACCTACAGCTTTATGCTTGATCATTCCCTCTTGCCCCAAAAAAGGAGAGCTGTCACAACACACACACACACAGTTACAAAGAGGACAGGAACTGCATTGTGTATCCCATTTCTGCAGGAAGCGCTAGAATAAGCTCTATAGACTTCCTCCTTTTCGTTTCCTGAAATATTTATGCACACCACTAAAAGACCAAGACCAAGAAACCAACATTCTCAGCCAGAGACATAGCTAGTTTAACTCAGGGATGTCCAACCTGCTCAATTTTAAGACACGTGGACTTTCCAGAATTCCTCAGTCATCCAAAATTGGCACCCCGGTTGGACCTTCCGTTTCCCACCACAAAGTCTGCACAAAATCTGCAAATGACAGTGGTATATTAAGCCACCATGTGCTTCAGGGTAGCACACAATTATGGGGAGCCAGCTGGCCAGATTAATAAACCATAATTTGGAGCTCTAAGACCTTAACTCGGCAATCGTGGCATGCCCAGGATGCAAGGCTGCAAGCAAGCCACGGCTTAACACGATGGAAGCGAATTCCATCCCGCAAATAGGATGGAAGCGGGGGCTCAGTGGCTAAGACGCTGAGCTTGTTGATCAGAAAGGTTGGCAGTTCGGTGGTTCGAATCCCTAGCACCTTGTAATGGAGTGAGCTCCCGTGACTTGTCCCAGCTTCTGCCAACCTAGCAGTTCGAAAGCAGGTAAAAAATGCAAGTCGAAAAATAGGAGCCACCTTTGGTGGGAAGGGAACAGCGTCCCGTGCGCCTTCGGTGTTGAGTCATGCCGGCCACATGACCACGGAGAAGTCTTCAGACAGCGCTGGCTCTTCACTTTTGAAATGGAGATGAGCACTGCTCCCTAGAGTCGGGAATGACCACCACTTATGTGCAAGGGGCACCTTTACCTTAGTCTCTGGCCATTCCAATCCTAACCAGGGTCGTGTTTTCACCAGCAAGGGGAGAGACCACGGCTTGAGCCCCCTCCTCCTGTAGTTTATCACAAGCTAGCTTTGAACCCCAGGCCTCCACCCCAAGACACAAAGCACCTCACACAGCCGGCCATCACAACACGTCCATCAAGCACCATCCGTTGGTTGAGACGCCTGTCCTCGCCAGACCCCAGGAGGGATGCTGGCAGGAAGCATCCCCCTCCCCAGATCCAGGTGGCCGCCAGCCAGGCCTGGTGGGGAGAGGGGAGGCGTGGAGATGCCCTCCCCAGCCAGCAGCCGCTCCTGCGCAGGGAGAGAGGAAGCCCAGGCAAGGATGGCGAAGGCAGGCAGGGGGGCATCTCCAAGCTGCCGCCCGCGGAAGCCCTTCCGCGCATCTCTCGCCCTCCGGGTGGAATCCCACGGCAGCGCGGCTTTGGCTTCCGATCCAGCCCCAGTGCGCGTCCAGGCGAGGGAATCCAAGAGGAAGAGGCTGGCGCAAAGGAAGGCATCTTGCAAAGATGCGCCCACGTGGGCGCGGAGGAAGAAGGAGCCGCCGCCGCCTCCCGCCGCCCTCTGGCCCGGCCGGTCCCTTTGCCCACCTGCGCCCGGCATCCCCGCTCACCTCCGGCCGGCCCCGCTGCCCGGATCGCGCTCCGGCCGCCCGTCCCGCTTTCTTCCTCCGGCCAGCCCGGCCGCAGCTCCTCCTCCGGCTGGGGCTGCGCCGCCCCTCTCGCGAGAAGCCCGGCCCGGCCCGGCAAGGGGGTCTCCCAGCCAGCACAAGCGCCGCCCGCTTCCCCCCCGGCGCTGCGCTGCGCTGCCCTAGCGCGCCAGAGGCTCTCGAAGCCTGTTCGGGCTTGCGCTGCGCTCCGCGGACGCTGGGGAGCTCCCGCTGCAACTCCGGGCTTCGCTTCTCTCCCCCTTCCCCTCCCCGAAGGGGCTCTAAGTCCTTTCTCCCAGGAAATGGGGAGGGGGAGCTTTTTAACGGCCCTGCAGTTCTCTTGGAAGAGGTTGGCTCTTGTCTTCTTCTTCCACCCAAGGCTGAGCGAGAGGGACTGAGCCAAGGTCTAAGGGGCCTAAGGGAGGGAGGGCTAGAACTCTCCCGCCTCCTGGTTTTTAGTCCCGGGGTCTTGACTCCGATTCCAAGCAGGCAAGAGGTCCTCTGAAGATACTATCTGCTTTGGAATAGAGTAGGCTAAAGGTTGGAACTGGAAGTCACCTTCTCCTGGTGATTGGCCCAAAGTCACCCAGTTGGCTCTCATGCCAAAGACAGGACTAGAACTCACTGGCTCCTGGTGATTGGCCCAAAGTCACCCAGCCAGCTCTTGTGCCTAAGACAGGACTAGAACTCACTGGCTCCTAGTGATCGGCCCAAAGTCACCCAGCCAGCTCTTGTGCCTAAGACAGGACTAGAACTCACTGGCTCCTGGTGATTGGCCCAAAGTCACCCAGCCAGCTCTTGTGCCTAAGACAGGACTAGAACTCACTGGCTCCTAGTGATCGGCCCAAAGTCACCCAGCCAGCTCTTGTGCCTAAGACAGGACTAGAACTCACTGGCTCCTGGTGATTGACCCAAAGTCACCCAGCCAGCTCTTGTGCCTAAGACAGGACTAGAACTCACTGGCTCCTGGTGATTGGCCCAAAGTCACCCAGCCAGCTCTTGTGCCTAAGACAGGACTAGAACTCACTGGCTCCTAGTGATCGGCCCAAAGTCACCCAGCCAGCTCTTGTGCCTAAGACAGGACTAGAACTCACTGGCTCCTGGTGATTGGCCCAAAGTCACCCAGCCAGCTCTTGTGCCTAAGACAGGACTAGAACTCACTGGCTCCTGGTGATTGGCCCAAAGTCACCCAGCCAGCTCTTGTGCCTAAGACAGGACTAGAACTCACTGGCTCCTAGTGATCGGCCCAAAGTCACCCAGCCAGCTCTTGTGCCTAAGACAGGACTAGAACTCACTGGCTCCTGGTGATTGGCCCAAAGTCACCCAGCCAGCTCTTGTGCCTAAGACAGGACTAGAACTCACTGGCTTCTGGTGATTGGCCCAAAGTCACCCAGCCAGCTCTCATGCCAAAGACAGGACTAGAACTCACTGGCTCCTAGTGATCGGCCCAAAGTCACCTACCTACCTTTGATGGCTAAAGTGGGACTAGGACTCACTGTCTCCCGGTAATTGGCCCTAAGTCACCCAACCCAAAGTCACCCAGCTGCCTTTCGTGCCTAAGACAGGACTAGAACTCACTGTCTCCTAGTTTCTAGGTGCCTTGGAGCAACCTGTTGTGACTCTTTAACTGTCCTCTCCGTCCTGGGAGAGAAGCAAGGTGAGGCCCTTGAGTTGCAAACCCATGAAGAAAACGGGAGCGATAGCGGTTGATTCATGCACTTCCTGTTCGTCACACGCCACTCTTGACTTCCCTTTGAGGGACATAGAGGTGCGGATGTGGTGTCCTTCTCGGTACCGTCTGCCTCCCCATTTCCTCATGAGGAAGGCGGGGCAGTTGGAGGCGGGGAGCAAGGGCCTTCATGTGCTCACTGAGGGCTGGGACTTTGAATTGGGATCTCTAGTGCAGTCCATGGTCAGGAGGTCCTCCTTGGCCCCTTCTTCTGAACCCCCGCCAAATGCATGCTAGGAAAGGCATCGGGGCTTGGATAAATACAGTTGGTCCTCGACTTACCGACCACCCCCAAAGTTTCTGTTGCTAAGGGAGAGTTTGCCCCCGCCCCCGCCCCCCCCCCCCCCGTTCAAAAATACAGCAGACCCCTAGAATGCTACAACTAGTCCATGGACATACAATCACAAATTTTGAGCCCAAAATTTATGTTGCTAAGCGAGGCGTTGCTTAGATGAGTTTTGCCCTGTTTTACAAGCTTTCTTCTCGCAGTTGCTAAGCGAATCACTGCCGTTGTGGAGTTAGTAACAGAGTTGTGAAGTGAAGCTGACCTCCCCACTGATCTTGCTGGTCGCAAAAGGCTGCAAAAGGGGTTGGCGTGGAGCTGTTGTAAGTCAAGGGCTGCCTGTTCAATGTGGGTGTGGCTTATTCAGGAGTATTAATATGGAAGACCCCATGCTACCTCTGGGTTGGGAACGAGCTGTGATGTCACAGTGATGGGAGAGAGGAACATCTCCGTCTCCTTGCTTGTGGGCATCTCAGAAGCTTCTGGCTGGCCATCGTGAAAGACTTAAACGTAAAGGTTCCCCCTCGCACATCTGTGCTACTCGTTCCTGACTCTAGGGGGGGCGGTGCTCATCTCCGTTTCAAAGCCGAAGAGCCAGCGCTGTCCGAAGACGTCTCCGTGGTCATGTGGCCGGCATGACTCAACACTGCTAAAGGTGCACGGAACGCTGTTCCCTTCCCACCAAAGGTGGTTCCTATTTTTCTACTTGCATCTTTACATGCTTTCAGACTGCTAGGTTGGCAGAAGCTGGGACAAGTCACGGGAGCTCACTCCGTTATGTGGCGCTAGGGATTCGAATCACCAAACTGCCGACCTTTCTGATCGACAAACTAAGTGTCTTAGCCCCTGAGCCCTCCACGTCCCTGTGAGAGAGACTTAAGGTGGCCTTGGCTGCATCCAGTAGAGAGTGGAAGTCTTGTTCTTGGGACCGTATGGATGGCCCTTAGGTTCAGGGGCCACAGCGTAACTCCAGAGTCTCTGCTACTTCACCCAGTCCGCCAGATTCTCCTCTCCTGTATCTCAGTGAGAGGCGTCCTTCTGAACCTGACTGATAACTGACAGTTGTGGTTATTTCGACTTTCCTGACTTCTTCGAGTGAGTCACGGGCTGCTGCTTCCGATATCCACCCATGCTCTCAACGGGCCCTGGGGGAGAAAAACACACCAGGTGGCAGGTGTGGTGGATGCCACGGGGGTGTGGAGCTTCTTCTGTGGGTCCCCCACCAGTGGGAAGGAAGGAAGACCAGCGCTGCAAAGGACACGGTCTCCTGCCAGAATATTCCATCAAGAGACCCCCAATTGTCTTCTCTCCCCATCATAAAAAAAAGATTGCGTCTTTTAAGACTTTGATGTATATTTTTTCCCCTCTTCCCTCCCCATTCTTTTTCCTGATAGGTCTTTCCAGAACGCTGCTGTGGGAAACAGAATGTTCCAGAATCTTAACACCAGTCCTTAGACTCACAAGTTGGGAATTTGTGATGTCCAGACTCACAAGTTGGGAATTTGTGATGTCCAGACTGACAAGTTGGGAATTTGTGATGTCCAGACTGACAAGTTGGGAATTTGTGATGTCCAGACTCACAAGTTGGGAATTTGTGATGTCCAGACTCACAAGTTGGGAATTTGTGATGTCCAGACTCACAAGTTGGGAATTTGTGATGTCCAGACTGACAAGTTGGGAATTTGTGATGTCCAGACTGACAAGTTGGGAATTTGTGATGTCAACTCTTTTTTGTGTCAGCTTGAAACTCTGGATTTTTACACAATGGGCTATCCCCGAACTGCACATCACGCACCACACAGCCTGCCCTGTGGTGGCTTTCCACCTTAACCTGAACAAGGACGGTAGAGTATAGAGAGCTCCATTCGTTGGCCTTCAAAGATCCCAGACTGACCTTTGACATGTTTCTGGAGAACCTGGCCTCGCGGTTGGTTGGAGTTACTCTGCTGGATGGTACTGGGTCCCACGTGGTTTACAATCAGGACCTGTGGTGGGTTTTCTTCTTCCATGGGGAAGAAGGAGAAGAGAGAAAGATGGGAATGGAGACAGGGAAGAGGGTCTCATCTGTGGTAGACCAGAAGTTGCAGAGATGTGACCAACTCCCTAGTTCTCTTTACTCAACTTTTCCTCCCGATCCTCTCAAGATGGGTGAGAACTACAACTCCCAGAATCCCCAGCCATTAGCAGTGCAAAATATCTGTGCCAAATTCCTGAGACCTAGCAGTATTGCAAGCCAACCCAAGGGTTAAGAAATCTACATCTCCCTAACATCTACTAAGCTTCATTGGTCTCCAAGGCCTGTTAGTTCCAGCCAGCATGGTGATTGGTCAAGGTGGGGTCATATGTTCTTCTCCCTTGTTCTAGATCTCTGCAAACAAGCCCAGAATCTCCCATTAGGATTAGATCAATTTTTACCTGTTTGGTGTCCTATGGGAAATTTGAGTTTTGTGGGAACTGGAAAGATGTGGGAAAGATTTCCTATGGAAACATCTGGGGATTTAGCTGGTGGCATCTGGTTTCCTGGGCCATTGCTGTCCTGACTGGAGGGAGGCCAGTGTTTCATTTGCAAAATCTGTAAGGGGATTAAAAAAAAAAAGGTATTGATCCAGATTGGATCATTAAGGATTAGCGACAGCACTTTCAGTGGGGTTATCTCATCTTACCCCGGAGGAGGTAGGTTCAAGAGGTCCCTTCTTCTCTGATTTCCTCTCCCAAGGTGGCTCTTTGTCTCCTTCATTCTGAACTTGGTGGTGTGGCCAAACTTTCCTCTGGAACATCCCTCCAAGGCCATTGACGGTGGCCGTGCCTTCAGAGCGATGTTCTGGAGTGAAACTGGGCTGATGAGATTCCATCTTCTCCTCCTCGCCAAAATACTGAGCGGAGGAGACCTTCCTCCCAAGGTCCTTCTTCTGGACTTGGGATCGGCGATGGGCGGCAATCAAAGCGATCTGCTTGGTGCTGTCAACCATCTCCTTCAATGTTCTCAGAGTCAAGAGGCCATTGACGGCGTCTGCCCTGGAATTTTTCCGACTGGAATCTTGGGAAGATGGAGAAGGTAGCTTGGAGGCGACCTTTGGGGAAGGGATGCCTGAAGTCTTCTTCTAGAAACCGAAGTGACAAGACAAGATTTGCACATCGTCAAGATTTGCACAGATCTTCACACTCCTGAAATGAATCTAATGCCGAATGAATGAATTGTTTCCTACAAAAGCCCACTCCCCTTTCGCTCCTCTTTTACTCCCTCTAGGAGGGGCCATTCACCGTCCACCTGTTGCCTTCCTCCCAAGTCAACCCGTTCTTTAGCTGCTCCCTTCATCTGGCAACTCTGCGCTTGCGCACACTGGGAACAGGCTCCAGCTGTTCCTCTGCCCCACTGATGTCTGACTCCGAAGATAGCTGATAACTGTCAGAGGGCCCTGGCTCCCTCTCTGCCTCTGACACAGAGCCCTCCTCCGAGCCTTCCTCAGACTCCAGGACTGGCCCAGGTTCCTCCCCAACCCTCCTCACTGTCCGACTCTGCTGGCAGCACCACTGGCCGCTGGTGGGCACAACAGACAAGATGAAAGAAACGCAAAGCAGAACAAGCAAAGAAGGGCTTTTGATGGACTTACCTGATGGACAGGTGTTAACAGGTGAAACAGAGTAGGAGTATGGTTCCACTCACGAGTCGCCTTCCTTTTTGCTGGGGTGTTTTTAGAAGATGACCGGTAGCTGTCACTAAGAAAATTGCAAGATGAAACACACCAACATGAACCATTGGCCGATGAGTTAGCAGATCCACAGGGGGAAGGAGAATCTAATCTTTGGATAATAAGCCCTGTTGAGTAAGCCCAACACAAATCAAATGGAAAATTGGGATTATTTAATGAGGGAAGCAAGACACCGGGGGTAAAAATCATGGAAGCTCTGCAAAAATTGAGGACGAAAAGGACCATGGGTTAGAAAGAAATTCCACAATATTTCCTTTAACGAATTGGGCCCATCTCGATCAGGTGCAAAAGACCAGGATCATACACGAAGTTCCAATTAAACTGATTTATTGCTAATCCTGCCTGTGTACAGGAACCTTATTCAACTAACACTTAGCGCTGTTTTGGCGCTAGGAAAGGGTCAAAGGGATTCAAGAAGAGTTGGGCTTAATCTCTTTGTGGCTACGTAGCGATGCTAGGCTGATTCCTCTTTTGACTCCACCCCCAGGTTCTGCCCCTTCTTCTACACTCTCCAGTTTGATGGGTGTCATCAAAGTGTTTCTGCCTTTGATGTTTACGCTAGCAAAAAAATATATGCTTTCCTCTTTTGGCTCAAAGCTGTCAGTACCTGTCTGAATCCACCACAATTGGAGGTAGTTCAAATTTGGGCCCTGGAAGGAAAGCTTTCTTGTGATCGGTGGATCCGTCTGGATACTCCTCTCTGTTGCGAACTTGTCTCGGAATCTGTCCGGAATGGAACTATCCCACAAAACCAAAAATAAATTTTGAAAAAAATGAAAAGTTCCGTGTATCAGCTGGTAGATGTATCGCATGCAAATTACCTAGCGTTTTTTCCATAACATACTGTTCTCGTTTCATTTAAATTTAATAAATAAATAATAATAACAATAATAATAATAAGCAGCTTCCTTTAGTCCCCTGCTCTGGGGAATCCCCATTTAGGGGAAGAGGAGAGAAGTCTATCTGACCTGCCCCACGTTGGACATCATCGAGTGAAGCACCATTAGATGATGCAGAGTTCCTTCCTCTAACTCATGGAAATACAGGCGGTACAGTTTCTCCAGAGGTCTCGGGACTGGAATATTGTGGTCTACAGAAAAAGATAGAAAGCTTCCAGAGTTGATGGCCCACAAGAGGTAGCCAAATTCCCAGAAAAACCAACCAAGATAAGGGTAGTGACCTAATAGTAATATCCCCTTTGGAGAGCCATGTCAAGTGTTCTCCGTGCAGTATGGCTGGAAGCTAGAGGAATGCACGATCAGAGAAAGCTCTTGAGATATCAGTTGAGGTCCTCCAGACCTACCTTTGATCAGGGACCACTGCTGATGAATAAGCTCTTCACAGAGATGCTGGTACTGTTGGTGGCGCTGAATGATGAAATCCTTCTGGCAAAGAAGGTTGTCCTTGTACAGAGCGTTGGCTTGAAGTTCGGTCTTCCCAACTTCCAGCTCATGGGTCTTGCACAAGAGGCTTAGCACTTCACGTTGGTCCTTGCTGGTGGTTTGTTCCGGAAGCAACTTCTCCATCTGGGAAACTTTCTTCTTGGCGTTTGCCAACCTTTGCTCCAGGCCAGCCTAAATTAGGAAAGGAGAACATGAGAATCTCTGGCATTCTTTCGACTGGAAGGTCGGGACAACATTCTCCATTTATGAAGAAAGGCCTAAATATCAAGAAGTTATTGAATGCTAAAGCGAAAGAGGAGCTCTTCCTATTTTGAAGTGTCCCAATTCCTTTGATGTGGCCACATCAAGTCAAAATAGTGGCCACAATGCTCATAATAAAGAAACAGCCTTCAATTCCATGGGTTTTGGAGTCTGACAGTAGCATTGTCAAATCCAGCCATGCAATCTGATAAAGCGATAAATTGCAAAGCTTTTGGAAAGTTATAGTTTGGGACGGTGTCCTCTTTCTATTTGCTGAAATATCACTCCCTGCGTTTACCCTAGAGCAGGGGTCCCCAACCTTTGCAACTTTAAGTCTGAAGGACTTCAGCTCCCAGAATTCTCGGGAGCTGAAGTCCTTCAGACTTAAAGTTGCAAAGGTTGGAGACCCCTGCCCTAGAGAATGAAGACTTGGAATTTATGTCCACATCATAACAACGTCCAAGACTAGACGTCAACTTTCCACTGTACTCTCAGCAAACCTCAACTAACCCATTTTGAAAGTCAACAGACATTTGTTCCTTAAATCATAACATCCGTATTAGATACATCAATAAATAAGTACTGCATTTCCCCCCCATGTGATGAAAAATGCTCTCCAGATTTTGGAAGTCATATAAGTGGGAAGGCGTTATGGTTGTCCATGGGGATACACACTAACTGAGCTGAAGTGAACAATTCTGAGCCTATTGCAAAAATTCCTTCCTAGGTTTATTACTTTATTGTCATTGTACGTATATACACAGTATACACATACAACGAAATTCACATCACACCCAGAGACCAGGCCCAGCACACATAACAGTCCCCAAACACACACACACACACACACACCAACCAAAGAATTCCCCTCCCCTAAACCACCCAAGCATCCACACAACACACCAAAGAGTGTTGACCAATAGCTCACTGATGGTGACCCTTGAGTTCATTGTTGAGTGCAATTATAGCTCTGGGATAAAAGCCATTCAGAAGACGTGTGGTCCTAGTTTTAATCGTTCTGTATCTTCTGCCAGAAAGCAGCAGTCTAAAAAGATTGTAAGCAGGATGGGAAGAGTCTCTTGAGAAGGTTATGCAACTTCCTTGAACAGCGAGATGTGAAGATGTCATCCAGGACTTGTAGCTGGAGCCCGGTGATATTCTGGGCAGTTTTAGCGATTCTCTGTAGAGATTTTTGGCCTCTGCAGAGCTGCTCCCATACCATGCAAGAATGCCGTAGATCGGGACACTCTCAATAGTGCTGTGATAGTAGGAGAGAAGTAGATTCCTGTCGGTTACCTTTAAGGCAGCTGTTTTCCGCTGCTCGGTCACCAATGTGTTGATCTCTTCCCTGGCAATTGTGATCTCAAAGGGTTCCAGGAAATCTTCCTGATCAGCTTCCTCGTCTTCCTTTCCACTTGGATTGTGTGTGTGGGAACTTTGGCGAACTCTCTCACGTTCCCACCTAGAAGGAAAGAAGGGAGGGAGGGCAGAAGTAATTGGGTGGAAATCCCACTTAGGGTTAGGGTTAGCTCCCCATGAATTCATAAAGCAAAATGGACGTTGCCAATAGATTTGGAGCGCCTCGGTATGCTTAGGATGGTGCTGACTGTTCCTGCCTGCCTTACTCACGTTTCCTGGTAAAATACATGGGGAAATCCCATTGGGGGGGGGGGGAAACCCAACTCAGGACTTGGAGGTCTACACCAGTTCTTCTCCATTTGGGGGCTCTTGAGTTTACTTCAATGCCCTTCTTTGCAATAGGTGTCTATTCTCCAGTTCTGAGTGACCAATTTTCTGAAAGGAAACTTGGCAACCCTTGTCAATTTTCCCCACAAGGTCTTTGATCGACTGGGATGAGCCTAAAGAACCATTGCTTTGATCTCCAATTCCCTACTGCTAGTCTACATTTTCCTGCTTAAGCATATCCCGTGGACTGGAACCCCCTTGTCTTTAAGCGAAATCTGCTTCGCTGGGTATTTCCACTCTTGTTCTAATTCTGCTGTCTCTTAATAAAGTAAAGATGGGTTGCAACCACCACCCCCACATGCCAATCCCCACCCCTCTCGTCCATCCTTTGGCTCACTCTGCAATCATGAGAAGGTGTCTGGAGGTGTCTACGTAGAGTTCCATGTTGGTATTCTCCAGCTCCATTAAGCTGTGTCGCATGTCCATCTGCTCCTTAAAGGCCCCCACCAGTTGTTTCCGTAACTTTTGCAACTGTTGATGGCCATCCTCCTCCAAGTCCAGAGGAATGCCCCCTAAGGATGACAAGTGAGAACTTTCTACAACTCAGCTTCACAATTACTTTTGAACTTGCTTTTTTTTTTGCTTCTGGAACAGTGTTTCTCAACCTTTAAAATGGGTGGGCTTCAATTCCCAGAATTCCCCAGCCAGCCAGTCCTCCCATCTTAAAACTACCAAGATTAGAAAACATTGTTCTATCGATCAAAATGGTCTCTCCTAGAGGAGATCCACCCTGACTGCTCTTTAGAAGGCCAGATCCTGAAGGTGAAACTCAACTACTTTGGCCACCTGATGAGAAGGAAGGACTCTCTGGAGAAGAACTTAATGGTGAGAAAGATTGAAGCCAGAAGAAAGGGACGACCGAGAAGGAGGGGGCTGGATGGAGTCACCAAAGCAGCCGGCGTGAGCTTCAATGGACTCCAGAGGATGGTAGAGGACAGGAAGGCCTGGAGGAATGTGGTCCATGGGGTTGTGATGGGTTGGATACGACTTTGCAACTAACAACAACAACATCATGCACATTAAGCATTTTTTTCCAAAGAAGTTGTAATTTTGCAAAGATGAGTTCCTTCGATCTTCCTTCCAGCTCTTTTCCGTGTCTGCCTTAGCAACATCCTTCTGACTGATATATCAGAACTATAGAAACTCTTTTAAGAAAACCACATAATGATTAAGTGCCCTGAAGAGGCCAACATCTCACCATTAGCTTGTCCGTCTTTGGCCCCAGAGCTCAGGAGATGTTTCTCCTGGTTTTCAACCTTGGCCTTCAAGCATTCGATCTCACGCCGGAGGTTTGAAATGATGCTGGTGTACTGAGCGATGTGGTAAGAGACATTGAGAAGATTACGCTTGACCTGTTGAGGCAGAAGCATCTGGTCAGGGAATCCCAAGAATACTAATTGATATGCAGGAGAAGAAGAACAAGAAACTGTTTTGACCTAAGTTTCCCCAGCAGCACGAAGCCGAGCCCTCGTCCCGTTAAACCCCTTTTATTTAATTGACAGTGAATTAAAGTCTTTCCTCTCCCACAGTCTTTCAAGATAGTTCACAATTACCTTGATCAGGCTTGGAGAGTGGCCAAGCCGAGATCTTTCAGATGCCGCAATACTTGTCAAGAATGCAGGAATGAACTAATTTTCTCCTGCAAACTCCACTCCCCTTTCGCTCCTCTTTTATTCCCTCTAGGAGGGGTCATTCACCATGGCCTTCCTCCCAAGTCGACCCTTGTCCCTTAGATGTTCCGTTCGTCTGGCAACTCTGTGTATGCGCACACTGGGAACAGGTTCCAGCTGTTCGTCTGCCTCACAGCCAGATAAGGTCTGTGACTGTAAATCCTCCCTAGAAAGACTTTGCTAGAGGTGAATGATCAGAATTCACAGTCAATTAAAAAAAAGGGGTTTTTTGTCGGGACAAGGAATTTGCTTCATGCTTTTGGGAAGCCTCGGTCACAACAGCATCATCATTCGTGGTTATTGCCATTTGTCTGAAATGGAAGAGGGTTTCCTGCCTAAGCAGGGGGTTGGACTAGAAGACCTCCAAGGTCCCTTCTAACTGTTATTCTGTGAAAGATGGCTAATTTTGGGATGTCAACCGCCAGCTCTTGTGCCCATTGTCTATTCATTTTGTTTTTCATTTATTAATTGAATTTCTGCACTGGCCACTCCCATTTAGGTGAGTGAACTTCTCTCTCTCTCTCTCTCTCTCTGACCCTCGTTTTGATGTTCTTGGCTCGATAGGCGTACATCAACGTTGTCCGCGATTCCTCAAAGCAGCTGCTGGCTGGGCTGATGTGAGCGATCATAACCGTCTTGCTGTTGCCGCCTAAGGAATCCTAGAGAAAGAAGATTTTTAATTTTATTTTTTGGTCTCTTACATACAATTACAGGTATACCTTCACATAGTTATGATTCTCAATTATATTTGCCACCTTTACATATTTATTTTTCCATATTTGCAGGATCGGATCCTGCCTCATACATCCACACGGCCAATTCGCTCCCACAGAGAGGGACTTCTCCGGGTGCCGTCCACTAGACTTTGTCAGCGGGCGACACCCAGGGGAAGGGCTCTCTCTGTGGTGGGCCCAGCCCTCTGGAACGACCTTCCCCCCGACATTAGAACGACCACGGACCTCCGCTCCTTCCGTCTGAAATTAAAAACATATTTGTTCTGCTTGGCCGGCCTAGGGTAGTCTCTCGTCTATGGGATTGTTAATAATTTTAGATAGGGATTTTAGTATTTTAATTGGTAATTTTTAGCGCAGGGATATATTTAATTTGTTTTTATTATGTGTATGTGTATTTATTGTTTTATTTGCCCTGTGCACCGCTCCGAGTCCCTTTGGGGAGAGGGAGCGGTCAACAAATTAAATTATTGATTATTGATTGATTGATATAAAAAGTTAAACTGTAAATATAAAATATAAATGTAAAATATAAATGTAAAATATAAATGTAAAATGTAAAATATTCAGGGTTGCTTTGCTTACCATTCCATACTCCTATTTTGTATTATCACCCTCCTATTTTTCCTTTCTTTTCTCCCTCCCTCCTTCCTTTCTCTTTCTTTCTTCCTTCCTCCTCCTTTCTTTCCTTTCCCTTCCCTTCTTCTCTTGCCTCTCCCCTATTCCTCTCTTCCCCTTCCTACCCTCTCTCCTTCTCTTTCTCTCCCTTCCAGCATTTCCCTTCATTGCATACAGCTCTCAAAGGCTCACCACCTCCAATGTACCGTATTTTTTGGAGTATAAGACGCACCTTTCTCCCCCCCCCCCAAAAAAGAGGGTGCATCTTATACACCGAATGTAGGCAGCGATGGTCTGTGGTTATCCCTGCAGCCTGGGACAGCTGATTGGGGGCATTCCAGCAGTCCGATCTACCTGTGAATAGAGGTATCCTTGAGGTATAATTGGTTACCTTCAATAAACGGGTCAGTTTGCTGTCTCGGAAGTTGATGTATTGAGTCCGGCTGCTCCCCTTTTCGCTCAGCGCATTGATGCAGTTCCCCAGAGCAAGGAGGGACCGGTTGATGTGGGCCCCCTCCTTCCTCCTTTTGCCCTGGTTTCGTGTCTGGAAAGAAGATGTTGGCATCCGGAAGGGGAAAAACACACACACACACACAAATGATTTAGCACGGTGAATTTTAACTAGAACTAGGAAACCTTGTTCTAAGTAGATCCCTATTGACCGAACGGTTGACTCTTCAAGATGCAAACAGATCCCTTATTCCTGAGTTGCAAAGCTTGGGATCAGAGCAGGGGGGGAAAAACAACCCTGCAAATTTGGAGAGGCCTGTTTTAAGCAATGGTCACTAAGAGATGGAAACTGAGAGCAGAGAATCTTGGTAGCTCAGGGTTGAACTGTGAGGTCCTTAGTCCTCTCTCAGTTGGTGGTTTTCTTGCAGACTTTGCATGACCCAATTAGATGACATCATCAGTGCTAGAAGGGAGAGGGGTTTGCGGAGTGGAGGAGGAAGAGGAGAGAAGAAAAAAGACGATGGGTCCTTGGTGGTCTGAGCTTGGTGGTTTCTTGTAGATGTTTCATGACCCAACTAGGTGAGATCATCAGTGCTAGAAGGGAGGGGTCTGCAGAGTGGAGGAGGAGGAGGAGGAAGAGGAAGAGGAGGAAAAGAGAAGGAAAAGGACTATGGGCCCTTGGTGTTCTCTGAGCTGGATGGTTTTCTTGCAGGCGTTTCATGACCCAACTTCAGCTTCAGTTGGTCAACGCCTGGAATGCTCTACCTGACTCCGTTGTCACGTCTTCAAATCCCGATAACTTCAACCTTAAACTGTCTATTATTGAGCTCAGCCCATTCCTAAGAGGTGCATAAGCACACCATCGTGCCTACCATCCCTGTCCTACTGTCCCCATGTATTCGTACCTATTTCACTCACACTCATGTTTAGTCTTACACCTATTATCTTGTAAACGGTTGACGAATCAAATAAATAAAAATTAGCAAGTAAATAAATAACTAGAGAACATCAACAGTGCTAGATAAGGAAGGGGTTTGCAGAGTGGAGGATGAAAAGGAGGACTGTAGGGTCTTTGATGACCAAACTAGAAGCCAGTAGCACCGTTGGGTAGAGAATTGAAGCATGGTTGACCTCACCTGGGCAGCCCTTTCTGATCCAGCGAGGTCAACCATGAAGAGCCTCCCGACACGCACTTCCTCACCGATCCCGTTCACTCGGTTGGTCTGCTTCACCGACACTTGTAGGACAGCATGGGAACGTGAGGAGGTCTTGTTGGCAGCGGTGGGCTCCTGAGTACGTTCCTTGTTGCCTTTGGTCAACAACTGCATAATCTTTCAAAGACAAACACACGTCTAGACGTCTACAAAGGCAGGGCGAGATGGAACGTGCTGGCATTTGTAGGACACCCAGTTCAGCTGGTCCTGAACTCTGATTCATCAGAACTTAGAAAAACTAGATCCTTGAATGTCCCAAAAGTGTTTCTTTTTTTCAAGAGGCAACTGGACTTTCTTGTTTTTCTTTGGAGACATCGTTTCACTTCTCATTCAAGAAGCTTCTTCAGCTCTCTTCTAAATGTCTATGGAGATTCTCAGTCCTCCTGGTCATGGTTATCTCAAAGGGGCTTCTTCAAGAGGCATCTGGAGTTTCTATGGTTTTTTTTTCATTGAAGAGCTGACGAAATTTCTTGGATGAGAAGTGAGACATCTTCAAAAGAAAAAAAAAACCTAGAAAGTCCAGATGCCTCTTGAAAAAAAGCACTTTTGGGACAACCAGGACCTGGATGATGGAGAACCTCTACAGATCCAGGAATGTTCATTGCAAGTCTTGACTAGACTGAGAGCTGTTTGACCCCAATCTTTTTCCTGTGGGAACTTCATTCAACATCTGGCTTCCAGGTCTTCCTTGGACTGTGTGGGTCAGCTGGATGGAGACCCTTCTTGCAACAGGCCTGCGTACTGCCTTCATCCCTTCCCACCCAAAGTTGGTGATACTTACTTCCTGGGCATTTGTCGTGGAGACTTCCGTTATTCCTGCAATCTGGATGCATCCTTTGGAATCTTCTCTCAGCTCCAGGTAGCCCGTGGATGGATTCAGGAGATCACGGATCATTTCATTATAAACCTGAAAGGAAAAGGTTTAAAGGTAGCTTCTATCCATGGGCTGTGAGACTTTTAAATTCAACCGCAATCACTCCATGCACATGCTAGTTTTTTCTTTTTTCTTTTCTCTCTTTTTTGTTTCTGTTATAATTTTGCACCAGTGAAGTTAAAACCAATTTCATTGTAATTTTTACAATGACAATAAAGATTATTATTATTATTGTTGTTGTTGTTGTTGTTGTTGTTGTTGTTATTATTATTATTATTATTATTATTATTATTATTATTATTATTAAAAGGAGAGTAATGAGGATGCTAAGCTGCCTCTTTGCCCATCTTGCCCAAAAGTGCTTACTAAGGCTTGGCATTCATTCTTCTACATGGAGAAACTTTCAGATTCGGATTTTCACAGGTGTGCCAAGATGACATCTCTAATAAAATGGAATTTTGAGGAATCTCAAGCCTTGGAGCCCCAACACCTGGATCTTTCCCATCAGTTGCTTCTAGATCCCATTCCCCCCCCCCCCACACCTGAAGATTTAATTGGGTCATCCTCTTGCAAAGTGAGTAGAAGACCAAAGGATCTTTCCTAGAGGGACAGATGTTTCGCTTTTGTGGAGATAGGAAGATTTGGGGATGCCTGGTTTGATTTCCTTCCTACTACCCCATCGGATGCTCCAAGGTACGTCTCTTCTTCTCGCTTTAACCTGCAGTCCTCTAAACGGGGTGACCTCACCTCCAGGTACGACATGCAGACCAAATAATCCTGGCCATCTCCTGTGGCCTCAATGGCTTGAAAAAGATCGTGGAGGGTGCGGATGTATATTCCAGGTTCTGAATCCGTCCCCAGCATAGTGTGGGTTTTCCCAGCTCCTGAGAGAAGGGAAAGAAGGAAGGATGGAAGGATGGATGGAAGGAAGGAAGGGTGGGGGGGGGAGGGAGGAAGGAAGGAAGGAAAGAAGGAGGATGATAATAGGTATGTAGATGAGAGAGGGAAGAGATGATTGATAGATGGATAAATAGAGAAAGAAACAAAGGAAGGAAAGGAAGGAAGAGGAGAAGGAAGGGAGGAAGATAGGGTATGTAGATGAGAGATGAGAGAGAGAGAGATGAGAGAGGGATAAAGAAAGAAACAAAGGAAGGAAGAGGAGAAGGAAAGGAGGAAGGAAGATGATAGTAGGTATGTAGATGAGAGATGAGAGAGAGAGATGATAAATAGATGGATAAATAGGGAAAGAAACAAAGGAAGGAACAAAAGGAAGGAAGAGGAGAAGAAAGGAAGGAAGATGATAGTAGGCATGTAGATGATCAGAAGGAAGAGAGAGAGATGATAGATAGATGGATAAATAGAGAAAGAAACGAAGGAAGAAAAGGAAGGAAGGAAGATAAATGGACATCCTCAGTGCCAGTTCCAACTGGTAAGTTTTGGATAAGAGAGAATCTCATCCCGTCTCTCTTTCCCTCGTTCCACCAACCCCAACATCAGCAAAAAGACGGCGCCGTCTACCTGTGGGTCCATATGCAAAAATGGTGGCGTTGTATCCCGAGATGACCCCTTCGATGAGGCTTTTCGTAGTGGACAAATACACCTCCTCCTAGCAAGAACCACAGGAGATCATCAGGGGGGGCTTTGAAAACCACTCACATCCATGCCTTTGAACTACAGGTCTCCCCCACCAGGTGACTTTATTGTGCTAAGGTTTGAGTTCAAAGTCATAGCCGCCCTGGGTCCTTTTTTAGGAGAAGGTGCGGGGTATAAATTCGAATAAATTAAATTAAATAGCATTGAGGCTTAGTTGTTTTGTCCTCAAGTTATGACTGTAATTGAACTTGGCAATGACGGCCGTCACTTGCGATGGCTGTAAACCAGCAGTCAACGCTGAAAGCAACCTGGGAGAATGTCAAAAAAGGCTCTAGTTAAAGTGGAACAAACCTATAAGAAACAGGCAGATAACCACCGAGCTCCGCAACTCTCCACAATATATTTGAGGTTCAAATTCCCTGGCAAGAAACTGGGACCATTGTTGATGGGACCCTTCCCCTCCGTAGAGATCATCAACCCAGTCACAGTGCAATTGAAACTGTCCCGACCGCTAAGGAAGATGCACCCGGTGGTCCATAGTAGCCTCTTAAAACCCGTGGTGGGATCCACTCTGAGACCACTACCCCGAGAGCCCCCTGTGGTGATAGGGGGCCAAACCTATTATGAGGTGCAATGAATGCTTGATAGATTGACATTTTCATCGGGGGACAAACCCATCATCCCCAGCCAATCTGGGTAAGGATAAAGGGACTTTCATTCCAGGAACGGTTGCAGGAACTGGGTAGGTCTAGTTTAACGAAGAGAAGGACCAGGGGGAGACATGATAGCAGCCTTCCAATATCTCAGGGGCTGCCCCAAAGAAGAGGGAGTCAAGCTAGTCTCCAAAGAGCGGAGCTTCCTTGCCTCTTGGTTGGACTTTTCCATGACCAAACATTTTGACACCTTCATGGCTCAGGGGGCTTTCCCCCCCCACCCCTCTCTGGGTACAAGAAGCCACAGAGCAGCTTCTGTTTCTGAGCACATTTCCTTAGCACCTCTGGAGCCCTTCTTCACGCCCTTGGCGAGCGTGAAAAGATTTCGCACTGCGCAGGGCTCTCCATGAAACGCCCACGTCAGTGAAGCAGAAAAAGCAGCCTTTTAATCCTGAGAGGGGCGAATAGAAACTCTCCTCCTCCTCCTTGCTTTCCTTTCCTTCTTTCCTTTCTCCCTTTTTGCTTTCCTTCTTTCTTTCCATCCTTCCTTGCCTCCTCCCTCCCTTTCTCTCCCACGCCTTCCTTCCTCCTCTCTCCATTATTTCCTCTCCCTCCCACTCATTTCTTCCCCTTTTCCTTCCTTCTATCCTTCTTTCCCCCACCTCCCTTCCTTCCTCTTCCTCTCACTCCTTTCTTTTCCCCCTTCCTTCCTTCCTTCCTTCCTTCTTCCCTTCCTCTCTCTCCCACTCCTTCCCACACTCATTTAATCCTCCTTTTCCTTCCTTCCATTCTTCCTTCCCCCCACCTCCTTCCTTTTTCTCCCTCCCACTCCTTTCTTCCCTCCCTCTCCCTCTCACTCCTTTCTTCCCCTTCTTTCTTCCCCTCTTCCTCCCTCCCACTCCTTCCCACACTCATTTAATCCTCCTCCTTTTCCTTCCTTCCCTCCCTATATATATATATGTGTGTGTAGTTTTATGAGCTGATCAATAAATTAAATTAGAGAGAGACCAGGATAGATCTATTTCGAGCTTATTAGCTCTCATCAGATGGCCATACCCTTTACTGGGATTCGAACCGGGGCTGTGTTGCATGCCAGACAAGGAGCCTAGCAATTCTCAAAATATGTACTGTATCTCCAAACCATCCCATTAAAGAAAGGCTGATAAGTAAGAGGTTGTTTTTGCATCATCTTACTTGAAGGAGGGATGCTTTTCTTTTCTATGTTTAATTGTCAGTAGCTTCTGCTGCGTTTGAATAACCAAATGATGACCGTGGGGGCTTTTTAATACTGTACTTTTCTTTCTTCCATGGAAACTCAAAAGGAGACACAAACCTGCCGAATTGGCCCCAGCAGAGTCAGCTTCCAGAGCTCCTAAGATGAACTCGTGCTGGAAATTTTTCAAGAGCGGTAGCTAGCGTCCCCAGTAAACATGATTTCATCTCTCTGGAGGGTTCCAACTTTTAAACCTCGCTGTGGCAATAGTTTCACCCCCAGAGACTTAGAGCAAAAGTACAGGATGCACACAAGAAGAAACGGAGAGCAGGTTTACACCAGGAAGAGTCAAAGAGGATGCGAAGTCTCTTCTTTAACAACGACATTGCGTCTTTATCGATTAGCCCTCGCGCCATATCAAAGTGCGAAGTTCCAGAAGCAAATGATGACTAAGATTTGGTAAAAGCAATTTAAAATGGAATTTGATAAAACACCATTTAAAATGGAATTGGAATCAACTGCGATTTAAAATGGAAGTGGACTACAATGCAGTCTAAAATGAAATTGGAATGCAATCCAATAATTTAAGATAGAGATAAAATATGATAAAACTATATTTCGGTGTCACCCCTGCAATCTACCCCAATCAGCCCCAGGTATGCAGATCTCAAGCGAACCATTTTGTTTAAGGGCTGTGCTGTGTTAAGTGTTATTTTCATTTTAGTTATTTTCTGGGCACACATAAAGTAAGTTGTTTTGATCTGGGTATCCCAATGGGTCCTGCGTTTGGTATATGGCACCTCTCTGTCTCTCCCCCCTTATGCAAGCAACAATCAAAAAAAAAGTGTGAGCCAAGTTTTCTCCCCTCTGCCGCTCCACAAATGCATCGACATTAGATGCAAGGACATCAATATAATATTTCACAATCTCACTCATTTCAGATCAAGGGGTACTGATGCGTGCAAATGAGGTTGTAATTTAATTTAATTATTAGACTTATAATTATTAGGTTGTGGGCTTAGAAGGGGTCAACTCTGAATGTGTTCTGGAGGAAAAGAACCAACATTGAAAAGATGACAAGCTACAACTGATGCAATAGCCAGTGAGTTCCTTGTGTTCCTCAACTTTGGCAACTCTTAGATACCTGGACTTCAAGAATTCTCCTCCAGCTAGTCCAATCATCTGAAAATTGCCGAAGTTGAGAAACACTGATTTAACCAAAGTGAACATTCCCTATCTTTTCAACTTCACCTCCTATTCAGATAAAATATCTTGAGATTTATATCTGTCCAACAAAATGTAAATTCTCTCTTGGAGGCTCATGTAGGAAATATCTGCAGGAGCTTCACCCAATCATGAGATGCCTTCACGATAGAGTAGGACAACATCCATGTTGGTTGACTGATAGGACGTCTTTCTAAAATGACTAAGCAATGCATTTAAAGTTAGCATGAAATAAGATTTGGAAGAAGAAGGAGGAGGAGGAAGAAACTGGTTAGATTAGCAACTTCCAAGTTACTCAGCCAAGAAGGACTTCCTCACCTGGGTTGCTTGAGGGCCAAAGACCATGTCAAAAATGAACGTTTTCTCCCTCGACCGATTGGCACGCAAAATATCCTCTGGATCTTCAGCTGGGTCCATCAAGACAACGATCTATTTCAGAGGAGGAGATCTGGTTGTTGAGAGCCACGATGCCACCACCAAACTCCATAAAAACCAGAGAACTGGAAAGAGTTCCAGGAGATCATCCAAACTCAACCATTGGCAAGGACACTTTCCTGGATGGAGAATTTAGAGCGGTGTTTCCCAACCTTTAAGATGGGTGGACTTCAATTCCCAGAATTCCCCAGCCAGGTGGGAAAGCAGAACCTGGGCTTATTCTTCTCCATTGAAACACACCCAATGGAGGCACTGAAGAGTTAGGTAAAGGTAAAGGTTACCCTTGCACATATATGCTAATAGTTCTCGCGTCTAGAGGGCGGTGCTCATCTCTGTTTCAAAGCCCAAGAGCCAGTGCTGTCCGAAGACGTCGCCGGCATGACTCAACACCAAAGGCGCACGGAACGCTGTTCCCTTCCCACCAAAGGTGGCTCCTATTTTTCTACTTGCATTTTTTACCTGCTTTTGAACTGCCAGGTTGGCAGAAGCTGGGACAAGTAACTGAGCTCACTCCATTCCTCGGCGATAGGGATTCAAACCGCTGAACTGCCATGATTGACAAGCTCAGTGTCTTAGCCACTGAGCCACCACGTCCCAGAACTGAAGAGTTATATCAAGGCAATTTCCCAACAAAACCTTGGCTGCTTTGTAGACAGAAGCATACAATTAAGGAAAGGGCTTGCAGTATAGATCATGTATCCTTTGCCCTTTAAAAAAAACCCTAGAATAAAATTACTGCTGAACATATGGGGGCATAAATGCCAAATTTGGACAATAAACCTACTGAGAATTACAATACGATGTTTATCCAATTAACAGAGTTGGAATATCAAACTATTCTGTCTTCCCCCACCATATTCCAGCTTCTGATTGTACTCATAGCTCATAGCAAAATCCAATTTTCCGAGAATGCTGGTGGATGACTGCATGTTGTGTAAATTTCTTTGGCTGTCTGGTGGCCATTAGATTTTACATGCAGCAATGAACTGGGGCTGTTTAGCGCTGTAACTCCTGTGATGTTTTCGTCTCCTTCGAAATTAAGAGTTAAAATCAAACATGTGGGGCCATGGGGTGAGAACCTTGCACGAATGAAGCAACCTCTGGGCCTAGAGGTGGAGCTCTCGCCTCCCAATCAGGAGGTTGTAGAGGCAGATGTAGGTAGGGTCTCCTGCTTGGGCAGGGGGTTGGACTAGATGACCGACAAGGTCCCTTCCAACTCTGTTAATCTGTGCACTGGTGGGGAAAATAGAAGGCCAGACTCTACACTGCTGCTTATTCTTATCCACTCCATCTCCCCACTTTTGAGAATGTGCTGGCTGGAGGATAAACCTCTGCTATTCCAGCTTGTAAATATTTTCCTGGATCGTAGAGTTTACTTCCAAATAAAGCAACGAATTGCAGCCAAGCATCATCCCGTACCCCCACCCCCCCTCTCTCTATGAACTGGCCCTTTGTTGGTATGTTGATTTATTTTCATTTATTTTTTTGGTAAAAGGAGGGAGTGTTAAAAAAAAAGCTGTATAGGCTATAGAAGAGCTGAGCATGCAAGAAAAGACAGCCCTCTTCACCACTAGTTTCCAACCCCGATCCCCAATTTCCCAGCTTTTAAGAGGTGTGGGCTTCCACTCCCAGAATTCCCCAGCCATGATGCTGCCTGCGGAATTCTGGGAGTTGAAGTCCGCACTTCTTAAAGTGGAAGAGTTTAAGAACTCTTAAACCAGGGGTGTCCAAACTTGGGAACTTTAAGACTTGTGGACTTCAACTCCCAGAATTCCCCAGCCAGCATTCGCTGGCTGGGGAACTCTGGGAGTTGAAGTCCACAAGTCTTAAAGTTCCCAAGTTTGGACACCCCTGTCTTAAACTCATTGGGAGGGGAAACAACCCCATGGCTTTAGATTAGATAAATATATTTGCAACTCTGGTGCCTAAGCAAGCTCCGAGCTGCCTTTCAGAGCGAGATGAACACAACAGTATAAATCAAATACACCATTTTGGATCCAGTTTCTTTTCCAGCTTTCTACATTTCCACGGAACCCAGAGTCCACAGGTATCCTCCCTCCCTCCCTCCCCTTCTCACCTGCTCCCCCACTCTGTGGCCAACGACCGAGGCGCCTTCCTCCGACTCCGTTTCGTTGATGGGGCGAATACGGAGAGCCACCTGCAAGACCAAGAATTGGGCGTTCCAGGACTTTGGTATTCCTGCACAGCCACGACAGGTGCAGAGGGGGTGTTCAGGGGTGCCCGTTTTCGAAAGAGCTGGCACGCTCCTGCCGTGCCACCTTTCTGAGGGTAGCAGGTGGGTGGCATTGCCTTGTATCTCATCACGTGGGCAAAGCCAAGAGACAGGAGCAGAGGGATCAATTGGGCTCACCCTGCAGAGCCGTGCACAGCTTGGAAAGGAAGGTGAGCCCCTCTAGCAGTGGGGGGGTGGCACATCTTCTGTGTCAGCAGCCCCCCCTCCCCGGCATCTCATTTAGACCACTAATTCACACTGATGATCGGGAGGGACGGGCTGTGATCCACCAGCTTTCGAGGACTTACCACCACCTGGTGTTCCTCTGTTCTTAGGTCCTTCGTAGTAGCCGAGCCCCCCCAAAGCCCCCTCCCCTGGGCTGCGCCGGGAGAGGCGGAAGGCGTCAAGATACCCATCTGGCTGCCTTCGACGGAGCGATTTGCGAGAATGGGAAGAGGACTTGGAGGAGCAGTGTGCAAGGGGAGGGGAAAAATGTCATTTTCCCAGGGGGTTGGAGAACAGGTGATGCAAGGCAGAGAAGGTGCAAGGAGTTCAGCCCCGATCTGAAGGAAAAAGGGGGCCTTTTTATCAGTATTTATGGGGGGGGGGGAAACACCTTGGATTTGCTAACCATTGAACAACAGCCCTGAAAGGTGGATGGTTTGAAATCCACCATGTCACAACCTCCACCTTTTGCCCTTGTGCTACTAGCAGATTTCAAGGGAGATCAGCAATGCCGACCGACAAAGCACGTCTCCCAAAAGGGCACAAAATACGGTGAAATGAAGGCTGCACACTCGTTCAACAGCTCCCGATTCAAGTTGGAGCAACTCCTCTGATTTTGAAACGTTCCCTCCGCACAAAACTGGAACTCAAACCACCTAAACCAGGGGTCTGCAAAGTTGGCTCTTTTGAGACTGGTGGGAATTCTGGGAGTTGGAAGTCCACTAGTCTTAAAAGAGCCAACTTTGCAGACCCCTGACCTAAACCCATCCCGATTGGGGTGTCAAGTGTTTTGCACGTCTCTGCACACACACACACACACACCCTTGGTATTCCTTATGGATTTTGGCGTCCTAGTGACTCAGCCACATCGGAAAGCAAGGCTACGGAGCGGGCTAACGGATGCATTTGTTCTGACCGAGGCTTTTCAAGACCACAAAGCCGACTCCTCGTCCTGAAAAAAACCCTTTTGTTTAGGTGAGAGAGAATTCCTCCTCAGCCAAAGCCCCGGCCAACCGACTTTCAGATTTCACAACTACAGAGGTCGAACAGGCTTGGAGAGCTGCCAGGCTGGTATCTTCTAAACTCCACGCTGTAGCAGCAGTTCCTTGGCCAGACGTCAGGAAGAGATCTTCACCCTCATGAATTGGACCAGTTGTCTCCTGCAAACTCCACTCCCCTTTCGCTCCTTTTATTCCCTACGGGAGGGGACATTCACTGTCCATTTGTGGCTTTACTCCCAAGTCGGCCCTTAACTGTTCCCTTCTCCTGGCAGCTCTGCGCATACGCACACTGGGAACAGGCTCCAGCTGTTCTTCTGCCCCACTGATGTCTGACTCTGAAGGCAGCTGATAACTGTCAGAGGGCCCTGGCTCCCTCTCTGCCTCCGACACAGAGCCCTCCTCCGAGCCTTCCCCAGACTCCAGGACTGGCCCAGGTTCCTCCCCAACCCTCCTCACTGTCGGAGTCTGCCACCAGCTCCGATGGCCACTGGCGGGACGCAACACTATTAATTGGAACAGGGATAAAAACCGGCGGTCTGAACAATACACGGCAAAGAGGAGAGCAGAGACGACTTGCGTGTTGGCTTGCTTTATTTCCAATGTTCAACCCACGGAGAGATCCTGTCACAATCGGAATAGGGGACAGTTGAGAGTCCATTGTGGTGCAGCTTCGACACAACCAGTCGGATAGGAGAGCCTTTCTGGCTGTCCTGTCTCTGGGTCGCGCCAGCTTCCCCCCCCCCCCGCTGGTGAGAGACGCAACAACAGTCCTCGCAAAACAGAAGCGCTGGAGTTTCCCCTTCTGAAGATCCTGGGAAAATGTCTCGAGGCTGCTTTGGGATGGGGGGCACCACCCCCACCTGCTCCGAGGAGCACTTTAGCAGCAGCAGCAGCAGCACATTCCGGTGGTAGATTGCTAAAAATTAGACCGAACCCTCCCGCCCCCCCCCTGGTAAAGAAATACAAAATTAAAAGCAGTGCCTTTCGAGGGAGCCCAGCGGGGAGGTTGGGGACCAAAAGGCACTACAGTATGTCAGAATGAATGGATCCCGTGCAGTCACCGTCCAGAGAGAAAACAAAGGCGGATTTTAAAAACTTCCAAAGATGAGGAGACCTCCTGAAAAGGAACACGCCTCTCCTCAGGACGATCGATGGGGGTGCTGCAAAGAAAGAGGAAAAGGGTTACTGCACTTGGACCCCACGATTCCCCTGCCTACCCCCACCTTCCGCCCCCCCCCCGCCCTGCCCCATGGGTGGTGCAAGCGGAAGGCTCCTTACCACGGCTTTGGGATTACTCTGCCTCTACAACTGTGATGATTTCTTCATTGATAAAAAACTCCACGGTCTCTTCCTCCCAGTCGTCCACGTTGCTGTCCAGCTCGTCTGTGTCCACGCCTAGGAAGAGGGAGAGGAAGTTCAAAGGAGGCGGATCCGAAGGCAGAACTCTGCTGGTCTGTGGCCCTAATGAGGATCTGACTTGATTTGAAGGCGGAAGTGCTGTCCTTCATTTGGGGGGGGGGGGGGATTCTTAACCACTTTCCTACTGCAATCTTATGTCTTTGGTTTGGTCACAGACTTTTCTTCTTCTTCTTAAATCTAAGCACTTAGATTTATGTACCACTTCAGAGTGTTCTTGCAGCCCTAAGTGGTTTACAGAGTGGGCAATCCCCCCCCCCCCCCCCGCAACTATCTGGGTCCTCCTTTTACCGACCTCGGAAGGATGGAGGGCTGAGTCAACCTTCAGCCAGTGAGATTCGAACGACCGAAGTGCTGGCAGTCAGCAGAATTAGCCCGCAATACTGCATCCTAACTACTGCGCCACCACATTAAACTGTTCAATATTAAATATACAACCTATGACGCTCCAGCTCCTCGAAATAGTCCTGGGTTATTTTGCTTTTCAGTCTCTGCAGCCATTTGGGATCTCAGCTCCCAGATCCAGGCTGGGTAAATACACCCGGAAATTAAGAGATGAAGCTAAGATAAGCTAGCAGGTTCCCCTGGTTCCCACGTACCTCCTCGGAGCTCCAGACGCTCGTTCCTCTGCTCCATATACAGCTCCTGGGCCATCTTGCGGTATTTTTTGAAATCCTCCATCATTGTTCGCCGTCGGTCGACCAGTTCCTGTAAGAGGCAGGAGTCATTGAAGCTACCCCTCTGGCCATTGGTCCAAAGCTGCAGTTCCCACGGTCCTTGCTTGTGGAAGTATTTCCACCGGGGGGGGGGGGGGGGGGGATTGTCAATATGGACGCCCAGCTTACACAAAGGACTAGGGCTCCCCATGGTGGTAAGGCAGCTATTTAGAAGGAAGGGAGCATTGGAAGGGACCGAGGCTGATGGGGGCCAAAGCCTCCCGTGCCCCTCAATCTCCCATTTACCTTGGAGGCTTTCGATTGGCTCAGGCGATCTTTCTGTTCAAATATCTTGGAGTACCTCTTCAGATCTTTCTTGATTTGCTGCAGCAAGGAAAGAGAGAGAGAAATGCTTCATGAATGCAAGGGGAGGCATGCAGAGAGACCCCCTTCTCTTCTGCCAAGGAAAGTTTATCCAGCGATGTCATTGTTACCAGTTGCCCTGGAGGCAATTGAGGGATTTAAATCAAGGCTTTCTGCAGGCCAAGCCCTGTCCGCTCCCTCCTCCATCTCTCTTTTGAGGAGCCACTTTCTTTCGGCAACAGCCTTCTTAAAAAGTCCTCCTTCAAGCGGATTTCTGCATCCCAATGGACGCCTCACCTTTATCTGATCCTGGGTGAGCAGGGTTGGTGGCCTGGGTCTCCACAGCAACTGGCAGAACCGGTCTTTGTTATTTTTCTGGAGGAGGCGACCCTGGAAAGTCCACAGCCAGTAGGCGTTGTCCACCTGAGGAGCACATTGGGGTCAGGTGAGGGCATCCAAGACAAAGCATCCTGGCGGCAACTGGAATTCATCCTCCCAAGTGCTGAAGAGGGAATAGCCGCAGCAGCCTGGCTGGCGTGTAATGTGTGGCGTGTGATCTTCTATCTAGTTGAAGGGTGTCTAATCTTGGCAACTTGAAGACGTGCGTGGACTTCAACTCCCAGAATTCCCCAGCCAGCTTTCTGAGAGTTGAGTTCCATGCCATCTTCAAAGTTGCCAGGGCTGGACAGCCCCGATCTAGATAGGTGAACTGATCGGTCAAGAGAGGGGAATATGACATGCCTGAAATCCTTTACTGAAAATTTAAAACATTACAATACAAAATACCTTTAAAAATAGTTTTGCATAAATTACGATCCTATTTGACAGTACTAACAGAACCATTTGTTATTCAAATACACTTTTATATATTCCCAATTATTCCTATATCTATACATCTATTGTTTCTAAGCTGTACATTTCATGCTCCTCTTATTCATCCACGGATACCAGTTTTCCCCTTAACGCCAAGGTGGGTTTATCCATCTCTGTGCAATCAAGAATTTTTTGGGTTACCAAACAGTCTGTCAGTACGATGTGCCTTTAATTGACTCAAGAGAGGTTTGGTAAAGATGGCACCCACACAGAAAACCTAAATAACCACCACTAAGCCTGTGGAGGTGAAAAAAAGACCGGGAGACACGGCCTCCAGGTTACCTTGTGACTCCACCAAGACACGGATGTCACCAAAAAGCGGCCGGTGGGGTCCCATTCCACGTCCGAGGCTGTATAGTGCTCAGCAATGTTCATCATGGTGCAGTCGGAGGTATCCACAAATGCTAAGGCACCATTCATGCTGAAGAGAGAGAGAAGTGGGGGCAGATTATTCTACTGGCCTCCTTCAACATTTTGGCCAGGCTGGGGGGAGAAATTCTCCTAAAAATTCAACTCCCTAAAATTGGGTTTAGGTTCCGCACTATGCAAGCATCATTGGGGAACCTCCCTTGATGGACTGTAGTGAGAAAGTGGGTTCCCAGGAGGGAGGGGGTGGGAGTCCAGAGGAGTTAAGTGGCAACTCAGCCCAGAGACCATGTGTGAGAGAAAGAGGCCGATGACAGTCCCTCCTCAATAGTTCCCAGAGTATATCATCAAAGCAGGTAGTAGAATCTTCAATCTGGTCATTACAGGTGTGAAACAATATAAAGAACTCAGCTTGGAAGATTCACACCTATCATTCTTGGTTTTGGGGTCTGACACCTGGATAGAAACCCAGGGGTTGGTGGATCCCCTAACTAATACATGAAGGAAGCTTCCAATGTGCCAGAGGTTAATATTTTTGAGGAAAAGAGAATGTGCATTTTCACGCTTGTTTCTAATTGGCAGAAACAAGTTACGTGGATGACTATAGAAGTGGGTACCACTATTCTTAACGCTTGCAAGCTAAGATGATCGTTTAAATTCTTCCCCAAAGCGAGCGCTCACCTTCTGAGACCAGCCAACACCAGAAACTGCCCCTGGGGGCTCCAGAATATCGTGTTTGCCTGCTGCTTGTCAAAGATTTCTGAGATAAAAAAATGAAAAACACGGAACCGATTTGACTTTCAAATACTGAAACGGCCACGCAAGAGTAACACGGCTGGAGTTGACTCTGGTCCCACCGCTGAGGTTGCTTCCGGAATTTTAACCCTGGCGGATTAAGCGGGCGACCTCAAAACAAACACCGGAGGATAGCAGCCCAATGTTGTCATCACCCATCGGACTGTTCTCCCTTTTTAATCAGATGCTTCCAACTCTTTAGCAGATCCAAAAGTTTAATTTATGCCGGCAATTTCAAGGCAGGGCTGGAAACCACTGTGGCGTGTAGCTTTTCCCAAGGCGACTACAAAACCCGCATCAGGGAAAAATTCCGTTTTCAACGGTGTAACTGGATCGGTTACGACACTGTTTCCCCGCCTCACGTGGGCCCAGGTAATTCACAATGCAAAAATATGCCCCACCCCTGATATTCAGCTGAGGAAAGGGGGGGGGGGGAGGAATGCTCTGGAAAGTGCTTTCTTTTAGCTATGCCTGTTCACATATTTAGGATTTTAGGGCAACAATTAAGCTTAGATCTCTGGCAGCAGGATGCCAATGGGGAAAAAAAGGAACAAAACAAGCAGCAGCACACTCTGAAAAAGCGGTCCCCTTTGCGCTCTGCCTCAGCTAAAAGGTCACAACAGATTTGAAAGGAGCAGCACCCCGAGCGTCCGCAAAGCCCCACTTACTTATGAGCTCTATTTTCCCGTTGTTCTTCACGTGGTAGAAGGAGCAGGATATGCGGGGCGTCTCCCCGTGCAGCACGGCAAACTTGCTTCCGTTCGGCTCCCAAGCGAAGGCTATGATGCTCTCTGCAAAGGCAGGAAGATCTTGTCAGTCGGGACTAGAAACCCACTAAAAGCCCAGGAGGCAACCCGGTGGCTGAAGGGGGAAGATGCAGGATTGGTAGTCTGAGGCCTGAACCATCACACCATGGGGGCTCAGTTCAAAATTCTCTATTCCAGGAACCTTCCGCGAAAACTGAAAAACCGTGAAGTAGGATTCGCACCGGAAACTTGAGTTGGTGGACATCGTTTAAAGCAAGCACTAGGGGGCGCTTTCCTCCTACCGATGCATTTTTTTTCTATTCTGTATTTTTGAAAAACCCGCGAAGCACTGAAGCCGCGAAACATGAAGCCGCGAAAAACGAGGGATCACTGTACTTAGATCTGGCCCACAGGGTTGCCCTGGAACACCAAAGGACCGGCCCACGGTGTCTCTGCCAGCAAAAATGGAGCTCGGGAGGGTCATGTGCGGCCCCCCTGAGCTCCGTTTTTGCTGGCAGAGGGCTGCAGGAGGCCATTGCAGCCTAAAACAGAGCTCAGGATCCCGTTTTCGCTGGCAGAGTGCTCAGGCCACCATAGGTAACCCCAATATGAGTGATGTTGAGTTGGCCACCCCCACCATGGCCATGTGCCCCCCCCCCAGGTCAGACACAATCCTGATACGGTCCTCAATGAAATTGAGTTTGACATCTATTCAAAACACATTGCTAAGGGCTGAGAAGCTGTTGCAGAAGTAAAGCATGTTGAATATGCTTGACTTCTGCTGCATTTAACATACAACGGAAGATAGCCGCCTCCCAAGGGGTAATTGAGTTTGGGGGGGGGGGGGGCAGCGAACATGGCAGTCTGGAGAAATCATGAAGGGAACCTCGCGGAGGCTACAGAAAAGGGGCCGTGCCCTCTTACCTTTCATTTCCACCACGTCAACTGGAACCTGCTTCTCTCTCATGCGGAAGATTTCAAAGTTGGTCACTACACCCTGGGATGGACGGAGGAAGGAAAGCATGATTGATCCAAAGTGGGACTTGGCCGAGAATTTTTATCCTCGCTAACGATGTGCATCACAAACTGTTTTATCAAAAAGAGCACGATCTGGAAGTAAACAGTGCGCTTATAAAGACAAAGCTGAATGGCGAATTATATTGGAAAGAGGGCTTTCTTATCAGACGTCAGGCACAATCACGGAGTCACATCTCAGGCCCCTGCTGGCTGGGACTCGACGGATGCAAGAAAAGGATTGTTTAACACCAAACAAGAAAAACGGAAGAGTCACGTGAGTGCGTTTAGAGCCCTTGGCAACCAGCCTGCATTTACAGCATCAGGCGAATTATTTGTGGCGTCTTTTGGGGGACGCTCATGCTTACTTCCAATTTCTAGCCAAGAAACCCCTTGAGAACATGGTTCACTAAACGATCATGGAGATTTGTTTAGCCACCATCACAAAAAGGGTTGTCGGGTCAGGTTGGTCATGCGATGATGACCCCCTTAATGACCAGCGTAACTTACATCCCTAATTCCAGGCTCAATGAAAGTCCTAAGTCAAAGGTTATCTCTAATCGCTAAGGGAGCCCTGGAACACCTTGAGGAGGAGGAAGCAGACGTTCCCCAACTGGCCGGTTTTACGAGTATGTGTGAGAAGCCAAATACCTGGGTGCCCTTGGGGGTCCGGTCTACTTTCACGCAGAGGTAATCCCCGTTCTTCTGCCAGTGGAGTTTGCAGTCTACCACGTTGAACAGGTTGCGCACCCGGATCTCCTGCCGGGAGGGGAGCTGCATCAGGGTCACCCTGGCCGGGATGTCTTTGTCTTCGGGGACCCAGAAGGCAATGATGTTTCCACCCGGGGACCAGGAGAAGTCTCTGAGGGGGGAGCGAGAAAGAAGCGTCTCAAAAGGGGAGAAGACGTATCCCAAAACAGCCACCCAACCCATACAGTGAAATCTACTCCTCGGGGTCTGGAAGAAGGGAGGAGCCCATTCTAAGGGGACGTGCTGATTTCGTCAGAGGGACCCCTCCATAAACGCAGCGCCCAGCAGATTCAAAAGGAGACTCACTTGATCCCTGTGATTTTCAAACTTTTCTTATCCAGCAGGCCCATGGACTAGAACGGCAAAAGAGACAACGTGACCATCCTGCAACTCGTACCGAGAGGATATTTAACACAAGAGACGGTTTCCCATGAGAAAGAGGAGACTCTTAAGACCCCCAAAAAAAGCATTGGTGTAACTTTTACATCCCTAGGAATGCACCTGTGAATTCGTTTATATACGAAAATAGATAAAAGGATGATGTGAAAGGAAAAACAGAGGGAGGGAGAAGAGCTACGCATGCATTTTTTTTCTTTCTGTTCATGTTGGCAGCAAGTAACATTTGGGTTAAGGCAGGGGTCTGCAAAGTCGGCTCTTTTAAGACTGGTGGACTTCAACTCCCAGAGTTCCCCAGCCAGCATAGCTGGCTGGGGAATTCTGGGAGTTGAAGTCCACCAGCCTTAAAAGAGCCGACTTTGCAGACCCCTGGGTTAAGGCATGATCAGACTTACAGGCGTTTCGTAGATGCTAAGGGTATCGGATGTCATCCGGGCAAAGAATTTGCCATCGTGACTCCACCTGAGCAAGAGAAATTTCAAAGGTTTAGAGAGGTGTGTGGTCATATTTCCTAGTAGTCAAATGTGTACCACAATTGTTTTTAGTCCTCTTAAACATACTTAAATATGGGCCAGTGGGCGGAGCTCTCACAGTGGAACCCCCGCTTCTTCTGTCCAGTTAGGATATCCCAAATAATGATGGCTTGAGGATCATCCTGGGTGTCCATCAGGGGGCTGAACGTCACCAGGTACCTTCACAAAAGACAATAAAACCGATTGCAGGAATACAAATGCTACCATGCATTTCGCACCGATTTTAGTAAGACGGCTTCAAACAGCCTCCCCATGGTCACGTGATTTACATTCAGATGCTTGACAACTGATTTATATTTATGACGGTCGCAGGGGTCTTGGGAAACCCTTTTGTGACCTTCTGACAAGCAAAGCCAGTGGGGGAAACTGATTCACTTAAGAGCCGTGTGACCAATTTAACAGCTGCAGCGATTCGCTTAAGAAATGTGGCAAGAAAAGTCTTAAAATGGGGCAGGGCTCGCTTAACCAATTTCTCACTTAGCAACATAAATTTTGGGCTCAATTGTGGTCGTAAGTTCAGGACTACCTGGGCATTTTCACCACAAGGTTATCATAACCGTAGTTCAATAATCAAGGCAAGAGGCACAAGGAGCGTCAAGAAACTGGGACCGTCAAGGTATTTTCATGCAGAGAACCTAAAGCAACCATTACATATCGCAGCCTTTTGCAATTCAGCGGCAATCTATCAATGAGCAAGGCTGCTCGGCCTTTTTGAAGCGCTGACCGCTAGCAAATTTCCAAGAATACCTTTCGCAAGGTGAGAAGTCAATGAGCTGCACTCCCTGGTGGCTGAACCTCTGGATCTGTTTGAATTTCTCGCCACCCCACAGAGCAATGCCCCTCTGATGGAATGTAGCCAGGTAGGTCCCCCTTGGAGACCAGCGCACGTAGGTTTCCGTCCATCGCTGCAGGGGGAGAAACCTACGTTAATTGGGTCAAGCTACATTTGAAGACCGAAGCTAAATGGACATTTTGTTTCTGAAAGTTTGCATGGACTTTTTTTTTTTTTTTTAAACCCTATTTTAATGGGGAAGGGCACCAAACTGGAGCTGATCATTTGCTGGAACTTCCCTCATCACAGTTGGCATATTAAATTTGTAGATAGCCTGATAATTTAGTAAAAAAAAAAAGCGTATCAAATGCAAGACCAACATGACCTAGTTATCTGCGGGATCGGATTCTGCCCCATACATCCCTGCGGCCGATCCGCTCCCACAGAGAGGGACTACTCGGGGTGCCGTCCACTAGGCTATGCCAGCGGGCGACGCCCAGGGGAAGGGCCTTCTCTGTGGCGGGCCCAGCCCTCTGGAACGACCTTCCCCCCGAAATTAGAACAACTACGGACCTCTGCTCCTTCCGTCAAAAACTCAAAACACACTTTTTCTGCTTGGCCGGCCTAGGTTAGTCTCCCGTCTTTTTATAGGGTTTTAGGGGTTTTAGTGTAATTTAATTTAGGGGATTTTAGCGCAGGGACAATTGTTTAATTCGTTTCTTAACTATTTATTTTTTCTATGTATTTTATATTGGTTTTTATTCCCTGTGCACCCTTCGGGGAGAGGAGGCGGTATATAAATAAATTTATTATTATGATGATGATGATGATGATGATGATGATGATCATCATCATCATCTATTTTGGCCAAGTAGAATAGTAGATTAAATCCTGTGAATAAGGTGTTGAAATGTGAATCTCACAATCACGTAAGGATGAGACAAATTTTCACTGGCAAAAGCCATTTAGGATATGGTGGAATTTATTGCTCAGTTCAATAGCTGTTATGTTCCTGAAATCTTTTTCTGTGCTTCAACTAATTAAAAGATTTAATTTCATTACAGATTTGGAATTCTTACAGCTGCCAGCGCATGAAGCCTTATCAAGAGAAACTTGCCCCAAACACTTACAGCTCTCTCCTCAATTGTAACAGGATCTTTAGCATCGTTCCAGTAGATAGTGGTTCGATCTCCAGATTCAAAAATTACACTATACTGATCTCTACAATCTGCGTCCTCTAACCAGTAGCGCAAATTCCCCTAGGAAATAATCGAAAGGAAAAAAAGAAAAGATGAAGAAAAGAGGCTGCAAAAGAGAATGGTCTAATCTTGATTAGGGCACGGCCTGCTTCTCCTGCTCGGCTAGGAATGCCATATCTTGGGGAATGTCTGGAGCGATCTCTACATGCCATTCAGCTTTCTGAATACTTACCAGATCTTTAAATGGCTGTTTCTCTGGAATTTCCCACTCATCACTGATTGTCATATACCTGAAAGTGCAATAAAATTAGTCACGTATACATACAGGTATGTTATTTTTGAGGAAGGTGTACGGATAAAACTTTACTCACTTGTCAAAGTCAGTGAAAAGATTGACCCTAAAAGTGTGCTGTTTATCCAGCTTGTAACCATCTGTGTTTTTGACAGCATCCAGAGCATGAGTGGGAGACATATATTCCAAGAAGATATACCTGCAGCGAAACAAAACCAGTTCATTTGCATTCCACCTTTCATTCAGAAATGTGATGTAGCATACAAATTATCTTATTTTTCTCCCCCACAGCTACCACTCTCATTATCTAAACTTTTCAAGAGACCATGTTCATTGTGGGAGAAGCAAGTAACCAGCTTTCCTTTCCTGTTTTCTAACATGTCTTGTGTGTTACCCACACTGTGCTTTCCTTTCCATCAATCTTTTACACAGGAAATGTTGACTTTGCTTGATTACTGCTGGATGGGAGCATTGTAAAGTGTTTTATACAAGAAAACTTTAGCAAGGTGCCTTTGAAGCATGATAATGCAGTGGTCAGCGTGGAGAAATGTTTTGGAGATGCACAAATGCAACAGCTACTATTCTGGCTTGCTGGATGGGCTAGAAGATTAGGCTTCCTTGGCTACAAAAAAAAAGAAAAGATACCAAAAACATCATCAGCACTCACCCTTTAGTCTGGCCATCGGCTTCTGGGTAAAATTCATTAGTTATCTTCCCAAACTTTGAGAAAAACTTATGGATAACATTCTTCAGTTTCTCAAGACGGTCTGGTCCAACCTGGGGGACATTGTCCACCACAATCACAGAATCAATTCCATCTGTTTCCTGAGGGAGCTCTTGCAGAATATCTCCCAGTAATTCTGTGGACAGTGAAAGAGAGAGAGAGAGACCAATGAGAAAGGTGTGGTGAAGGACAGAGCCCATGACTGCATTCATAAGATAAAGCCAATCATCTACATTAGGTTTGTTAAGCAGCCTGAAAGCACGCAGAAAAGCCTAAGTTGGAATCATTGGGTGGAAAGGACTTTCTTGGTCAGCGGTTTTGAGTAATGAAGGAGAAAGTTTGGGAAGCCCTGGCTTTGGAGGGGCTGTATCATTTGACGCTCATCAAAAGGCCAGTGATAATTGCTCTGAGTTGAACCCCTGAACAAATTGTCTCAGCTTCAAGGCAGCCAGGCAGCCACAACAGCACTGAGCAGTTCCTCCTTCTGCATGACTTTCTAAACCTGGGGAGCTTCAAAACTACCAAACCATCACTGAGTTATCTATGTTGATGCTTTGAGCATCAGTGTAAAGTATGAGAAAAACTCTGTTCAAATATTCTAGTCATAGCAAGTTACCTTGGCTTTTAAAAGTGCATTTTAATCTAATGTTATTGACACACATTTATTCTACTCTTCTCTTTTAAAGCCAGCTGTGCCCTTCACAGTTCTTCATTCTTTTGGACTACAAAGTGTTAATTTATCAGCCACGCACAAATGTGGGTACTGGACATTCTAACAAAAAACACAAATTGGACAACATGTTCAACTATCTGTTGGGTCATCTTGCCCGATTTATTCACATAGTTCTTCCAGGTTGCTACACAACTCACGGCAGTCAGAAATAGAAGCTTCTACTTCCCCAAGTAATCTTGACTGATTAACTGGGATCGCTTTGTTCTCTTCTGTGGTTAAAATAACTCATCATAAAGCATCAGATTCTAATCTGGGATACCTGGAGCCAAACTAGCAGCCTCTCCAGTTCTCTGCCCCCCTAATGTCAACAATTCTGGAAGGGCTCCTCTATACATCAAACAGATTTACCTAAACTGACCCCCAGAAAACACAACAGGTCTGAATGCCACAGCTCTGGTTCTCCTCTAACTCATCCTACAGGTTAGGTTACTACCACAACCTTCATGCTAACAGGTTTTAAAGAAGATTTCTTATAAAAACCTCAAGGGTTTTTTCCTAAATAAATTTAATACATGCAAGGATTTTTTTAAAAATATTGAGGCCCATTCAAAGTTCTTGGCTACTGTTTGAAGGATTGACAGGTTTCCTTTCCCACTGATAACTGAAAACAAGGCTGCTTGAAACTGACCACAGCTCCTGAACCACATTCACTCAATATTGTACAGATATTACAAATACAGTCCACGCACACACATACATAACTGCTTCCCTATTTCCTCAGCTGTGCTCACCCACCAAAAAGGCGGGACAAGAAGCAACGGATGGAAACTAATCAAGGAGAGAAGCAACCTGGAACGAAGGAGAAACTTCCTGACAGTGAGGACAATTCACCAGTGGAACAGAAGTTTTGGGCGCTCCATCACTGGAGGCTTTCCAGAAGAGATTGCACAGCCATTTAACAGATTTAAAGAGTTGGAAGGGACCTTGCAGGTCATCTAGTCCAACCCCCTTTGGGATGGTTTAGGCCAGGGCTCTCCTGCTTGGGGTTGGACTAGAAGACCTCCAGCATCCTTCCCAATGCTTGTGGTTCTATGACCCCGTGTATCCATCCCATCAAGCCCGAAATGATATAAGGTCTCCTGCTCGAGAAAGGGGTTGGACTAGACAACCTCCAAAGTCCCTTCCAAACCCATTATTGGCCATATGCCCCTTATACCCATGTGGGTTTTTTTTAAAAAAATTGGAGAGAAAGAATGACTGGCTAGAAACAGGGACACGCTACCCCCCCCCCCATCCCAAGACAGCTGTCATTCCCACATCACCCAAGACCTTTCCCCCACCCCATGGGAATGCCCAGCAACCCCCTCCTCCTTAGCAGCTGGGAACCCTGGGACTTGTAGTCCAGGCCCTGACTGGGAAAAGCGAGGTGCAAAGGGCCCAGACAGGTGTGTGTGTGTGTGTGTGTTGTATGAGTGGTGTGGGGTGTATATTGGGGGGGGGGGTGTATGCATATGTGTTTGGGAGTGTATATGTGTGTGTGGGGGGGGGTGTATGTGTGTGTTGTATGTGTTTGGGAGTGTATATGGGGTGTGTGGGGTATGTAGGTGTGTTGCGAGTGTTGTATAAGGGGGGGGGGGTGAGTGTGTGTGTGTGTTGTATGTCTTGCGAGTGTATATGGGGTGTGTGTGTGTGTTGTATGTGGGGGTGTATATTGGGGGTGTATGTATGTGTGCGGGAGTGTATATGGGGTGGGTGGGTGTATATTGGGTGTGTGTTGTATGAGTGGTGTGGGGTGTATATTGTGTATGTATATGTGTGTGTTGTATGTGTGCGGGAGTGTGTATATGGGGTGTATGTGTGTTGTGTTGTATGAGTGGTGTGGGGTGTATATGGGGGGGTGTACGTGTATGTATTTGTGTGTAGGGTGGGTGGGTGGGTGTATATTGTGTGTTGTGGTGTGTGTGTGAGAGAGACAGAGCTTGATTTGGGTCAGCCCTGGGGAACATCTGGAGGGCCAGAGGAGCATCTGGAGGGCAGGGCGGGGCTCCCCTCTCCCCCCGCCCCCGCGGGCACCTTCCTCCTCGACGTCGTCCACGAAGTCCTCGGGGTCGCTGAAGGAGGGCTCGTCCTCGTCCTGGCCCAGCGGGGGCAGGTGGAGAAGCGGCGCTTGAGGAGGAGGAGGCGACGGCTGGGGCTGCTCCTGCTCGGAGTCCGGCGGCGGCTTCTCCTCTCCCTCCTCTCCCTCTCCCTCCTCTTCTTTCCCTTTCTCCTCCTCCTCCTTTCTCTCTTCCTCCTTCTCTTCTTCTTCTTCTTCTTCTTCTTGGTCTTCCTCCTCCTCCTCCTCCGCAGCCTTTTCTTCCCTCGCCTCCTCCTCGCAGGCGGCGGCGGCTACCGGCGACGGTTCCCGGGCAGGCGGCGCTTCCTCCTCCTCCTCCTTCACGGCCGGCGGCGGCGGCGGCGGCGGCGGTTCCTGAGGGGGAAGGGGCGGCTGCTCAGGCCGCTCTCCGGCTTCTTCGTCCCCGCTGCTTTTCCCCTCCTTCTCCTCAGCAGCCTCGTCGGCCTCGTCTTTCTCGGCCGGCTGGGGCTCCCGCCCCTCAGGCGACGCCGCCGCCGCCGCCGGCCGCTCGGCCTCCGAGTCGCTGCTGCTGCTGCTGCTGCCGGTGCTGCTGCTTCCTCCACCTCCTCCTCCTCCGCCGCCTCCGGAGCCCTCGGCGTCGGAGGGGGAGGCCGCGGCCGCCGCTAAGCTCTCCTCGGTCTCCTGCATGGGAAACTCGGGGGAGGCTGCGCGGCCTTCCCGATCGCCTCAGAGACACACGCGCGCCGCTCGCAGAGGCCTCGGCCGAAAAGGGAGGGAGGGCGCATGCGCGCGCACGCACGCACGCACGCAGGGGCAGGCGGCCTCCCCACCCCTACCTCCCCGGCCGGGCCATGTGCGCGAGAGCGCCGCCGCCCGCTCTCGCGAGACCGGAGAAAACCAATTTCTGAGGAGGGGGGGGGAAGAAGAAAAGCAGAGCCGCTCGAAGGGAAACTTTCCTCGCCTTTAGTGAAGGGAGGATGAAGTCGCTCGGGTCGTTTTCGCCTTTTCCGTGCTTTCCCCCCCCCTCCCCCCCGCCCCCCACGATTGCTTTCTTTGGGATTATTTCGGGATTATGTCCATCTTCCCCGCCTCCTCTGGATCCATCGAGGTGAGGCAGTCCAAGATGGCGACCGATTTGAAAAGCGCCTTGAGGTGAGGCTTGCATCCGGCAGATCAGATGGGGGGGGGGGCTGTCTTGGCAGGGCACTGCTGATAAAAACTATTGTTTTATGCTTATGCTATTAGAAACGTTAGCAAATCCTTTATTTGGGAAGGCGATTTATGAAAAATGAAAAATATAGTGGCGCTGAACAAGGAATGAATGCTTTACCACAGTGACATATCACCCTTTCAAGGGTCCACAATGGTATCGTCCAGGAACCTGACGTAACGGGCGCATGGACCATACTAAGTGTATCGTGGGAGGAGCTTTTAGCTAATTATGGGCATCTATCCTGAAACCCCTAAGGCAAGCAGTGCCTGGAATATGCACTACCTGCTACAAATCGAATAGTATATACAATCCAATATTGTGATCGGAGTTTTTCTCTACCCTTCATTAAGAAAAAAATCCCTTGGAATGGTACGGCCCGACGAGCCCCGCCACATCAGCTGTTTCTTGCTCACGTGATCTTTCTTTTAAAGAAACAGGACACCAAAAAAAGGGAAGGAGGCTGACCCATGAAGTCCTATGCAGGAAAGGGATATTAACCTTGCTTCAAAGCTGATCGTTCCCCACCGAATTTTTAAAGCGCTTTCAATACAGATTAAGAGTTGCAATAATTTGATATATTGCCTCCTTTTCTGCATTAAGTGGCATTTTATTTTGGGGGGGGGGGGGGAAATACCATGTAGGGCTAAACCATGCATATACATCCCAGGCTAGGTTGCCTCCAATATACAGGAATAGATATTATTTTTTTGCAACTTTTGCAATTTCCTTTGTGACATTTTGGCCGGGAATTAAAGCGTCTGGAGTCTCAAACGTCTCGAAATCAGATGAAGACTGGCTTCTGCCAGCTTGTCAATCAGAAAGGTTGGCAGTTCGGTGGTTCGAATCCCTAGCGCCTTGTAATGGAGGGAGCTCCCATGACTTGTCCCAGCTTCTGCCAACCTAGCAGTTCGAAAGCAGGTAAAAAATGCAAGTCGAAAAATAGGAGCCACCTTTGGTGGGAAGGGAACAGCGTTCCATGTACCTTCGGTGTTGAGTCATGCCGGCCACATGACCACGGAGACGTCTTCGGACAGCGCTGGCTCTTGGGCTTTGAAATGGAGATGAGCACCGCCCCCTAGAGTCGGGAACGACTAGCACATATTTGCAAGGGGAACCTTTGCCTTTAAGGGGCTGTGCTGTCTTTCAAGGTGTCTCCTAATAAACACGCTGCAGCAATTAAAAAAAACATGGATAATTTTACAAGCACTTTAATTCCGATTATTCCCCCACTCCCCCATAAATATGCCAGATAAAATTGTGTATATTACCCTCAGGAAGGGAAATCTTCTAAGCCCAAAAGCTGCTGTTAAAACACCCCTGTTAGCAAATGAATATTCATATAAATACACACACAAAGTGGCTTTCGAATACAGGCTTTGAATCACATCATCTTGACACTATACTTATTAACCTTCCAAATCCCAATATAATATTTGAATAATAGAGCACAAGGTCAAGAAAAAGCCTTGATCTGTTTATTTGCCATGTCTAGGGGTACACGGGCTGTTGCCCTCTAAATAGGGAGGTGCCATGCTAATGCAACCCACTGCATCCTTAATTTTTACATTTTGCAAGTCCATGGAAGGGCCGTGAAAACTTGAGAAAACAAGCATGGTTTTAAAGTCCAAGCAAAAATGTAAAAGCGGAGGGAGGAGTCATAAACCAGGATGCGGTGCCTTTTACTGGTTTCTACAGCCTGAGAGTTCAGTATCAGAATGGCAGCTGTCCAAATGGGCTAATCCCTCCCCCCTTTTTTTAACTAGCTGCTTTTTTTTAGCCAGATCAAAAGCAAAATTCTTAAATACAACCTGGACTAGAGTAGAATAGAATAGAATAGAATAGAATAAGAAGGGAAGAGAAGAGAGGAGAGGAGAGGAGAGAAACGAAGAGAATAGAGAATAGAGAATAGAATGGGATAATGGAATAAGAATAGAATAGAACAGAACAGAATGGAATAATATAATTATCAGCCAAATGTGATTGGACACACAAGGAATTTGTCTTTGGTGCAGAGGCTCTCAGTGTACATAAAAGACACATTCATCACGAATCATAAGGTACCACACTGAATGATAGTCATAGGGTACAAATAAGCAATCAGATCATACTAGGAAACAATCAATATAAATCGCAAGGATACAAGAAACAAAATTAGTCATACAGTCTGTATGTAAGTGGGAGGAGATGGGTGATGGGAACAATGAGAAAATTAATAGTTATCGTATTTGAAGCAGAACTAGTGGATTCTCTAATACTGGTAGCTTTCTACCATATAGTATCAACCTTGTCAACGCTCCTTTTTCTGCTATGTATTCAAAATAAGTATAATCTTTATTGTCATTGAACGTAAATACAACGAAAATGGGCTGTGATTAATAAATATAGATGTGTGTGTATGTATGGATACATATATATGTGCACATAAGTATTTTATATGTACTCTGTGAGCTTATGCATTGGAGGTAAATTGTTTGTGAGCCCAATCACACTTGGCCAATAAAGAGTTCTCCCTTCCCTTCCTTTCCTTGTGTCCCTTCCCGTCCCTTCATATGTAGATTTATTTAATTCGATTTTAAGAAATATTTGTATTATTGTATATTGTTTTTAATTATGCCTGTGCACCGCCCCGGGTCCCTGTGGGGAGAGGGTGCGGTTAATAAATCCCAATTTATTATTATTATTATTATTATGTACATGTGTGCATGTCCTGTATGTGTGTAGATATATAGAGATATGTAGATATGAGAGTGGGCCTCAGAATTTCATTTTTGATGTGTGCATACGGTATAAGTGACAATACAGATTATCTTATACACTTTTCTCCTGGTTTGTTAAGATTCCAGCAGCTTTTCTCAACCTTGGCAACTTGGCATGGCCTTCAACTGGCCTGGCTGGGGAATTAGGGGAGGGGGGTTTGAAGCCCACCCCTCTTAAAAAGCAGCTGAGGTTACAGTGTGCCAAGTTCACACAGGGGGGGGGGAGGGGGTGTCCCTTTTAGAAAACAGGCACTTTGCACAACCAACTGTGCAAACCCCTGGCTGGCGCTGCCCCCATCTGGGCGTTCCAGGCAGCGCTTCCCCCCTACCTACCTCCCTGCCCCCACCCCATTGACGCACATCTGCTAAGTCAGAGCCTTGTGCTCCAACCCGGCCTTGCCCATTGCAACTGGGTTTTTTGGGGTGCCCACGCCTGTCCCAGCCAAAAGGGTCTGGAAGGCGGGAAGGGGGGGGGGAAATCCCCTTATCCATTGAGCCCAGCCCCGTCCAGCCCTCCCTCCTCTTGCCTCCCCCTCAACCCCCCCTCCCGCCCCCGCCCCGCGGGACTTTCTTGCGGGACTTTTGCAAAGTCTGCGCAGCCTTGCAAATCGGCCCCCGAGTCTCCGCGCTGGGCCGGAGAGAGTGGGGTCCCTTTTCCTCCCCCTTCCTCCACCCCGGGACCCCCCCGCCGTTGAAGAAAGCCCTTCCCCACTTCAGGCCCTGCCTTCCTCGCCCTTTGCCGAAGGGCTCTTGGGGCGCAAAGCGGCGCGCAAAGCGATCCTGCAGAAGCAGCAGCCGCAGCAGCGGCCAGCCGCACGCGTCGGCCCGCCTCGGAGGCGCCTCCCCGGCCCGCCCCACCGGCCCCCTGGCCGGAGAGCCAGAGGAGGGACGCTGCCCCCACCCCCGGAGGCTCACATGACCGAGGCCAGCGATGGACCGAGAAGAAGGGCCCGAAGCGAGCCCGAGAGGAGCCGCGGGTAAGCAGCCTCGCCAAAGACGCACGGGCGCGCTCGCCTGGCTTTTCCCTTCTGCGCCCCCTCCAGCCCCTTCCCTGGCCAGCCTTCCCCCCCCCCTCCCTCCCTCCAACGCCGGGCCTCTGCCAGACGACCCCCGGGGCTGGGGATGATGGGCAGGGCGATCCTCAGCCCAGAGACCCCCGCCGCGGCCCGGCTTGATTTGGGAAGGGCTAGCGCTTTGGACAGCTCCCGGGTTCCCCATGAGCTGCTCGGGGAGGGTCTTTCTCCCCACCTGGAGACCCGGCAGCGCAGCCGGAGGGAGGGCAGAGGGGCTCGGCACAGCCGCGCAGGATCTGGGGGGAGTGGGTGGGCGAGCGAGGGCTTCAGTGCCCCCCCCCCGTCCCCGTTTCTCCTCCTTGCGCAGCAGGCGGGTTTCGTAAGCGCAGCGCCTAACCTTGGAAGGCTCGGGATCTGAAGGCGTGGGTGGGAGAACGAAATCTGGGTGGCTGCGGGAGATGGGAGGTGTAGTCTTCACCTGCCTGGGGGACTCCGAGGCAGGAAGAGCCCCGCGGGGCTTCCCTCCCCCCTCAATTCCAGCTTTTGGAAAAAGGAGGCCTGGATGCTCTCCCTCCTCCCTGCCTTTTGAAAGGAGGTTGTTAGGATTAGATTGCATGAGCAGAGTTGGAAGGGACCTTGTAGGTCATCTAGGCCAACCCCCCCCTCCTCGCCCAAGCAGGAGACCCAGCTGCGTTTCTCCCACATGTGGCCAACATTGTGGGGACTCCCCAACTTCCAGAATGGCAGCTGGGGAATTCTGGGAGGTTGAACTCCATCTACGGTCCTTGATTTAGGACAGGGACCTTTCCAAGTTACAATGACCCTGGGAAAAAGTGACTTAGATGCTTGACAACCGACTTCTATTGATGATGGCTGCCATGTCCCTTTTGCAACCTCCCTGCGGAGACCTGATTCACTTAACAACTGGGTGACACCGACTTAACAACTGCAGGGGTTTCCTTAACCATTGTGGCAAGAAAGGGGGTAAAATAGAGCAAAACTCACTTAACAAATGTCTTCCTTGGCAACATGAATGTTGGGGCTCCATTGCGGTCATAAGTCTGAGGACTTCCCTGTATCTTAAAAGTTGCTAAGGTTCTGGGAAGGCTGGATTAGAGGTTGGGCTGAAATGACTTGCCTGGGGGAGTTTGTGTGTGTGTGGGGTGTTAGCAGAATCTACTGGCCCATTGATGTCAACTTATCCTCATTATTATTACTACTTTCTTGGTTAATTCTGCTGCCTTCTTCTTCCCATGGTGGGTTGGTGGTGGCCCCGAGCTGGTTATGTGGATCATGAGTTGCCTATCGTGACTTCGCACAACCTGTTTTGAAAGCCTCGTGTGCTGTGTGGGAGGTTTGGCTGTATCTAGATAAGGCCAGCCCTTGAAGCTGTGGTTTGTGGTTCGACATGCCTCATTAGATTAGCCCAACCGAAGGTGATTTACTCCCAATAAACCAACATTAGCCTCAAGACGGCTTGATAGGTGTGACTCCAACCCAACTTTTCCCATGCTTGCCTGTTAGTTATCGCTTTCTGGCTTTTTTGTGCCGGCTGGTAAAGCCCTGGATTTGTGATTTTGTGCCGATTGGCTCACTTACCCGGTCCTTTTTTAAAAATTCTCTACACAATCAACTCAGCGTATTAGCCAACGTTCCCCCTGCGCTGTGTGGATTGATTTAGTATGGACGGATGAAGTTTTCAAAGCAGGAACTGAATGAGTTCAAAGGAAATAAAAAGATGCTTACGATGCACTCGGTTAACTTTGCACTTTCTGGCTTTTAACATGAGAAAGTTTCTGATGCATCATATTCCCCCCCTCCCCCCCCGCCCCGTGGACTGGATGCAATCTCATTTCCTAGAAAACTTCCTTTCCCGTCCCCTGGCCGTGCCTGGGCTGACAAACATCCGACTCATTTCTCAACAGCACTAAGATTTGGTCGCCTGTTCGAATCCCTAGCACCGCGTAACGGAGGGAGCTCCTGTGACTTGTCCCAGCTCCTGACAACTTAGAAGTACAAAAGCACGTAACAAATGCAAGTAGAAAAACAGGAACCGCCTTTGGTGGGAATGGAACAGCGTTCCGTGTCCCTTCGGCATTGAGTCATGCCGGCCACATGACCACGGAGACGTCTTCGGGCAGCGCTGGCTCTTCGGCTTTGAAAGGGAGATGAGCACCGCCCCCCTTGAGTCAGGAACGACTAGCACCTATGTGCAAGGGACACCTTTACCTTTATTTATCTGTAGCATTTTTATCTCTCTCTTTAGAATAGAACAGAACAGAACAGAATAGATTTCTTTATTGGTTGTGTGATTGGACACACAAGGAATTTGTCTTTGGTGCAGATGCTCTCAGTGTACATAAAATAAAATAGAATACATTCATCAAGAATCATAAGATGCAACAGTGATAGATATAGGTTACTAACAAGCAATCAAATTATATTAGGAAACAAATAAAACAATGTAAATGTTAGAGATACAAGCAACGTGGTTAAAGTCATAAGCGGGAAGAGAGAGGTACTAGGAATGAAGAGGATGATACATTCTTAGTAACCAATTTCGTTGTATTTATTTTGTACAACGACAATAAAGACTATACTATTAGTAAATTATTTGACAGTGATGTGGGGATTAGCTGTTTAGCAGAGTGATGGCATTCGGGGGAAAACGGTTCTGGTGTCTTGTTGTCTTGGTGTGCAGTTTTGAGGGCAGGAGTTGAAACAATTGATGTCCAGGATGCGAAGGGTCTGTAGATATTTTCACAGCCCTCTTTTTGACTCGTGCAGCGTCCAGGTCCTCCATGGAAGGCCGGTTGGCAGTCATTGTTTAGCCCGGGGGTCTCCAACCTTTGCAACTTTAAGTCTGAAGGACTTCAGCTCCCAGAATTCTCCAGCCAGCTTTGCTTCTGGGAGCTGAAGTGCTTCAGACTTAAAGTTGCAAAGGTTGGAGACCCCTGGTTTAGCCAAAAAAGGGGGAAAGACCTTGGCTTTTAGAGGTTGAAAGGCAGGCAAAGACAAACAGGTGGGGGTCAGAGAAGGAAAAAAAGCAAGCTCAGGGCACCAGGTTTCTTTCCCGGGCTGCTTCTCTAGTCTCCATGGAGTAATGTTGATCCTGTAGTAGTAGCTATTCCTTCCTGCCTGTCCCCAATGTGGTTCTCTCACTGCTTTCGGCTCTTTTATCTGCTCCTTTGTGGCTTGTGTTAGTTTTCCTCCATTGTTTCCCCCCCTGGGGAGCTTAACGCCTTGGGGGTGCCTGTGTCATCTTGCGCTAACATTGCCCATATCTGGGCTCCAGAGAGCCGGGAACGGATTCTGCTCGGCATAAGGAAGGTGTTTGCTGGTTCAGAGGGCCGCTTGTTGCATGTAGGGGTTTGGTCAGCAAATGTCTTGGCGATGCCGTGTGTGTTTGAGTGTGTGTGTGTGTAGTTTGTGTATTTGTGTGTGTGTCCATGTCCCTGGGCTTGTTTGTTGTCTTAACTGTGCCAATAAAAGGAGAATATTTGTAGCTCAGGGTTGAACTGTGGGGTCCTTGGTGCTTCTCTGAGCTTGGTGGTTTTCTTGTAGACGTTTCGTGACCCAGCTAGGGCACCTCATCAGTGCTGGAAGGGAGGGAGGTTTGCAGGAAGGAGAAGGACTGTAGGCTCTTTGCTGCTCTCTGAGCTAGGTTATTTACTTACAGATGTTTCATGACCCAACTAGGTAACATCAAGCAGTGCTAGAAGGGAGGGAGGGGTGCTTTTTTATGGAGAGGGGGAAGAGGAGAAGGAGGAAGACTGTGGGGTCCTTGGTGCTCTCTGAACTTGCTTGTTTCCTTGCAGACGTTTTGTGACCCAACTAGGTAACATCATCAGTGCTAGTGTTGACTGTGTTAAACTGTCTTGCCAAGAACAACATCTCCATCCACACATGATTTACATTCGGATACTTGACAGCTTGCTCACTTTTATGACGGTCGCAGTGTCCCGAGGTCACATGATCCCCTTTTGCGACCTTCTGACAAGCAAATTCCATATATATAGAGATAGATAGATAGATAGATAGATAGATAGATAGATAGATAATAGATAGATAGATAGATAGATAGATAGATAGATAGATAGATTAGAAGATAGATAGATAGATAGATAGATAGATAGATAGATAGATAGATAATAGATAGATAGATAGATAGATAGATAGATAGATAGATAGATAGATAGATAGATTAGAAGATAGATAGATGATAGATGGATGGATGGATGGATGGATGGATGGATAGATAGATAGAATAGAAGATAGATGGATGGATGGATGGATGGATAGATAGATAGATATAGAATAGAAGATAGATAGATAGATGATAGATGGATGGATGGATGGATGGATAGATGGATGGATGGATGGATGGATGGATGGATAGATAGATAGATATAGATGATAGATGATAGATGATAGATGATAGATAGATAGATATAGATATAGATGATAGATAGATAGATAAATAGATAGATAGATAGATGATAGATAGATAGATAGATAGATAGATAGATAGATAGATAGATAGATAGATAGATAGATAGATAGATAGATAGATAGATTTAAAGTGACCATTTCAGACATCTGGCTTATGTAACTCAACACTCAACCACCAAGCCCTGTGGTTTGGGATTTAAAATTTTTTTTTTAATACTATTTGTTAAGGTTTCTTTGCAGGCCTGGAATGGATTGGGGCTGAAATTTGGAGAGGCAGATTTTCCTGGGTTTTTAATTTTAAATTTTTTACAGGACTCGGACCAAGAAATGAATCTGGCTTAAAAGCCAGGCCGTTCATCGGTGGTCAGGTTGGCATCGGAACCAAGTTATTTTGTGCCTCGAATCCCACACAGCCTATTACACACAGACACACACACACACACACACACCCCAACTCAGCCAAACGGGAAAAAATAATATTTTTCCCCCCAGCTGTTTCTCGTTGCTGAAAATTATTTGGCAGGCATCTCTTTTATTTTTCTTTCCCTGGGCCAAAAAGAAAAAAAAAAAGAAAATTGCAGAAGTACGTTGGGCTGCGTTACTTTCCAACCTCATTTCAGTTCCATTTTCTGATGAATTCTAGAAATGTTGAGATTTTGGGGGCAGCTTTCCTGAGAAGGTGGGGGGGGGGGAACCCTCTAAACCTTTCCTGATCAGAAACTCTGGATGGGAAATGGCAAAGCTCCCCAGCTCTTATTTCTAACTTCTCCTTTTTTCCTCTCTTACAAGCTGGATTAAAAAAAGGAAGCAAAACAGCAGTAAACAAGCTAGGATGATTTGATTTGGAGCTGATCTCCTTGTTATCCTGTTTCCAGTTAGTGCCTTTTGCTGAGGCTTTGCATTCCATTATAACTCTTGTTTTCCTCCCTCTCTCTCTCTCTCTCTCTCTCTCTCTCTCTCTCTCTCTCTCTCTCTCTCTCTCTCTCTCTCTCTTTCATTCTCTTCCTCTTTTTCTCCCTTTCTCCCTTTCTCTCACTCTTTCTCGTTTTCTTCCTCTTCCTCTCTTCCTCTCATTCTTTTCTTTTCTCATTCTCTTCCTCTCTCCCTCCCTTTCTCTCTCTCTTTCTCATTCTCTTCCTCTCACTCTCGCTCTTTCTAGCTTTCTCTCTTTCTCTTTCTCTCTCTCTCCTTTTCTCTCTTTTTCTTTCTCTCTTTCTCTCTCTTTCTCTTTCCCTCTTTTTCACTTTCTCTTTCTTTCTCTCTTCTCTCCTCATTCTCTTCCTCTCACTCTTTCTAGCTTCCTCTCTTTTTCTCTCTCTCTCCTTTTCTCTTTTTCTTTCTCTCCTTCTGTCTCTCTCTCTCTTTCCCTCTTTTTCACTTTCTCTCTTTCTTTCACTCTCTCCCTTTCTCACATTATTTCCTCTCTCCCTCCCTCTTTCTCATTCTCTTCCTCTCTCCCTCCCTCTTTCTTCCTCCTTCTAGCTTTCTCTCTTTCTCCCTCTTCTCTTTCTCTCTTTCTCTCCCTCTTTTTCACTTTCTCTCTTTCTTTTTCTCACATTCTCTTCCTCTCCCTCCCTCCCTCTCTCTTTAACCCCAGAATAGGTGAGACCTGTAGAAAACTGCTTTTGGCGGCTTATTTGTGGCGATACAGTGGCAAGGAAACATCTGGCCTTGCATGTTGGGGAGCCCCGTTTTCCTCTGCTTTGCAAGGCTGGGGCCTGAGATCGAAATGAGGAATCCTTCATTCCCCCCCCCCCCAAAGCTCTCTCTCTGTCCCCCCTCCCACCCACCTGCCCCCCAGTGGGATTTGCTCTGTTCCTTCCGGAGGGGGAATTTTTCTCCCTGGGATGGGACCTTGGACTTTGGGTGTTGTTGAGCGCACAGGGTCTGCCTCCTGCTTCTGACGGAGCGTGCCGTGGAACGCCTTGGCCTAGAATGGATGTTGAGAGATTTTGCCACATGGCATCGGAACCTTAAAAGAATGTTTTGGCTTCCGAATGGGTTTTTTTATATATTCTGTTCAACCCTGTCTGATTCTCGGAGACGGCCTGGACAAGTCCTTGCTTTCTTGGCTAGGTTTTTCAGACAGTCTGCCCTTGGCTCCTTCGCCGAGCTTGGAGAGACAGACGGGCCTGAGGTCATCCAGCTGTGTCGGTGCCCAAAGCGGGACTAGAACTCACGGTCTCCTGACTCCCCAATTGGGTGCCTTCACTGCTGCGCCAGGCCGGCTTCGAAAGCTGCTCAAATGTTGCCTCATGCCTCATGATGTTGCATGAGCCCTAAAATGATTCAAACCGACTCCCCCATCTTCCTTGGAATAGCAGAATAATAGAGTCGGAAGGGACCTTGGAGGTCCTCTAGTCCAACCCCTCGCCTTCTTGCGTGGGAAGGTGATGTGTGTATGTGTGTGTGTGTCCTTCTGTTCTAGCCATCCACTGGGGTGGGGTGAGACATTTCAATGCCATCACATTTAAAAGACTTTAGGTTAGAAAAGATTCCTGTACCAAGTGTTGAGATTGTCCAATCAGTCATGATTGCTTGAGTTACCTGAGCTCAGGTAAGGCCAGCATTTGATGTGGAGACTCTAGAAAGAGTGCAGAGAAGAGCAACCGAGAGGCTGAGGGGATTGGAGGTGAAAACATACGGTGAACAGTTGCAAGAACTGGGCCTGGCTAATTTAATAAAAAGAAGGACCAGGGGAGACAGGATAGCAGTCTTCTAATATCTTAGGGGCTGCCCCAAAGAAGAGGGAGTCAAGCTATTCTCCAAGGCACCTGAGGACAAGATAAGAAGCAATGGGTGGAAACTAATCAAGGAGAGAAGCAACTTGGAACTGAGGAGAAATTTCCTGACAGTGAGAACAATGAATCAGTGGAACAACTTGCCTTCAGAAGTTGTAAATCCTTCAACACTGGAAGTTTTTAAGATGATGTTGGAGAACCATTTGTCTGAAGTGGTGTAGGGTTCCCTGCCTAAGCAGAGGGTTGGATTAGAAGACCTCCAAGGTCCCTTCCAACTCTGTTATTCTATTGTTCTGTTCTATATTTCCCAAACTTGACCAGTTGAAGACATGTGGACGTCAACTCCCAGAATTTAATTGCTGTGTAATTCAATGTTAAGTGCTTCGCTTAACAACCGGGAGCTGAACAGATGCCCCTGATTTATTGCAATATTAAAAAATGCAAATAATTTTTCTGCGGACCACCACAATTTGCTCGCAGTTGGTGTACCGCTGGTGTAAACCAGAGAGCCAAATCCAAGCCGCGTCACCACTGGTTCAGTGCGATGGGTGCATCCTTGCCTCGAATTATATTTTATGTCCTGCAACCTAGGCCTGTTGCCTCTGTAGGGACTGCAGCTCCCACCGGTCACACCGGTCATGATCTCTTGCAGATAAAATCATAGCAAGGACAAGCGGAACGGCAGACCCATCCGTCCTTCGGCCAGCCTCCTGGGGCTCCCCAAAATTTGGCCACGGGCATCTTTAGCCAGATAGGAAGTACGGACAGTGTATTTCTTTTCTTCTGCTGACCTGGAAATCCTCATTCTCCCCCCCCCCTGCCCCCTTGCCTTCCCTAGTTGGTTGCGAAGAGGAATCAAGAATGCCAGCCCTGTAAGCTTTGCTGCCTTTTGATCTTAACCGGGAGCCAGTTCGACAAGAATTACCAGCCCCTCGGCTGGCTCCCTCGGATGACTGCTTGGCAGCCGGCCGAGCCGAGCCAACTGCCTCTTGAAGAGAGAGGTGTGGGGTTTGAAACGTTTCTGGGTAGTTTAGGCAGGTAGAGAGATAAACTTGCAACGTAGGTGTGTGTGCCAGTTTGTGTGCCAAGAGCCCTTTGCAGGTTGGGTAGCCGGATGTCTGCGCGCTGGGAAAGTCTCTTCCCCCTGCCCTTTATATATATATATTTATATATATTTTTTTCCCCTCAAGAGTTAAGTCTCGTCTCCTTTTCTTTTGCACTCCTCTTTTCTGCTCTTAGACTCGGAGGAGGCTCCGGCCAGCGACCCCAAGGACCTGGAAGAACCTCCGATGCAGAAGTCCCCAGGGAGCCCCCTGGTGCTCCCTCACACCTTGCAAGAGATCTTGAGCAAGGACACCGTTCAAGTGCAGCTCATCCCGGAGAAAAGGGGCCTGTTTTTGAAGCACGTGGAATATGAGGTCTCCAGCAAGGTGGGTGACGAGGAGGAAATGCGACCCCTGGGCTTGGCTTTGGGAAATCCTCCCGAGGGGCTGAGCTGAGGAATAAAAGGGAGAAAGCCTTAAGATTGGTCTGAGCGAATGTTTGGCTGAAGCTGGGAGAAGAATTGCGTCTTCCCCCAAAAAAAAAGAAGAGAGAGAGAGAGAGAGAGAGAGAGAGAGAGAGAGAGAATGTCTGTCTTTGGCAGCTGTTTTTATCCATGCTGTGTTTAGTTTTGAAGGCAAAGGGTCCGCCCCCTCGTGCAAATGGATGTCTGCATTTCAGAAATCATAGGTCATAGGATACAAACTTCTTCTTTAAAAAAAAAAAAAAAATCTCTTAACACAGTGTTTCCCAAACTTTGGCAGCTTTAAGACGGGTGGACTTCAAACTCCCAGAATCTCCCCAACCAGCCAAGTTGCCAAGGTTGCAAAAGGGTTAAGGGTGAACCCTTAGTTAGAGCAGTTGCCAGATAATATAATGGATTAAAAGATAAAGGTAAAGGTTCTCCTTGCACATATGTGCTAGCCGTTCCCGACTCTAGAGGGCGCTGCTCATCTCTGTTTCAAAGCCCAAGAGCCAGCGCTGTCCGAAGACGTCTCCGTGGTCATGTGGCCGGCATGACTCAACGCTGAAGGCGCACAGAACGCTGTTCCCTTCCCACCAAAGGTGGCTCCTATTTTTCTACTTGCATTTTTTTACCTGCTTTCGAACGGCTAGGTTGGCAGAAGCTGGGACAAGTTAACAGGAGCTCCCTCCATTTTTTTCTTCTTCTTTCCTTCCACATTCGCTCTTGGCAGGTTTTCCTTAGCACTTATTTTGCAGAGGGATTCAAACCTCCAGCCATGAAGCCGAGGGGGGAAAGAACTTCCAGCTCGTTGCATCATTTAACTTTCAGGGAAGATTTATTGCTGCAAGATGTGGCGGTTGTGATTTGTTTAGATCTGTTGCGAAGGGAAGCCGAGACGGATTTTTGGATGTTTAAGCGAAGAGTGAACAGATAAACCGATTCACACTTGAGTCCTTTAACCGGCCTGCCCATCGCCCCAGACGAGATCCGTTTATTTATTTACTGAATCGCTGTAGCTACCCGCCCGTCTCAATAAGGAGATCTGGGCAGCAAACAATATGAAAAGTAAAAATAGAAACAATAACAACGGCAAAAATCAAAAGTAGATGGCAGCCTAGAGAAAGGCTTTGAGAGAAGTCCCAAAGGTGGGCTCCAACACAAGTCGGAAAGCTTGGAAGATTAAACCTCTGGTTCCAGTGACCGACCCAGACTGGATCCTGCAATGTTATCCTGGGACACATGGAATAGAACAGAGCGGAATTTGAATAGAGTAGAATGCAGAATAGAATAGAATAGAGTAGAATAGAGTAGAATAGAGTAGAATAGAGTAGAATGCCCCGCCTCGAGTTCCTTCGGGGAGAGAGAGCGGGTTATAAATTAAAATTATTATTATTATTAATTATTATTATTATTATTAAAATAGAATAGAATAGAATAGAATTCAGAATAGAATTCAGAATAGAATAGAATTCAGAATAGAATAGAATTAGAATAGAGTAGAATGCAGAATAGAATAGAGAATAGAATAGAATAAAATAGAATAGAATGCACAATAGAATAGAATAGAATGCACAATAGAATAGAATTCAGAATAGAATAAAATTAGAATAGAGTAGAATGCAGAATAGAATAGAATAGAATTCAGAATAGAATAGAAAGGCATAGAATGCAGAATAGAAAAAAATAGAATGCAGAATAGAATAGAATTGGAATAGAATAGAATAACAGAGTTGGAAGGGACCTTGGAGGCCTTCTAGTCCAACCCCCTGCTTAGGCAGGAAACCCTACACCACTTCAGACAAATGGATATCCAGCATCTTCTTTAAAATGTCCAGTGTTGGAGCATTCACAACTTCTGGAGGCAAGCTGTTCCACTGATTAATTGTTCTCACTGTCGGGAAATTTCTCCTTACTTCTAAGTTGTTTCCCTCCTTGATGAGTTTCCACCCATTGCTTCTTGTTCTGCCCTCTGGTGCCTTGGAGAATAGCTTGACTCCCTCTTCTTTGGGGCAACATAGATTTGCCTTTATTTGTGAGAAATGCAACATTGGTTAACACAACCTTAAGTAATATGGTCCCAAGCCAGGAAGTGCTGGACTGGAGGGCTTTCAGCTCTTCTGTTCTGCTCCAAGATGCCAAGAGCTCCAGCATCTCCTTTGAGGAAGCTCTGAATGGACTCCTTCACTCTCCCTACAGCGTTTTAGGTGCTCTGTTTACCGGCGATATAATGACTTTGTGGTCTTCCATGAGATGCTCCTTCAGAAGTTCCCCTACCGAATGGTCCCTGGCTTGCCTCCCAAGAGAATGTTAGGAGGTAAGCTTGGCAGGGACGAGATGGGAGGTAGCTAAACTCCAGGAAGACCATCAATGGTGACCTTCCCCAAGCTTCCAAGTGGGTTGGAACTAGGACCGTCAGGCTTCCTAGTCAACCAAGGCATTGCGTTGGGAATTGCAATCCCGATCCTTCTAGAGATGCCCTGTTGACCACAGTTCATGGCTGGAATTAGTAGAAGAAGTGGGAGGAAGTCTATTGTGCGTAAAGCTATCAGGAAGGTTTTGAAGATTGAGGTTCCTCAACCTGGACCTTCTCCCATCCTCCAGCTGACCGGGAATTTATCGAGACCAGACGCCGGGCCTTGAAGCGTTTCATCAACCTGGTGGCGCGACACCCTCCTTTTTCAGAAGATGTGCTTCTCAAGTTCTTCCTCTCTTTCAGTGGGTCGGTAAGTGTGTCTGAGAAGGACTCCGAGGGTAATTGAATATGTTGTAGAGATCAGTGCTTATCCAGTGCTGGGTTTGCCAGATGCTTCCTACTAGTTAGATATCTACCATAACATTGTCCACAGCAGGGCTTTCTTAGCTGGGAAATCTTTACAGGATTCTGAGGCAATTAGTAATTTTTCTAGTCTCTCGGTTGCATGATACATCCATTGAAGGGAGACAAACCAAGTTTATGGAGCTCAACCTCGCTTTGCGTAGCAGCTGATCTTTCTCAGGGTCATCCCAACAGCAATGAACTAGATCAGGGGTCTCCAACCTTTGCAACTTTAAGTCTGAAGGACTTCAGCTCCCAGAAAAGCTGGCTGGAGAAGTCTGGAAGCTGAAGTCCTTCAGACTTAAAGTTGCAAAGGTTGGAGACCCCTGATCTAGATGACAGAGGTTGACGCAATCCATGGACACTTCATGTTTCCAGTTAATTTTGCAAGTGACCAACCCAATTTCTGGTATCTCCAAATACCACAGCTCCCACACATAGCATCCAGAGGTGGCCTTTGAGTCAAAGGTGAGAGGTCAGCTCCTTCACAGAGATCCCAAAATGTTGACACCTTGTGCTGACAGATGCAAAACTCCAGGAATGCGAAAAGAGGTAGCTGTTGCTAAATACCACTGAGGGTTGTAGGCATGTCCTCCGGTTGGATCCTTTCTGCCTTTTGGGGTCCCCCTTCCTACTTATCTTCCTCTTCTTGTTCCAGGATGTTCAGAACAAGCTGAGGGAGCTTCTCCAAGGTGTGGGAGACGAATTCATGACCTGCAAGTTCTCCATGCAGGCAAAGGTATTGTCTGAAGGGGCCTCTAATCACAGACATGGACATGGCGTGGCTTCAGCAGAAGACGTCTGTTTGCAACGGAGAGATACGACGGCTCTTAGTCACTTAGGATGGTGTCTCTCAACGTTGGCTGCTTTAAGATTTATTTATTTATTTATTTATATTTATATCCCGCCCTTCTCCACAGAGGACCCAGGGCGGCGCACAGGAAATTTAAAAATATACAAAAATAGAAAAATAAATACATAATTTAAAATATATATTAAATTATCCCGATCCTATGCTAAAAACCAAATTGTTAAAATACCCAATTTAAAACTTTCTAAAAGTCCCCATGGGAGGTTAGGCTAGGCTGGCTTGATGGAAAAAATATGTCTTTAAACATTGGCGGAAGAGGCGGAGGTCGGTGATGGTGCGTAATTCAGGGGGTAGGTCGTTCCAAAGGGCAGGGCCCGCCACAGAGAAGGCTCTTCCCCTGGGTGTCGCCAGTCGGCATTGTCCGGCCGACGGCAGACTGAGAAGGCCCTCTCTGTGGGAGCGTATCGGTCTAAGGGATGTATGGGTGGACTTCAACTCCCAGCCCGCTTTAAGATGGGCGGAGCGGGAGAATGTAATAATATAATTTAATAAAGAATACAGTAATGACGACAGTTTATAAAGATGACCAAGTGCAAATAGAAAATCAGTTTTTTAAAGTCAGATGGTACAAGCAACTGAAGTCCTAGAATATAGGAATGTAATTTTAAACTATCAATAAGGGGGGGGGGAAATGAAAAAAATACATGTTTATTTCCATAGCAAGGAAGATAAAGCAGGAATGGCTAGCTTGATTGCTTTATTTAAAGAGGAAAATAGATTCTTATTGGGATGTCCCTTCTGGAATGTGTGCTTGTGGATGGAAAAAATATATATATGAAACTTTGATCTTGGTTTTGTCAAAACAGAAAGATTTGTTGTTATAGAAAATGGCCAGTTATATATTAATGTGTAAAAGCAGAAAGTGGTGGTTGGAGTGTGTTTAGCTTCTCCTTTGCCAGGAAGAGTTGGATATCAAGGCCTCCTTTTCCTTCTGTTTCTCTTCCCTTCTTCTTTCACACCCCCTTCTCTCGTGCCCTTAATTTCTTTCTCTCTCTTTTTTTGTATTGTATATAATCAAATAAAAATTTAAAATTAACAGATGGGCGGGCTTCAATTCCCAGAAGTCCACCCATCTTAAAGCAGCCAACGTTGAGAAACGTTGACTTAAGATACTTGAGCTGCGTGGAGAAGGCTGGGGAAGATTGTACCAGCTGGGGCCAACTTCTCCTGCTAAGTACGTAGGGCTCTGCCAGCTGTATATGGAAGCTGTGGTGGCATCTCTTGAACTTCCCTACTCCTCTTTCAGGAGTATTTGCCAACAGACATCCAAATCCAGTTTGCGGCCAGCCGAGAACTGATCAGGAACATCTACAACAGCTTCTACAAACTCAGGGACCGGACCGAGAGGATAGCATCCCGGGCGGTGGACAATGCCTCGGACCTTCTCCTCTTTGGGAAGGAGCTAAGGTGAGCGGGCGTCGGCTGAGCCACCTGTGTTCTAAGCTGAAGCCTTGGGATTGAGCGGCCATCTCTTTAGAGGTAGTCCTTGGCTTATGACTGGTAGCGATACTTCTAAGTTAGGACAGACCTCCCGGGGTTACTTACGGCCCAGATTTGAGGTTTCAATAGCTCCCACTCCTGGTTTTTGGATGTTTGGCAAATGGGCTGCACGAGTGGCACAGTGGTCAGAGTGAGGTGCTGCAGGCTACTTCTGCTGACTGCCGGCTGCCTGCAATTTGGCAGTTCAAATCTTACCAGGCTCCAGGTTGACTCAGCCGTCCGTCCGTCCTTCCGAGGTGGGTCAAATGAGGAACCAGATGGCTGGAGGGCAAATAGGCTCTGTAAACTGCTTAGAGGGGGCTGTAAAAGCCCCATGAAGTGCTATATAAGTCTGTTATAGCATGGGAAGGAAGGAAGGAAGGAAGGAAGGAAGGAAGGAAGCCATAGTGGCACATTTGTTACAATGAAGTGTTGCAGGCTAATTCTGTCCACTGCCAGGAGTTCGATCCTGACCAGCTCCAAGTCGACTCAGCCTCCTGTCCTTCCGAAGTAGGTAAAATGAGGACCCAGGTTGTAGGGAAGCAAAAGGCTGACTCTGTAAACCACTCAGAGAGGGCTGGACGCTGGGTGCAAATGGGGGTGGGTGGGCTGGTGCAAAAGCTTGGCAAGGTCTTCATGGATACCCCTCCCCCTCCCTCCTTCTTCCGCCAGTGCTTTAGGCTCGGACACAACCCCGCTGCCTTCCTGGGCGGCTCTGAACCACAGCGCCTGGGGCAACCTGAAGCAGGCGCTGAAAGGCCTCTCCGTGGAATTTGCCATGCTGGCCGACAAAGCCGTTCAGCAGGTGAGCCCGGGGCGGGCAGAGGTTTGCAGGAGAGAGTGGGGAGGTGGGGTTGGTTGCCCAGGACGATGGGTCCGAGCGTCCTCCCCCTCTGAGATTCATCAACCCGTCGGTGAAGATTGCAAGGAAGCGGCAGGGGGCCGTCCTCGTTTAGGGACCGCCTTGCTTGGCGACCGTTCGCACTGGCCGCAGGGACGAAACATCCCTCCCCACCCCCTCCTCGCGTTGGCGGCCTTCGTCGGTCCGTAAAATGGAAGGAAGGCTTGGAAGGAAGACCGTAAGCACCGCCGCGGCTTCACTGAACGACGTCCGCTTAACGACGGAGAAGTCTGTTCCGGTTTCAGTCTCCAAACAAGGACAAGCTGCAAACCTACGGCCTTCCCCAGGGTGCGGGCTCCCTGTTGGGGAACTAACAATAAAGATAAGGAAACACCGTCTGAATTCACAGACTCTATTTAGTGTTTCTCAACCTTGTCCACTTGAAGAGGTCTGGACTTCAACTCCCAGAATTCCCCAGCCGGCTGGGGAATTCTGGGAGTTGCAGTCCAGACCTCTTCAAGTGGACACGGTTGAAGGAACCCTGATTTAGAGAAAGGCGTGTGTGAAAACAAACGCCCATATTTTTATTTTTGGGGTCGGGGGGGAGGTTTTCGTTCAACGGCTTGCCTCGCTTAGTGACGGACGTTCCGGGCGCCAACTGGGACCAGCAGCCTGAGGACTGCCCATGCGTGTGTATGTATGTATGTGCGTGTGTGTGTAGGGATATGTGCGCGCACACACATGCCCATGCACAGAATACCTGCGCATCCATCCACGGATTTTCTCTCTCTCTTTCGAATTGCTCTGCATCTCCTCCTCCTCCTCCTCTTTCCCCTGTTTATCTTGGAAAGATTCCCCTGCAGGGCCCTCCTTCCCAGCCTCCCAAGGGGGCCACTTGCCACCGACGTCCGGCCCTCGGGCGGGCGGTTGTGTGTGTGTGGGGGGGAGGAGCTGCCCTCCACCCCCCCTCCCCTTCACAGGGTTCTCTTTCGTTCTGCCGTCCAGGGGAAACAGGAAGAGAATGACGTGGTGGAGAAACTCAACCTTTTCCTGGACTTGCTGCAGTCTTATAAGGTGAGTCCAGAGGTCCACCCACCTGTGGGGGGGAGTGGGGGGGGGAGAGAAAGGCTGGGGCACGGCTGGGGGCTGGAGGGGGAGCCGGAGGGTCCGAGACAGGAGAGTGGAGGGATGAACATGGTGAAAAATGGATGGGGAGAGAGATGGACAGATCTAGATAGATGATAGATAGATAGACAGGGACAGACATAGACTGATAGACGATAGAGAGGAAGAGAGAGAGATATATACACACACACACACAGAGAGGGATAGATAGACAGGGATAGATAGACAGATAGATGATACAGAGGAAGAGATAGACAGATGGATAGATATACAGAGAGAGAGACAGACAGACAGATAGACATAAACTGATAGATGATAGAGATGAAGAGAGACAGATAGATATACAGATAGAGAGAGAGATAAACTGGGATAGAAGACATAGATTGATAGATAATAGAGGAAGAGATAGACAGATGGATAGATATACAGATAGAGAGAGATAGACATAAACTGATAGATGATAGAGAGGAAGAGATAGATATACACACAGAGAGAAATAGACAGGGATAGATAGACTAATAAATGATGCAGAGGAAGAGATAGATGGACATACAGATAGAGAGATAGATAGAGAAACTGATAGATGATAGAGATGAAGAGAGACAGATAGATATACAGATAGAGAGAGAGATAGAGTGGGATAGAAGACATAGTTTGATAGATGATAGAGTAAGAGATAGACGGATAGATAGATAGACAGAGATAGATAGACATAAACTGATAGATGATAGAGAGGAAGAGATATACACAGAGAGAGAGAGAGACAGGGATAGATAGACGTAGACTAATAGATGATACAGAGGAAGAGAGATGGACATACAGATAGAGAGATAGATAGAGATAAACTGATAGATCATAGAGAGAGAGAAATATACAGATAGATAGACAGACTGGGATAGAAGACAGATTGATAGATGATAGAGGAGATAGACATATGGATAGATAGACAGATAGAGAGGAAGAGATAAATAGATATACAGATAGATAGACAGACAGGGATAGAAGACATAGACGGATAGATGGTAGAGAGGAAGAGGAAGACGAAGCTAGAGATAGACAGGCAGGCAGACAGACATGATAAAGAAAGGTACAGTAGGCAGACACAGCTGGATGAACGGATGGACAAGATAGAGCCAGAGAGAGACAGGTTGACAGGTGACAGGTAGAATTGAGCCCCCTTAGGTCACCTCCTCTTTCCGCCTGCGTGGCAGGACCTGTGCGAGAGGCACGAGAAGGGCGTGTTGCACAAACACCAGCGGGCTTTGCACAAGTACAGCATGATGAAGAGGCAGATGATGAGCGCCACGGTGCAGAACAAGGAGCCCGAGTCGGTGGAGCAGCTGGAGTCCCGGATCGTGGAGGTAAGAGCTCTTCTGGGCGCAGAGGCAGAGATGGAGGCTTCTGCCTCTGGATGAGAGAAGAGAAAATCGGCATGGCTCTAGTCCTCTTGGCAAGGAGAAATGCCCAGTGAGGTCGGAGAAACGGAAGCGACTTTGGGGAGTTTTCTGAAGCATCTGGGGGTGGGGAAGAAGATGTGGGGCTGGGGGTGGTGGTGGAGGGGGAGGCCTTGGGTGGAGATGATAGCTGGTGTCTCTCCAAGGCTCTGGTCTAATCTCCCTTCCTGTTTCCTTCTCCCTCTCTTCCTTCTTCTTCCCTTTCTTCTCTCTCTCCTTTTTCCTCTTCTTTTCCTCCTCCTCCTTTTCTTCCTCTTCTTCCCCTACTCCTCCCTTTTCTCCTTCTCCCCTCCCTTCCCTCTCCTCCTCCTCTTCTCCCTTCCCCGTTCTGTTTCCTTTTTCCTCTCCTTTTCCTTCTTTCTGCTCCTTTCCCTCCTCCTCCTCTTCTGTCTCCTTTTCCTTCCTCTTCTTCCTCCTCCTTCCCTCCCCCTCCTTCCCCCTTTTCTCTTTTTCTTCCCTTTCTTCTCTCTTCTTCCTCTTCTTCCCCTTCTCCTCCTCCTTCTCCTCTTCTTCCTCTTCTCCTCCCCGTTTTCTCCTTCTCCCCTCCCTTCCCCTTCTTCTCTTTTGTCTCCCTCCTCTTCTGTCTCCTTTTCCTTCCTCTGCTTCCTCCTCCTTCCCTCCCACTCCTCCCCCCCTCTTTTCTCTTCTTCCCCCTTCCCTTCTCCTTCCACCCTTTCTGCTTCTCCTCCTTCCCTCCCCCTCACCTCAGCAAGAGAACGCAATCCTGACCATGGAGCAGCGCAACTACTTCTCCCTCTACTGCCTCCACCAAGAAACTCAGCTTGTCCACATATACCTTCCTCTCACCTCTCACATCTTGGGGGCCTTCGTCAACTCGCAGATCCAGGGCCACAAAGAGGTGAGCGCTTTCCAGGCGGTGTGTGTGTGTGTGTGTGTGTTCCAAGTAACACCCCCAATGAAAGAAGAATTTCCTCAAAGTTCCATTTTAGTAGAGTTGTTATCTTGGCACATCTGGGGAAACCTGAATCTGAAAGCTCCCAGGGTTTTCCCCACCCAAAAGAAAGCCCAAGCCTCTGCCCAGCACTCACATGTCCGTCACACGGGCCAATCAGGCACCCTCCAAAGCTGGAGATGCCTGCCAGTCACCTCATCGCAGCTTCAAGGCCAGATGGCCTTGATTTTTTGAGAAAGAATGTTGTTATGACTACATATCACCCACGCTCTGTATAATTCTCCCCTCCCATTTTCCCACAGTAGAAATTGTGGCAGGCTGGAAGGCCCAATGGAAAAGATGGCTTCCAGGTCTGACTCTGTGTGTGTGTGTGTGTGTGTGCCTGTCTGTCTGTCTGTCTGTCCACCAGCTGGCATGCCTGGCCGGCTCTCACGTTCCTCTCGCTTCGTTTCCTGAAGCCACCGAGGGCCCCTCTGTAAATGTTGGAGGACATCTTCTGCAGATGTTTCCTCACCCTTCCGCTGACCCCCTCCTGCCTCTCTCCTTCCCTTCCTGCAGATGAGCATCGTCTGGAACGAACTGAAGCCCAAGCTGACCTGCCTCTTTGCGGGAAGCAGCGAGGTGCTGATGCTCCCCTTGTCTGCTCAAGAGGACCATTTCCTCCCCAGTTAATGTTTCTGGGATTCGGGGATGGGAGGCGGAGCTGGAAGGAAAGGGGCTGCCCCTTAATGACACGTCACCGCACCTGCCCAGGTATTCTTTTCTTGGCAAATCCTAGCTTTTGCCTCCCGCAGCCTGATTTGAGGAAGGTGGAGGGGTTTCCCCCCCCACAATCTCCAATATGTAGAGATGTGATTTTTGTTTTCAAAGACTCTTTTTTTGTCTTTTGTCATTTTTAACTGTGAAGACTCAACAACAGCTCTTGGGGCAGGTTTGAGGATGCGGGGCCCCTGCTCCCTGTCCAAAATGACCCACTCCACTCCAGGAATAAAATCCATAATTCCACGGGTGGGTTAGGGACGGGCAGCAAATATACGTGCCATCGATTAAAGGGGCCCAGAGATTCCTTAAAGAGCATTCTGAGCGAAGCGACCATCGTAAGTTTCTTTTCTTCTCTTATTTTCTTTCGGAAATCCAGATGTTTCAATGGAGCAGAAGCGTCACATAAGGAGAACGTACCGTAATGGCCAAAATTGTGGCAACCTTTTGGGAAAAGTGTACCGTATTTTTGACGGCTAATAACCCCACGTTTTGGGGGGAGTAAGTCCCATAAAATTACATACCAATGGAAAGATAATTAAATCAAGAATGTAAATGCAGTAACTTTTATGAAGGATTTGCTATGAGAAAAGCAGTTGGAAAGAAGAAAAGCGAAACAGGTAGAAGAAAAACGAGATAAGTGATTATCACCATGTCAGTTAATACTTAGTTGGGTAACCTTTAGCAGGAATTATGGCCTTCTAACCTCTTCCCATGGAGCGGACCAAGCCTTTTAGTTCTGCAGCTGTTATAATGTGAAACCAAGATTGAATGATGGCTTCTATTAACTGGGTTTTATTGCTGGCTATATTTAGCTATAACGTTTCATAGAATACAGATAATGGAACAAACCTTGTTGCATTACATTCTTGATTAAATTAGCTTTATGTTGATATATAATTTTATGGTACTGCTCCAAAAACAAAAGGTGTTGTTATTAGCCATCAAACCTCACAAATACTTTTCCCCAAAGGTTTTCCACAATTTTGGGCACTACTGTATGCTTCAACAGTAGACGGGTGGCTATGTGACTCCGTGCCATGTAAGGAATGGCCAGCTGCCTCACAGAGGACTAGCCTCGTGAATTCATCTCTCGAAACACACTTCCAGCCTCTCAAACCTTCTTAGAACTGCAGATCGCTCTGACTTATGCCAGAATTGTTTAATAGCCACTTGAATGGACTTTCTAAAAGCCATGAAATGATGTAGCAAGCTTTCTTTTAACAAGAAGTGATGTGTGATGGACCAAACTCAAATGGCTAACGCTTGTTTATCCAGATCTGTTACACAGGGGTGCATCTCAACAACGTGCTGGCTTACAGACACCGGATAGTAGCTAGCATCTGACTGGCTTTCAATGACAGGTTTGTGCCTGGCATTTGCACAAGTCAGTCCTTCTCATGTGTATACCTCATATCTACGAGATGGGATGTTGTATGTTGCTATAAAGCAATATTTCTCACCACGTTAAGATAGCCATAGCTGTAGCCCTTAGACTTATCTACCGCTTCATGGTGCTTTCACAGCCCCCTCTAAGCAGTTTAAAAAGCCAGCCTCTTGCCCTCAATAATCTGGGTCTTCATTTGACCCACCTCGGAAGGACGGAAGGCTGAGAGTTGACCTAGAGCCTGGTGAGAATCGAACTGCTGGCAGTCAGCAGAATTAGCCTGCAATGCTGCCTTCTAACCACTGTGCCACGAAGGAAGGAAGGACAATAGCAATAGCCCTTAGACTTATACACCGCGTCATAGTGCTTTTACAGCACTCCTTAAGCAGTTTACAGAGTCAGCTTCTTGCCTCCAGCAATCTGGGTCCTCATTTGACCCACCTCGGAAGGACGGGAGGCTGAGTCGACCTTGAGCCTGGGGAGACTTGAACTGCCAAACTGCTGACAGCCGGCAGTCAGAAGTAGCTGATGGGTTGCCTTCAACTCCCAGAATTCCCCAACCAGCCACACTGGCTGAGGAATTCTGGGTGCTGAAGTCCACAAGTCTTACAGGGGTCAAGGCTCAGAATCTGCTGTGAAGATTACTTCTCGGCGTCCATGGGGCACATTCCTGTTCCTCTTGAAAGCTCTCCAAAGCTTGGCTGAACGTGGTGACCAGCTAAACCTAGTGCCTTATTCCAATGTAGGTTTTTAAAACCTCTCTAGACAATCGCCTTACGCATCAAAATGAACCTGCCTCCTTAGCTTCCGAGTCTCGGGTTAAGTTGGCCAGGGGCAACCAGCCCTGGAGCTATCTCCAGTCAAAGGAGAAGTCCCCCTTTGGTTCATGCCTAGTTAAATCAATCAATCACAGGCTGTCAAAAAGCTTGTTCTGCTGGAGGAAACCAAGATGCCACAACTGTTACAAGGAAATCTACTTTTTCTCTGCAAGAAAAGAGAAGACCACAAAGTTCATTTGTGGGGGGTAAGCTCTACCTAAAGTGGGACCACAGGACAATTATTTTTTGTTTGTAACAAGATGATTTAAGGCTCCAGGAGCCACCTGAAGGGGCCAAACGCCAAATTCTCAGGAAAGGACATTTTGTCTTTTTTGTGTTTTTCCAAGTCACTTTTTTGGGGGGGTTTGGGGTGTGTGTGAGTGGGTGGGTGGGCTTCCTCCAGCCTCCTGGCCTTTAATCTGACATTTGTAAAAGAGGTCTCCGCTTTGCAAAAAAAGTATTGTTTATTGTTTTTAAATGAAGCACTTTATGAAACGGCCAAATGTCTTCATTCCACTTGGTAGACTTCGATAAATGTTTACGGAGTCTTGACATCCCCCAGGCCCCCTGCCCCAAAAGATGCAAAAAAAAAAAAAAAAAAGATCTTGTAAGAAGAAAAAAGTAAAGCTGTATTAAAAGTTTGAAAGTTTAAGTGGAATGCATTTATTGCTAGGTGTACGACGGAAGCGTTTTTCTTCATGGTGTTGAGAGATAGCCCGATATTTCTCCTTCTGGATGGGTACTTATATATCACACATTCAAGCTTGAGTAATATTTTCCCATTGTTAAATAGAGTTTCAATTCATATATGCATCAATCATTCGTTACATCATTATTAATCTATTTAACATACAAAATGTCTTTCTAACGTAAACATAGTCACTACTTACTATTATACATGGTGTTCATATCATCCCACCCTTACACATTAAGTTCATAACTATCCTTTATGTATCATGTATTCAACCACTTTATTTCATAACAAAACAATTTCATAATAACGTTCTAGTAATGTGTAAGTGAACAAATTCATTTCTAATTTATTTTAGCTAACCATTGATAGAACAGGTCCCATACCTTATAAAAATGGCTCGTCTTCTTTGAACCAGTAGCTTTGAGGGGTCTTTTCACCCCTAGAACCGTGATGGTGAACCTATGGCACCCACTCTGAGGGCATGTGAGCGCGCTTTGGGCACTCTGTCTGGAAAAGGTTAGCCATCCCTGCCCTAGAAAAGTCAACCATCAATGAGTTTGGCAGAAGAATTGTGTTGCTACACAGCCGGCAGTTGTTCCTTGCTGGCCAAGATGTCCTTTATCTTGTCTCCGTCAGGAAATCCTCCTTCCGTTCCTTCTTTCATCTTCTCCACCTCCCTCAGGGTGTATTCCAAGATCGTCTCCTGCCCCTGAAACTTAAAATAGCCCAGGAAGTATTTTTTCTGGAGCAGAAGGGGAAACCAATAGATATCATCCGGCCACATCTCCTCGAAAGGTATCTGGTCCACGTCAAACCACCGAGGGCGCATTTCTGTAACAGGGGAGACACCAAAGGACAGCTGGTTCTTGACTTCTAACCACAATTGCGGTGTGTGTGTGAAATTTCTGTCGTTAAACGTGGCGGTTGTTGAAGCGAGTCACGGGCGAGTTTATGACCTTCTTTTTTTGGGGCCATGGCGGCTAAATCAAATCACTGCACTGTTGAATCACAAGGTTGTTGAGTGGATCCCTGATTTGCTTGTTGGAAGATCACAAATGATGATCTTACCTATCTCTCCCTCTTCCTTCCTTCCTTCCTCCCTCTCCCCCTCCCTCCCTCCCTCTCTCTCATACACACACACACTCTCTGGAGGTTGCGACTCTTGTAAAGTTGCAATGATGATGTGATGGAATTTTTAAAAAAAGTGCAGAGAAGAGCAACTCGGTCCTAGTTACTAGGACGATTAAAGGCCTGGCGACTACAACACAGGAAGAACGGTTGCAGGAATGGAGTTTGGCTAGTCTAGAGAAAAAGAAGGACCAGGGGGAACATGATAGCAGCCTATGAGGAGCTGCCCCAAAGAAAAAGGGGGCCCACCTATTCTAGTCCAAAGCAGCTGAAGATAGGACAAGAAGCGACGGATGGAAACTAATCAAGGAGCAACTTGGTATTAAGGAGAAACTTCCTAACAGGAAGGACAATTAACCAGTGGAACAGCTTGCCACTAGAAGTCGTGGGTGCTCCATCACTGGGGCTTTTTAAGAAGAGACTGGACAGCCACTTGTCTGAAATGCTACTGCTGGGTCTCCTGCTTAAGCAAGGGAGATGGACTAGAAGATCTCCAGGGTGCCTTCCAGATCTATTCTGATCGATTGGACCCTGCCAGTGTGACACACACACACACAGACTAGAAACAAAACCCACAGTGGCAGCTTGGATCATGTTCTTATGGATGGAGGCCAGTTTGACTGTGCTGCCCAGATCTCGCAGGCTTCCCTAGCTGCTATCGCTCTCCCCCGCTTTCCTACCGTCACTTTCGGTGGGCTCTCCGTGGAAATCGTCGGCGCGAAAGATATGGACTTCCATCAGCTCCGAGTTGCCTACAAACTCAAAGGTAATCTGACCCATTTTGTGTAAGGTGTCCACGGTCAAGCTGCTTTCTTCCTGGAGCTCCCTGGGAATAAGGAAACGAGAGTTAGGGAAGCTGGAGGTTTTGGTTCCCATGTTCCTTCTCACCCCTGGGTGTTTCCCTCGGTGTTGGTCCTAGCTCTGCCTTCCTGCATTTTTAAAACTGTTTCCTTTGGAAGGACAATAGGATGAGGGCGAAGGTGCCCTATTGGCCTTCCATCTGGGAACAAGCTTTTAATACAGCTGGCCCTCGACTTAGGGCCATTCACTTAGTGACTGCTCAAAATTACAATGTCACTAACTTGCTTAGCAGTGGAAAAGCTGGTCCCAATTGGAAGCAAATACTATGAGTTTAATGAATCTTAAATTTAGATGGAAACAGGCCATACACCCAAATAGTTTTTAAATAATCTTATAGTGTAGGTCCATGCCTGTTGATCATTGGTGAAATATTGTTCTGTTAGTCATGGCTGCAAGGGCAGTATGTCTATCATCTCTTTCTTTCTTTCTTTCTTTCTTTCTTTCTTTCTTTCTTTCTTTCTTTCTTTCTTTCTTTCTTTCTCTTTCTTTCTTTCGTTCTTTCTTTCTTTCTTTCTCTTTCTTTCTTTCTTTCCTTCCTCTTCCTCCTCTTTTCTTTCTCTCTTCCTCCCTCTTCTTCCTTCCTCCTTCACTCTTCTTCCTTCCTTCCTTCCTTCCTTTCCTTTCTCTATCTCTCTCCTTTCTTTTTTTGTCAAACAAAAATTACAAATTTGAGTGAACAAAATGAAAAAAATAAAATGGGACAGGGACACTAGACACATCCGTGCACTCATGCACGCCCTTTTAAGAACCTCTCAGGTGATGTCCACAAGTGTCAAGTCAAGAACGAAAGGCGTGAAAAATCAGAAGCTGAGACAACAGAATCAGGTAAAATGTTCCAGACTTTGACCCAGCCCAGGGAGCACATGTAGCTTAAGGGATGCTATGGACCCAGGCGCCTTTCGCTTTGAATTGTGCGTCTATGTTTACTTCTCTCTGTCACATTCTCATCATGCGCTGAATAATCATGGGTGAAATGACTCCCAGGTGATGAAATGCAGAGAATCCGCGCCCATTCGTTGGCCTCTCCCCAAACATTCCCCAAAGTCATTTCACCAATTGTTAATTTGACGGAGCCCAGCATCTAGGCGAGTCCTTCTGCCCGGTTGATGATTGAGCTAAAAACCCCCAAGTCGAATCAAAAGAAAAGAAAAAAGCCCTCCATCCAGCGTGAATCATCCCAACTCCTTTTGGCCCACAAAATAGAAGCGGAGTCAGTCACAAGGGTTGTGTTGTGCAATTCTAAAAACTGCCACCATGAGCCTCTTCCAAAGAACCGGAGAAGGCCGGCTGTGGACGCATTCGCTTGTCCTCTCACCTTCGGGCTGCCTGCTCCACCGTCTCTCCCAGCTGCACTTTCCCCCCAAAGCCGTTCCAGAGGCCAACACCGAAGCCGCGCTTCTTCATGCCCAGCAAGATGCGCTGCGGCTGCACCACCACCACCAACGTGTACAGCCTGGTCGTCAGCATGCTGCAGCCTAGGTCAAGAAGGGTTTGGGAAGCGTTCAAGGGGCAGATCCACAGAAATCCTGCAGGAAGCCCCCGCAGGTTGCAAGAGAGGGGGAGAGCAAAGGGAGGGCCAGGGCTGGTGGTGCTGCGCTTTGCAAGCGGGACAGGAATTATGGCCAAAGCACTGTAAAAAGAGAGGCACCTGGAGCATCTTTAAACGCTCCACTCTATTCTACGTCACCCAAGTGCAACTTGCTGGGAAGGAAGGAAGGAAGGAAGGAAGGAAGGAAGGAAGGAAGGAAGGAAGGTGAGATGAGATGAGAGGAAGGAAGGAAGATGAAATGAGAGGAAGGAAGGAATTAAAAATAAGAGATGAAAGTGAAATGAATGAAGCGATGGAGGGAGGGAAAGAGGAAGGGAAGGAAGGAAGGAGATGAAATGAGACGAAGGAAGGAAAGAATGAAATGAGACGAAAGAAGAAGGTAAAAATGAGAGGTGAAGGAGAGTGAAAGAGGGACAAAGGGATGGAGGGAGGAAAAGATGAAAAAAAGGAAGGAAGAGGGTAAAAATGAGAGATAAAGGAAGGAGAATTTGAAAGGAACGAAGGGATGGAGGGAGGGAAAGAGGAAGGGAAGGGAAGAGAGGAAGGCAATTGCTGTTTTATCTTTTGGACCAGCCTTTCTCAATCTCAGCAACTTAAAAATGGGTGGACTTCAACTCCCAGAATTCTAACCTTTAACAAAATTTATTTGTTTATTATTTTATTTATTTGTCAACAAGGACAAGGAAACAAGTATGAAAAATACTTTCACATGGAGAAAAATAGCACAAATAAATGGATATAAATAAGCAAAACATAGCCACGGACGCATGAAAAGAGTACATATAAAGGGGAAGAGGGGGAAGAAGAGAAGGAAGGAAGGATTTCTCGCCTCCCAATCAGGAGGTTGGGAGTTCGATCCTAGGTAGAGGCAGATGTAAGATCTCCTGCTTGGACAGGGGGTTGGACTAGATGACCTGCAAGGTCCCTTCCAACCCTTGCTAACCTGTTAAGACCCCCCCAGGCCCTACAGAGAGGACACCCCCCCTCCTCAACGCGACCCTTGCAAACCTGAAAGGAACCAAGCGCGTCTCAGATGCAATTAGGAAAACAGAGGAAAACACGTGCAGGGGCAGCGGAACGTCGGGGACGGAGCGGCGTTTCCGGGTGGGGGGGAATGACTGTGGCTGTCGGACTCGGTGCAACCGGAAAAGTGTCCCCCAGATCCCGGAAGTGGCCGGAGGAACCATGAGCCGGTGAGTGGCGCCGAAGGCAACCAGAGGTCTCCCCCCACCCCCAATTCCGGCTTCCAGTGGTCGGGGTTAGAGAGGGAGGGAGGGGGGGTCCCCATGAGTTAGTCTTGCCGAGATCCCCACGCGGTCTTTTCCTTGGGAGGCCTTTTCATCCTGGCTGTTTCATTGCAGCAGCTCTTCCTCTTGGCCTGCCCAGGTCACTTCCGCCTCATGGAGGGTCCCTCTTGGGGGATTGTGGGAGTGGAGAGCCCTGCATGTGGAAGCATGCTGGCTGGGGAATTCTGGGAGTTGAAGTGCACCCGTTTTAAAGTTGCTGGGATTGAGAAAGGCTGGTCCAGAAGATAAGAGCAACTTCCTTCCTTCCTCTCATTTCATTTCCTTCGTTCTTTCTCTCTTTCCCTTCCTTCCTTCTTTCCTTCATTTCCATTTCCTCCTTTCCGTCTTTCCCTTCTTTCCTTCATTTCCATTTCCTTCCTTCTTTCTCTTTCCCTTCTTTCCTTCCTTCCTTCATTTCCATTTCCTTCCTTTAGTTTCCTTCCTTCCTCTCATTTCATATCTTTCCTTCATTTCCATCTCCTTCCTTCCTTCCTTCCATCCATTTCCTTCCTTCCTTCCTTCCTTCCTTTTTTCATTTTCATTTCCTTCCTCTCATTTTATTTCCTTCCTTCATTTCCATCTCCTTCCATCCTTCTCTTTTCCTTCCTTCCTTCCTTCCTCTCCATATCCTCCCTCCCTCCTCCCTCCCTCCCATTCCATTTCCTTCCATTCTTCTCTCATTTCCTTCCTTCCTCCCTTTCCCTCCCTCCCTCCCTCCCTTTTTCCTTCCTTCCACCTTCCCTCCTTCCCTCCATCCCTCCCTCCCTCCATCAAACCATCCATCCATCCATCCATTGAATCATCCATCCATCCATCCATCCATCCATCCATCCATCCATCCATCCATCCATCCATCCATCCATCCATGTCTATATCTGCTGCAAATTTCCAGCAACTCCATTGGTTTTTCTCTCTTGCAGACATCGGCTGCTGCCCACCATTTTACTCCAGATCCAGAAAATCCACACAACGGGGCAGCACCTGAAATCCAAAACTGGGGCAGAGCATCGCTGGCTGGAGAGACATTTCCGAGACCCGTTTGTGAAGAGAGCCAAAGAGAGGAACTATCGTTGCCGAAGTGCCTTCAAATTGCTGGAGATTGACGACAAACACCGTCTCCTTCGGCCTGGGCTGCATGTCCTCGACTGTGGGACGGCCCCTGGAGCCTGGGCCCAAGTGGCTGTTGAAAGGGTCAACGCCGCAGGATCTGGTGAGTGGATGCCTAAGGCTGCTAGTTTCCCACATGCTCTAAGCCAGCCATACTGTGGTTTGGTTCGTTTGGGATGGTGTCCCAACCACAGCCTTTTGAGATTGAAGGATGCCAATGATAATGGCACACCGATAACCCAGGGGGCAGGCCCTTCCTTCCCTGTCATTAAACCCAGAGGTCGCAATTGAGGAAATGGAAGCAAAACGCCTAAGGATGGCCTTGTTTGTTTTTTTTGCAAATCTTACCTGTTTTATTGCATTTTGAGCAAACTGGCAGCCTTGGTTAGGAAGTAGCTGGAATATTTCAAAGCTATAAATGTGTTTTTCTGCAGATTCAATTCCCCCCACCCATTCCTGCTTCCTTTGCTATATGTGAGTGAGATGGTGAGGGAGGGGGGTTGCCCCAGACTGTGATTGTTTTAGACCTGCCTATTTATATTAATCTCCTTCTATCCAATAAATATTGCCAAGCATGACCCGGTCCCCCCCCAAAGTATTGACAGTTCATGGCTGGAGAAATTCTTCTCTCCGTTTGAATATGCGATATTTTTAAAAAATTTCCACCCAAGGCTCTTCGTTTTAATATCGTGGGTTTTCCCTCTGGGGAAATGATAGTGAGAGCAGTCTTGAAAAGCCTCAATTTAATTAATTAATGTCAGGCAAAAGTGCCCTGGCAGCAGAAAACGTTACTGTTGGCTGACTCTGGAGCGGTTTGACGACAGTACAAGACAGAGATTGATGATGAGGATTTCTGAATTATTGATCCTTACAGAAAGCCTTGCTCGTAAAAAATAAACAAAAAACCTCCTTGTTAGGAAGGTGCTAAAAATAAAACGATTGAATTGATTAAGAGGCTGGTTGTGGGTGACTTTCAGTAAAAAATAAATTTTTTAATGCCACAGATAGGGAATGCAGCGTGGTTTTCCTATTTTCCTTGCCAGCCTGCGCAAAGAGAGAAGCTCTGCTAACGACAAGAGTTCATAGATTTTGCTAAGTCATAAGGTGGCTTTATTTAGATCGGCTTTTGGATCAACTGGTTTATTGGCTCAGCGCATGTGTCCATCTAACTATGGCTTGTACGATGCACATAGGTAAGTCCCAAAGGGACTTTTTTTTCTTCCCTTGAAAATGTTTTGCTTCTCGTCCAAGAAACTCCTTCAGCTTCTTGGACGAGAAGTGAAGTGTTTTCAAGGAAAAAACAAACCCAAGAAAAGTCCAGTTGGTTTTGGAAAAATACCTTTGGGACAACCATGACCTGGATGATTGAGAATCTCCACAGATGCATAACTAATAAAATCTTAGCTTAATGCAGTGTGTAAACCCAGCCAAGCAGGTCACTCAATACTTCTATGTAATAAGTAAGGGAGTAACAGAGGTGTGTATTATTACCCTTGAGAAGAATACACCAGTTCTGCCCTACTCACACTTTATGGCTTGAACAATCAGTAAGTAGATCATTGACCACTTGGCATTCCATAGTTTCTAGAAACTGGGCAGCAGCTTTCGGTTAAAAAGTAAGAATCAGCTTATGCTGAGCCTTTAAAAAAAAAAGATTTATTAACGTAGCATTACTTCTGGGTAATAGTGTACACTAAAGTTCCATCAAGCCTCAGTTACAATGGCCGGTACATTAGTAGACATGTCGGTCTTGTTCACTTGATAATGCAGGGGGTGTGGGTGTCTTTAAAAGCAATTGGACCCACTGGCTTCATAAATTTGCCTATCGGTGGCTCTTATGTGATTTCTAAGATCCCAGGCAATATGTCATTTATACAGCAGCTCCTGGAGGAGAACCCTCTAGTGAACAATTTTATCTTTATGTCCTTGGTGCTCTTTTCCTTATAAAAATGTCAGAATTTACTCGCCCTTGTATGGGTCATCAGTCTACCGGCAGTTAAAAAGGGGAAAATAAAAGAAAAACCACCAGGAAAATTGTTTTCTCCCTGGAATTCCGATTAAGCATCACAAGTGGCTTTTTGTGAATGTTGATATCCTAATGAAATGTGAGAGTAGCCTTGGGGGAGAAAGGGAAGAAAATGGCTGCTTAAAAGAAACAATTAGATAAAGAGAGGCGGGAGCCCCCAGTTGCTTAACAGTCAGAGGAAAAAGCTTGGAAAGGATCCATCCAACATAGCCTTTAAATAAAGTAGAATTAGCATGTCTATGTCTTTCTGTCTAATTCATCTGGATGGAGCAACTAATATTTGGCACCGAGGTGTCAAAAGGAGCCAGATTTTCTTAACGTTTTCTCTCTTAAAACTGATCTTCCACCCGCAGAGGAAAAAATCCAAATACTGTTTGTCTCAAACGCCAAAATGTGATCTGCAAACTGATTTATGTGGCTCATTTAATTGGTTGAAACCCAGTAGAAAATCAAAACGTGGGGCTAAATGAGTAAGTTCTCTGAACTTGACAACTTTAAGACTTGTGGACTTTGATGACCAGAATTCCCCAGATAGCCATGTTGGCTGGGGAATTCTGGCTGTTGAAGTCCCCAAGTCTTAAAGTTGCTAGGTTTGGAGATCCCACTAACTCTTTGGCTAACACTGGTTAACTGATGCATAGTTGTAAACCGTAGATGAGTTATAACCAGTGTGGTGTCTCGTCAAAGACTCTGGGGTTGCTTTGAAGATCGGTGTTGTTGTTAGTTGCGAAGTTGTGTCCAACCCATTCCGACCCCATGGACCACGTTCCACCAGGCCTTCCTGTCCTCTCCCATCCTCTGGAGTCCATTGAAGCTCACGCCGGCTGCTTCGGTGACTCCATCCAGCCACTTCCTTCTCTGCCGTCCCCTTCTTCTTCTTTTGCCCTCCATCGTTCCCAGCATGAGGCTCTTCTCCAGGGAGTCCTTCTTCCTTCTCCTTAGGTGGCCAAAGTCTTTGAGTTTCCTCTTCAGGATCTCTGGCCTTCTGAAGAGCAGCCAGGGTGGATCTCCTCTAGAACTGACCGGTTGGATGGCCTTGCAGTCCAAGGGACTCAATGCAGGAGTCTTCTTCTCCAGCATCAGAGTCAAAGGCCTCCATTCTTTGGCACTCAGCCTTTCTTAGGGCCCAACTTTCACAGCCATCCATTGCAACTGGGAATATCATTGAAGAGCGATAAATGCCTTTTAACCTGCTTTCTGTGTCCCCTAGACTCAAAACTTCCCGTCGGCTTTGTCCTCGGAGTTGACCTTCTTCACCTTTTCCCCTTGGAAGGAGCGGTTTTTCTCCCTCACGCCGATATCACGGATCCGGGCACCCACGAGGAGATCCAAACCCTTCTCCCGAAAGGCAAAGCAGACATCATCCTAAGCGACATGGCACCGAACGCCACCGGCATCCGGGAATTCGACCAGCAGAAGTTGATTTGCCTTTGCCTGTCCCTTCTGGATCTGGCCCGAGGCATTTTGCAGCCTGGAGGGATCCTGCTGTGCAAATTCTGGGATGGCAAAGACAGCCCCCTCCTCCGAAGCCGGCTGTTGCAAGATTTCCAGGAAGTGAAGACCCTAAAGCCTCAAGCAAGCAGGAAAGAATCGGCCGAGACTTTTTTCTTAGCGAAAACCTACCGAGGCATGTCAAATGTGCAGCTGAATAAACTTGAGTAGCTCCATCAGGCATTCTGCGTGGCATCGCTTAGGATTAAAGCTCCAGATGTGGTTGTAGCAATAGCTGCTTTTCTGTTGGTGGAGTAGTGATGGTGCAGGTTGAACTTTTGCAGGGTTGGTGGAGGAGTGGAGTCCTTGGTGCTCTCTGAGCCCTGATGGTTTTCTTACAGATGTTTCATGACCCAACTAGGGAACACCATCAGTTGCTAGGATGGAGTGGGATTGGAGGAGGAGGAGGATGACTTTGGGGTCCTTGGTGCTCTCTGAGGTTAGGTGGTTTTCTTGCAGACCTTTCATGACCCAACTAGGGAACATCATCAGTGAAAACCTCACTCCCTTCTGGCACTGATAATGTTCCCTAGTTGGGTCACGAAACGTCTACAAGAAAACCACGAAGCTCAGAGAGAATCAAGGGCCCCTGAGCTAAAAAAAAAAACCCCACCATAAGTGCTGGAGAAGTTTGTGTACAGTGTTAATTATAAGTTGTATAAATAAATAAATAACCAATAGGACGAAATCCAACCTCTCTATTGCGTCCATTCAGAAAGAAACTGTTGTACGATTTCATTCCCAGATTAAGACACCTGGAGCCTCTCTGTCTCTCACAACAGCTGCCAACAAAAACAGGCATCGAAGAGATAATTTATTTACTGTTTATTTAGTGAAACGTAGCCTCATCTTGAAAGAACTCAGGGCAACTTACGGCCCATCAACCAGCATAGCATCAATGTAAAGCGGTATAAAATCACACAGGAACATTATGTAAACAATGTAAAACAGTGTAGCGATAATACAAAGCAATACAAATCGTATAAAACAGTGTAAACCAGCATAAAACAATATAAAAGCAATACAAATAGGATAAAAGTGTAAAACAGTATAAAACAGGGATGTCCAAACTTGGGCACTTTAAGACTTGTGGACTTCAACTCCCAGAATTCCCCAGCCAGCATAGCTATGCTGGCTGGGGAATTCTGGGAGTTGAAGTCCACAAGTCTTAAAGTTCCCAAGTTTGGACATCCCTGGTATAAAACAATACAAATAATATAAAAACAGTATAAAACAGTATAAAACAATACAAACAGTGTAAAACAATGTAAAACAACACAAATAGGATAAAAACAGTGTAAAACAGTATAAAACAATACAGTGTAAAACAGTGTAAAACACTACAAATAGCATAAAAACAATATAAAAGCAATACAAAACATCATCCAACCGTATAAAAACCGTCAGCAGTAAAATAAAGCCGAAAAAGTCGGCGATGCAAGTTTTTAATATTATCTTTCTTCCAAACTCCCCCCCCCCTTTTTTTGGGGGGGGGGGGGAGAAATACCACCCTCCGCCAGACGAGGGCGCCGCGCCTCCTCTGGATTTCCCGCCGCGCCTCTATTCCGAGCACTACGGCTTTCCCCCAGCGAGGCTGCTGGGAAACGAAGGCGCAGAAGCGGCGCTTCTCGCCCGAGAGGCGGGGAAAGGGGGTGGGGGAGCGAAATCTCGCGGGAGCTGGGCGGAGAACTCTCGCGGCGCCGAGGGAGGAGGGCGGGAGGGAGAGCGAGCCGAGCTGGCCATGGCCGATTGGGGAGGGTGAGTGCGCGCGCGGGCGAGGCCGAGGGTGTCACGTGGGTCCCGCGCGGGCGGGGCGGCAGAGGGCGGGCGGGCGGCGACCGGGGCGGAGGGGTTTTCTTCTCGTCGCCTCAGGGACCCCGATTTGGGGGAGGGCGGGCGGGCGGACGGGCTTCTCCCCCAGCGGCGTCGGTGTGTCGCTCGAGCTGGAGAACGGGGCCCGAGACTCAACGCCGCCCCGCACGGCTTCTTTCTCGGTCGGTGTGCCCGAGAGTGCTCCTGGGCATGCACAGAGTGCCCCTACCGCCCTTTGCGGTCTGAGACTAGACACCCTTCTTCCTCTCCGCTTGGGAGTCCGCACCTCCCATCGTTTTTAGCGGGAGGGCTCTTCACCCCCCCATCCCAAGTTTGCTTGGAGACACAACCACGGACACAACCACACAACCACACAACCACACACAGAGAGACCAGTTTGGGCAGAAAAAGATAAAACTGGGATGGATGGGATGAAGAGGAATGCATCATATTGCTTTTCGATTTCTGTTAGTTGCATGGATGAAATGGAGCCTAGGAAACGCCGTGCCAAAAAAAAAAAAAGTTGCATCAAGAAGTACAACAAAACCCATAAACTCCAGGAGGGCCCATGTGCAGGCAGGGGACGATGGGTTTGAAGCCAGGCTCTGAGCGGGTCCCAGGGTGGGGAAGGTGCCACCGACTCTGGCTTAAATCTTTTATGGATTGGTTTCCTCTCCCAACTGTTGTCCCTTGACAGGTTGTGTTACGATTTTGTTTCTGTTTTACTTTCTGATGTTGTTTTCCCCCCTCTGCAACACTTGGCTCCTTTTGTTTCCACTTGGGGTTGTGTGAACGTGGTTCCAAGACTGGTTAAAAGAAAGTGGAAACAAAAAGAGCCCAGTGTTGCAAAAAGAGGCAAACAAGTGAAGTCATAAGCAGGAACTCTGCAGGAGCTAGAAAGGAAGCTAACAAACGTATAACAGAGAAAGATTTTTTTTAAAAAGAAATAGACACTTCTGATTTCTTTCCCAGCAAATGCAAAGATGGTTACGAAATTATTCTTTACTCTTACAAAAAAATATCCTTTTTTCTATTATCAAAACCACAAATCAAAAGTTCGTTTTTTCCCCTCCTTTCATGCAAAAAAATATAAGGGATTTCCAGACAGCAGTAACATTGGGAGTCCTTGGTGCCCTCTGAGCTTGCTTGTTTTCTTGCAGACGTTTCATGACCCAACTAGGGAACATCATCAGTGCAGAAGGGAGTGGGGGTTTTGTATAGTGGAGTTGGAGGAGGACTGTGGAGTCCTTATTGCTCTCTGAGCTTCAGTGTTTTCTTGTAGACATTTCATAACCCAACTAGGCAACATCATCCAACAGCTTCTGACTCCATAGTTCAACCCTGGCATAGCTGTTATAGCTATGCTATTCATAGAGTTGGGTTTTAAATTAAATTGTTCTTTTAGCACGGGCTAAATTATTTAATTTTTATTTTTATTTTATTTTATTTTTTATTTTATTTAAATTTATATCCTGCCCTTCTCCACAGAGGACCCAGGGCGGCGATTTTAGTTTTTAGTTTAATTTTAGTTTTAACTTTTGTAGAATTTTGTATTGTTGTATTTTTAGATTTTTTAAATTCCTGTGCGCCGCCCTGAGTCCCATTTTGGGGAGATAGGGCGGGATAGAAATCTAATAAAATAAAAATAAATAAATAAATAAACCCTGAGCATCAAATACTCTCTTCTTTCGACAGCAATAAATGTATGTCCCATCTTTTCTCTAATCAAAGAAGTCAGATTGTGTTTTTTTTAAACTGGTTTGGGGGGGGCTACAGCTTGGGATGCGTTAACTTGACGTGTGTGAAGAGAAAAGGGCTTCGTTTTTTTAAAAAAAACATATTTTTAATTGTATCAACGGTAGAACCCGGATGCAGATGGAGGAGGCCGAGGGGAACACCACCGTCTTCTCCATCCTGAAGTCCTACAACCACTTCATGGCCCTCTCCATGGAGGAATCCTCTGTGCAGGATGCCCCACCGTCTCCTCCCGGCTCACTCCAGACACACTACCAGCAAATGATGAAGGTGAGACAGTGCTCCTCAGTGGCCACCACTCGGCAAACAAACCGATCACTTACCAAGCAAGCAAAAATGTAGCAAACTAAATAATTATATATATATATGTCCAGCTTGCCCAGCCTGGGGTCTCTGCTCAGCTAGCAATTATAGACTTCACTCTGTCTTCCCTTTCTTAAGTCAAGGTTGTAATGACACTATAGTTTCCAGTGTGCTAATTTTTAATACTTTTACTATGGTTTTTTTATGCTGTTTTAACTTTGGATTGAGAGCTGCCCAGGGATGGGTGTAAGATGGGTGGCTAGTTAATTGTTTTAAGTAAATAAATTAGTTGACTCTAAGTAGTTGTGATTTGGTCCATATCCAGAAGGATGTTTTAGTTTGGAGGTGAACCAACAGAAAAGCTCCTAGGCCTTCTGCCCACCAAATATTTTGCCTATCTGAATTAGCTAATACATCCCTAAGGTCAAGGTCAAGGTTCCCCTCACACATATGTGTTAGTTGTTCCCGACTCTAGGGGGCAGTGCTCATCTCTGTTTCAAAGCCCTAGAACCAGCGCAGACGTCTCTGGTCACGTGGCTGGCATAACTAAATGCCCGAAGGCACACGGAACGCTGTTCCCTTCCCACCAAAGGTGGCTCCTATTTTTCTACTTGCATTTCTTAACCTGCTTTCGAACCGCTAGGTTGCAGAAGCTGGGACAAGTCACGGGAGCTCACTCTGTTACGCGGCGCTAGGGATTCGAACCGCCGAACTCCCAATCTTTCTAATCGACAAGCTCAGCGTTCTTAGCCCCTGAGCCACCGCGCCCCTATGGATTCTTATTTTGCTTTTTTGCTAAATAAATGAAACCAGGCAGAGCAGGGGCCCTAATAGGTTAGGTAGCTGTATTCCTGGACAGAATAATAATCTCTGCCCCGGGTAGGGCTGGTGGGTGGAAGTTGCTTGCAAAATGCTATTAGGTGTAACTCCAGGGGCCCCCATACCCCCTCCAGAGACGGAGGCCTGGCAAGACTCCTTCAACAGCTTCATGGGATTACCGCTTGGTCTCTTTCCCCCCCACCCCTTTCGATGCCAACGGGGCAGCTGGAAGAGCAGGCCGGGCAAATCCATTCGGGCGCGCGGCTTTTGCAGATGGAGCGGGAGAAAATGCAGATGGAATTAAGTCACAAGAGGGCTCGGATTGAACTCGAGAAGTCCGCCAACCTGAACGCCAACAAATTTGAGGTGAGCTGGGCAGCTGAGATTAAGAGCTGGGCTGGTGCGTTGCCCTGGCGCCTTGGTAACTTGGTGTCGAGGTTCCAGACAGCTTCCGCCATAAAATAAAAGTCCGAGGTCAGAGTTTCCTCAAAGTTCCCATTGATGAAGAGAGCACCTCTGGGAACACCCGAATCTGAAAGCTTCCCGGTTTTCCCCACCCAGTTGGAAGTTCAAGACAAAAGGAGCCAAATGTAATAAAGGTTGTTATACCTAGAATATATAGAATGTTGTATATAGAAGGAAGAAAAAAGATGTATGAAATAATATACTTGCATAGATAGATAGATAGATAGATAGATAGAGAGAGAGAGAGAGAGAGAGAGAGAGAGAGAGAGAGAGAGATTGATGGATAGAGATAGGTAGATAGATAGATAGATAGATAGATAGATAGATAGATAGATAGATAGATAGATAGATAGATAGAGATAGATAGGTGGATAGATAGATAGATAGATAGATAGATAGATAGATAGATAGATAGATAGATGATAGATAGATAGATAGATGTAGATATAGTTATAGTTATATAAGACATATGTACAGATAAAAGAATCATGACAGCTATGTAAAAGAAGTGTAATGGGCTCAATTTTGGCCGTAAGCCGAGGACTATCTGTACCAATAAATCAGCAAGTGACAGGCAGGGTTAGCGAGACTGAACTGGGCCTGAATAACAAAGCCCAAAAACCAGGGATGGTGAATCAGGCGTTAGGGATGCTAATCGGCGAAACCTTTCGAGCAAAGACGGGCAGGTGTGAGGACTTCCGCAGGTAGAGCGGACGGCGGAGAAGGAGAAAGAGAAACGACAGCGTAATTATTCGAAAAGAGAAAGGGAATCATTGGGGAAAAAAGGAACTCTCAGATAAGAAGGACTTTGTGCCGAAATGCGATCGACTCGGGCTGCACAAAGCAACAGCTTGACATGAAATTAGAACATTGGGAAACCGAAATGTTCTGTGGGCAATTTTTTTAAAAAAATATTGTTATTATTATTATTATTATTATTATTTTGAAAGTTAGAGAAGGAAAATTGGCCTAAGTGGTTTAAGATGGTACATTAAAGACGGGGAAATGGGAGAGGCAGCTTTCGCTGCCCAAGAACAAGCATTATGCGCAAGCATTATCCCAGGAACGCTGGGGGGGACTGAAGAAGGCGTTTAAAGATGGAACATGGGGAGCCCGTTGATTGTGGTAAGGGGGGAAAGCCGTGGACTGGATAATGGCTCGAGGCAGGCTGATTTGCATGACAAAGCAAGCCACGATCCGGTTGGAAGGCGGCTACACCGGTCTTTATGTTAAAAAGGAAAAAAAAAAGCAGATTGACAATAAAATAGCATGGAAACCATGAAAATGACTGAAGAGAAGATTTTTAGAGGATTTTAAAATTCAGACTGTGGAATATAAGGCATCAAAACGCTGTGGGATGCTCTCTGAGCTTTTGCAGACGTTTCATGACCCAGCTAGGTAACATCATCAGTGCTAGAAGAGAGGGGGGGAGGTTTCATCATCATGGCACAGATGATATGATCTGGTTGGGCCGTGAAAGGTCTGCAAGAAAACAACTGAACTCAGTGAGCCCAAGGACCCCACAGTCCTCCTCTTCCACTCCACAAACGCCACACCTTTCTAGCACTGATGATGTTCTCTAGTTGGGTCATGAAACGTCTGCAAGAAAACCCCCCAGATCAGAGAGCACCAAGGACCCTACGGTCCTCTTTCTCCCCTCCTCCTCCTCTTTCTCCCCCTCCTCTCACCTCCTCCCCTTTTCTTCCTCCTCCCTCATTCTCTTCCTGTCCTCCCCTCCTCCTCCTCTCTTCCACCCTACAATCTCCACTCCCTACTAGCACTGATGATGTTCCCTAGCTGGGTCATGAAACGTCTGCAACCCCCCCCCCTCAAAGCTCAGAGAGCACCAGGGACCCCACAGTTCAACCCTGAGCTGCACATATTCTATTGGTACCCCAAACGTGACTGTCATTCAAAAGAACTTTGATTTATTGGCTTTCCATGACACAGAATGAGTAGTCCTCGACTTACGTCTTGTCGCTTAGCAATCATTGGACGCTACCACAGGCCTACCTCGAGGGTACGTAGGCCCTACTTCCGAAGTGCCTGCGACCCGAAATCCTTTCGTAGCGGTAGTATTTTTTTCTCCTGAACTTTCTCTCGCTGTCTTCTTTTTTCCAGCGGGAAGCGGATCGCAATCAGGATCTCCTGAAGCGCATCAAGCAGTGTCAGGAGAGGGAAACCGAGGCAGAAAACGCCCTCCAGGAGCAACTTGAGGCCAACAAAACCTTCCAGAAGGAGCTAGATGCCCTGAATAAGAAGCTGCAGGAGAAGGAGACCAAGCTCACCGAGGCGAATGAAGTGAGGGCCGAGCAGTTGATGTGGCGGAAGTGTCTAAAAGGGGGATAGTCCAAATAACTTTTGTGTTGCAGGAGTTAGGTGACAGTTTAACCAAAGAAAAAAGAAAAAAAAGGGACACCGAGTGGTCTCTTTTCCTTGGAATGAATGGCAGCATCTTCGGATGCTCTTAAGGCTGGGAGGGTAGAAGTTCAGAAGCTGTATCGTTAAGCAATTCCAGAGGGAGAATTCTTGGGGGCATAAATAAGAATAACGGACGGTTTGAAAGAAGGAGGAATTTCCTGACAGGGAGAACAATTAGCCAGTGGAACGACTTGCCACCAAAAGCTCCAACACTGGAAGTTTTTAAAGAAGAGACTGGGTAGCCATTTGTCTGGAATGGTGGGGTCTCTTGCTTGAAATAGGCTGGACTAGAAGATTTCCAAGGCCCCTTCCAGCTCTGTTATTCATCCTCTCTCTCTCTCTCTCTCCATCTGTCTCTCTCTCTCTTTCACTATATCTATCTTTATCTTTCTATCTCTCTTTTTCTACATCTCTCTCTCTCTCTCCCTCCCTTTATCATCTATCTATCTATCTATCTATCTATCTATCTATCTATCTATCTATCTATCTATCTATCTATCTATCTATCTATCTATCTATCTATCATCTCTTTCTCTCACTATTATCTTTCTCTTTTTCTACATTAATCTATCATCTATCTATCTATCTATCTATCTATCTATCTATCTATCTATCTATCTATCTATCTATCTATCTATCTATCATCTCTTTCTCTCACTATTATCTTTCTCTTTTTCTACATTAATCTATCATCTATCTATCTATCTATCTATCTATCTATCTATCTATCTATCTATCTATCTATCTATCATCTCTTTCTCTCACTATTATCTTTCTCTTTTTCTACATTAATCTATCATCTATCTATCTATCTATCTATCTATCTATCTATCTATCTATCTATCTATCTATCATCTTTCTCTCACTATTATCTTTCTCTTTTTCTACATTAATCTATCATCTATCTATCTATCTATCTATCTATCTATCTATCTATCTATCTATCTATCTATCTATCTATCTATCTATCATTCAATCTCTATATCTTTCTCTCTCTACCTTTCTCTATCATCTATCTATCTGTCTGTCTTTCTGTCTGTATCTATATCTATCTATTCATCCATCAGCTATCATCTCTCTCTCCCTTTACTTTGCTGTATCTATATCCATCCCTCAGCTATCTATTTATCTATCCTCTCTCTCTCTCTCTCTCTCTCATGGTGAGAAGCCCGAAATTCGAGAGAGAAATTGCAAAGCGAACTCTTCGGTTCCCGGAGCGACTCTGTAATTGCTTTACAAAGGCTGAGAAAAGCTGAAAAGTCTGCTTCAGATCTTTCCTCCCCCCGCCCCCCCCAGCCCGCCTGTAATCTAGGTTTGAAAACTGGCTTATCCGGCTCTGTGCCAAACTTAAGGCCATCACCGTTGCTTATCCGTGGCACGGAAGATGTCTACAAGCTCCCTTTTAAAAGCCCAGGCGGGGAGGAAGCATGTCTTCCCATTTGCATCCCTTTGATGGGGTCTTTACTAGATGGAGCAGGCTGCCTTTGAAAGTTCCCCCTTGCAAGTCCTTTTAGTAAATAACAACACTCAAGGGAGCATCGGAGGGAACAAAGAACGGGGCCGGGGGAGGGAGGGGGGCTGCATGTTAAAAAGGTCCAGATCAGCGTCGTTGGAGTCTCGTGTACATTTTAGCTTTTGATCAGAAGTTTATTCCGTCTCCGCCGAGCCCAGAATCTTCCATTTGGACAGCACAGGGGGAAAAACAGAAAAGAAAGTACTAAATATATAAGTATATATTCAAGAGCGAGATATAAAGGGGGTGGAAAAACCATAGGATAGATTAGCAAAGGTAAGGCAATAAGAAATGGTACTAAACTCTATTTGGGTTTGCAGAAATACCATCCCAAGGAAACATACATTGAGATTTGAAAGAGACAGCCTATAACAGGGGTCTGCAAAGTTGGCTCTTTTAAGACTGGTGGACTTCAACTCCCAGAGTTCCCCCAGCCAGCTATGGGAACTCTGGGAGTTGAAGTCCACCAGTCTTAAAAGAGCCAACTTTGCAGACCCCTGCCCTATAACAACAGAAAAAGAAAGGGAGAGAGGAGGAGAGGAAGAGGAGGGAAGGAAGAAAGAGGGAAGGAGAGGAGGGAGGAAGGGAGAGAAAGAGAATAGGAAAGGGAAGAGGAAGAGTGGGAGCAGGGGAGATGTAAGGGAAGAAGGAAGGGGAAGGAGAGGAGGAAGGAAGGAAGTGGAGAAAGGAAGGAAGGAGGTAAGAAAGGGAAAATAAGGTGCTGTTACAACAGGTGGATGGGATGGTAAATAAAGCAACTCAAATTGTATATTGTACAGTAACAACATGGTCGTCTTCATAAATTGGAACTTTGAGCAATACCTTGCCTTGGACTCTGATTTACCGTTGGTTGCTCTTTGGAACCCTGACCCCAGATCAGGGTCATGGTTCCCCTATTCATTTTAGCATTTGATTAGAAGTTTCTTCCTTCAAGGTAGGCTCCGCAAGGTGTCCGTTTGAACAGCCTGTTAGGCAGCGTATGAATTTCATACGTAAATAACAAATAAACGGCAACTATTCCTTTCTCCCTCAGACCATCAATGCCTTGAAGGGGAAAGTATCAGAGTCCCAGTGGAACACCATGAATCAGGAGATGGAGATGAAGAAGCAGCAATCCCAAAACCAGGAGTTGACCGAGCAGCTGGATGTGCTTCAAAAGTAAGCGGGCGAGCGACAACGAGCGAGAATTTGATCCTTAGTCTTTAGCAACAAAGTGTAATCCAAGGAGGCTTGTGAGGGGTGCACCTTGTTGGAGAATGTGATTTATGATACAGACTGAGGGGAGGGGAGAAACGGGAGCAAATTTCAGCCATAATTTAAATGAGGTCAGATCTGACTTCAATGGGGGTATTGCCGAAATATTGTTCTTAATAAATGACTGGTTTTCTTTTGAAACTTGGCTCGAGGCTCATGAATTAATTAGGGCATCTTTCGGAAACCGGACACAGAAAATTTTGGTAGCCTTGAAAACGGACAAACTTTGAAAAATATGTCCGTGTTTTTTTTTAAACATCCAACTATTGTGGCCTGTCAACTGCTTGAGGAAGCAGCTGACCTGGATAGTGGAGAATCTCGATAAGCATTAATGAGAGAAGCGTTGGAGTTCAACCGAAGTCTACCCATCTTAAAGTGGCGGAAGTTTAGAAACAGCGCTGTGTGCGATCAATGAATATTTTATCTCCCCTTTCAACAGAAAATGGCAAGAGGCCACTCAGCAAATCCAAGTTCTCCAGGCAAAGGAAGAGCTCATATCTAAGAAGGAGCAGAAGATTCAGGTGAGACCGCTTACGTCCTTCCTTTTTGCGTTACCTGGAGTTAAATTTCTACCTAGCAACTCTTAGGAAAGCACCAATGTTTCACTACGTATTACAGGGTAATAATCCTTGTTCAGCTGTCTCCTGAAAGGTTTTTCTGGGCTCTGTTCCTCCAGGATCTCGAGCAAAAGATCTCCATGCAAGAACAAGATGCCGTCATTGTGAAGAACATGAAGACGGAGCTGGCTCAGTTTCCCCAAATGGAACGGGAATTGCAGCAACTCAGGGAGGAGAACGCCTACCTTAGGTAAGGAACAGAAAATGATTACATATTTTGATTGTCAGTGTGTCGAGGCCTGCATTTTGGTTTTCTCTCTCTCTTTCCTCCTTGTACCTGGTTCTATCCCCAGTTTTGTTATCACAATTATTATGTTCTGAATGTATATAGTTGTGTTAACTGTGCTAAAGTGAAACTAACCTTTAGATGACTCCAACTGTTAACTGTGCTTAAGTGAAACTAACTTTTAGATGACCCCAACTGTTAAATGTGCTAAAGTGAAACTAACCTTTAGATGACCCCAACTGTTAAATGTGCTAAAGTGAAACTAACCTTTAGATGACCCCAACTGTTAAATGTGCTAAAGTGAAACTAACCTTTAAATGACCCCAACGATTAACTGTGCTTAAGTGAAACTAACCTTTAGATGACCGTAACTGTTAACTATGCTAAAGTGAAACTAACCTTTAGATGACCCCAACTGTTAACTGTACTAAAGTGAAACTAACCTTTAGATGACCCCAACTGTTAAATTGCTAAAGTGAAACTAACCTTTAGATGACCCCAACTGTTAAATGTGCTAAAGTGAAACTAACCTTTAGATGACCCCAACTGTTAAATGTGCTAAAGTGAAACTAACCTTTAGATGACCCCAACTGTTAAATGTGCTAAAGTGAAACTAACCTTTAGATGACCCCAACTGTTAAATGTGCTAAAGTGAAACTAACCTTTAGATGACCCCAACTGTTAACTGTACTAAAGTGAAACTAACCTTTAGATGACCCCAACTGTTAAATGTGCTAAAGTGAAACTAACCTTTAGATGACCCCAACTGTTAACTGTACTAAAGTGAAACTAACCTTTAGATGACCCCAACTGTTAAATGTGCTAAAGTGAAACTAACCTTTAGATGACCCCAACTGTTAAATGTGCTAAAGTGAAACTAACCTTTAGATGACCCCAACTGTTAACTGTACTAAAGTGAAACTAACCTTTAGATGACCCCAACTGTTAAATGTGCTAAAGTGAAACTAACCTTTAAATGACCCCAACTGTTAACTGTACTAAAGTGAAACTATCCTTTAGATGACCCCAACTGTTAACTGTGCTAAAGTGAAACTAACCTTTAGATGACCCCAACTGTTTTGAAGGAGCGTTGGAGACGTCTTCGGACAGCGCTGGCTGTGTGCAAGGGGAACATTTACCTTTACCATTATCTCCCAGGGAAATGAGAGAAAACAACGGTTTGCTGAAAGAGGAAGTGGAGGGCCTCCAAAGGAAGCTGGAGAGATTCGAGAAGGTCCAGACCGAACGGGTGGCTTTGGAACTGGAGAAGGAGGTAAAATTCCACGTAGGCTACACGCCTCTTTCCTACTTCTGCCCTTAGGTGGGAATAAGATTCATTGGTTTTCCAGGCTGAACGCAGATCGTCCTCGACTTACGACCACAGTTGAGCCGGAAATCGATGTCGTTAAGTGAGACATTTGTCGAGGGAATTTTGCCCCTACAACCTTTCTTGCCACCCTTGTTAAGTGAATCACTGCAGTTAATAAGTTAGTAACCTGGTTGTTAAGTGAATCGGGTTCCCCGCTGACTTGTTAGAAGGTCACAAAAGATGACCGTGGGACCCAGCCACGGTCATAAGTATGAAGCACTTGCCGAGCATCTGACTTTTGATCCCACGATCATGGGGATGCTGCAATGGTCATAAGTGTGAAAACCAGTCCTAAGTCACTTGGCTTGCCACCATTCGTTACGGTCACCTTTCCAAGTTACAACGGCGGCTAAGAGAACACCGTGGTCGTAACGCAAACAGATCGGTCCTTAAGTGAGTCGATACATCCCTATGGGTGGGTGTTTTTTCTTCTTCTTCTTCTTCCTTCTCTAAACCGGCACCAAAAGTTTCATTTACAGCAAAAATTGTCATAAATTGCATCCATCCCATGATGCAGCCGGCTATAAGGTGAACTGGTGTGTGTGTGTGAGTGTGTGATTGCAGATGTAATTACATTGTTGGATTTTTTACAAATCAGCTTTGTTAGGAGTGGACTCCTATAGTTGGATGGACAATATATAGTCATGGTAGCTTTAAGGCTGATGTCATGTTAGAGTGCAACTAGTAAGTGCCATTATCTCTAACTATAAGAGAAGGCAAGGAGAGCGCATCTCTCTCTCTCTGCTGGACTTGCTGTGTTTGATAACTGTTTGCGTGAACTGCGATTACTGAAGAAGGAGACTGAAGATTGTGCAAGGTATTTGATATTGTTGACACTTTGTTGTTTGACTCAATTTGACATCACTGCTTATTGAGTTAGTTTAGTAGTTTTTTACAACCTAAGTAAAAGCTATTCTGTTTTACTTAAACAGTGTCTGGTCTACTTATTGTGTGTATATTAGCAACATTCCTCTGGCTGCATTCTCTGCTGCACACCCTCTGCTTGTCTCCCAACCGAGATATCAGCTAACAAGCTTCCTCTCCTTTTTGCTCCTTTAGAAAGTTCAGGAGAAGCTCAGCATGTGGGAGAAGCTGGACCAGAGCATGGGCTTGGATATCAGGTCAGTGGAAAACGGCGCGGCAATTCCAACACGTCCCTCGTTTGTTTGCTGGGGGCACACCAGTAGTCCCCGATTTACGACCGCAATCGAGCCAAGGTTTAGGTTGCTAAGTGAAACGTTTCCTCCGTGGATTTTGCCCTTCCCTTTTCAAGACCTGGCTTAGCACAGTTCTCAAGCGAATGGCTGCCATTGTTAGGTTAGCCACACGGTTGTTAAGTGAATCGGGTTGACTCTGCTTGTTGGCAGGGCGCCAAAGGGGATGCGGTGGCTCCCAAGATCCTGCCACCGTCATAAGTACGAGTCAGTTGCCAAGCACCTGGCGGGCCACAACAGGAAGGAAGGAGGCGATATTTTCCAAATCCTGCTATTCGTATTTTAAAGAGGTAATTTTGCAGCGGGAGAGGAAGGGCGCAGAGGCTCCTATCGCTACAGATAATGAAGCTCTTCATTTAAGTTTGATGGCAAAGACGAACGAGGCATCCTTCCTTCCTTCCTTCCTTCCTTCCTTCCTTCCTTTCTTCCTTCCTTCCTTCGTCTTGAGTCGAAGCTCTAGGAATTCTATTCCTTCCTTCCTTCCTTCCTTCCTTCCTTCCTTCCTTCCTTCCTTCCTTCCTTCCTTCCTTCCTTCCTTCCTTCCTTCCTTCTGTCGTCTTGAGTCGAAGCTCTAGGAATTCTATTCCTTCCTTCCTTCCTTCCTTCCTTCCTTCCTTCCTTCCTTCCTTCCTTCCTTCCTTCCTTCTATCGTCTTGAGTCAAAGCTCTAGAAATTCTTTTCTTTCCTCCCTCTCCAAAAGGGGCTGAGATAATTTGGTTAATGCACTTTTTTGGGAGGGGAGAGGGGAGGCAATCATCTTGAATAAAACGAAGGCCCTGCTGTTAAAATGGAAGCCGTTCCCTCTTTCGATAGCCGCCTTCGCATTCTTCCCAGCGTGTGGAAGTCATAGCAGTGGTGGTGCTGGAATTACGATCGCATTTTCCATTTGTACGAGTCGGTTTGGCAATGCAACTCTTGAGACAGGAAACGGGCTCATTCCTTCCCTCCCCCTCCCTGCAAACCCCAATTTGGGCCCTTCGCTTTTGTGCTGGCTAAACAGCCCCCCTAGTCTGCCTTTGTCCTTTCTGTTGTGGCCCGCCAACGGAGCTGGCAGCAGATTCGGACAGTGGGGAGGGTTGGGGAGGAACCTGGGCCAGTCCTGGAGTCTGGGGAAGGCTCTGAGGAGGGCTCTGTGTCGGAGGCAGAGAGGGGGCCAGGGCCATCTGACAATTATCAGCTGCCTTCAGAGTCAGACATCAGTGAGGCAGAGGAACATCTGGAGCCTGTTCCCAGTGTGCGCATGCGCAGAGTGGCCAGAGGAAGGGAGCAGCTAAAGAACAGGGGTCGACTTGGGAGGAAAGCCACAGGTGGAGGATGAATGGCTCCTTCCAGAGGGAATAAAAGGGGAGCGACAGGGGAGTGGAGTTTGCAGGAGACCATGAGTTCGCTTCATTGGTTGGTGACTCTCCGAGGCTCTGCAGAGATCGTCCTGGCAGCTCTCCAAGCCAGATGAGGTCTGTGACCGTAAATCCTCCCTGGAAAGACTTTGCTGGATGTGAAGGAGCAGAATTCACAGTCAATTAATAAAAGGGACCAGAAGTTTTCTTTAGGCTCTTGGGAAGCCTCGGTTAGAACTAGTCTCCCAAGGTCATTCCCACAGTCCATTATCAAGCCTCTAAACCAGCTAAATTTCTCTCTCTCTCTCTCTCTCTCTCTCTCATCGCCAGACTGTGTTTTTGGCAACCTAACCATTCATCAGATCCGGGACAGTTTTAATTTGCTAGCTTTCGTTTGCCAAAATTAACCTCTTAAGGTTTTAAACCTCTCCAGGGCTAGCTATAAAAACACTGCTTCAAAATACTGGTTTATGGAGGGTGCTTGTGAGCATTGTAAAACGTAATTTTTATGAGCTTTGGAGAGGAGGCACAGGGACGAACATGCTTCAGCGTTTCCAGCTCTTTGTGTCGCAACTAATCCATTGTGATTTGCAGGTCTGGTGAGAAATCTTTTCTGTTATTTGCAGATGTTCATTTACGAACCAAACCCCAGATTAAATGGTTTTAAGCCTTCAGTCTACCTGGGAGGAATAAGATTAAAAGCCAGCCTGCTTGCCTTTTCATACTTTCCTGCCTTTAAAAAGCAAAACAAAAAACAAAAACACGTTGTTATTATTTAGAAGAAATAATTTGGCTTCCCGTTCCTTGAACTTTGATGGAGAATTGTGTAGCGTGCGTTAATCAATAACGATTTCGGTTTTAGTTCTTCTTTTGAAACGCCTCCAAAAGTTTGGAGCCTTAAAAGGGAGAAGGACCATATCCCTGGATGCCTATTCTTCCTGTGTGTGTGTGTGTGTGTGTGTGTGTAGGTAAATTGTATTCATTTAGGTCAGAGGTTCCCAAACTTGGCAACTTTAAGACTTGTGGACTTCAACTCCCAGAATTCTCCAGCCAGCTCTGCTGATTTCTGGGAGTTGAAGTCCACAAGTCTTAAAGTTGCCAAGTTTGGGAACCTCTGATTTAGGTGTTTAGGAGTTATATAGTGGGAGGCTCAGTGGCTAACACGCTGTGCTTGTCGATTAGAAAAGTTGGCAATTCGAATCCCGAGCGCCGCGTAACGGAGTGAGCTCCCGTGACTTGTCCCAGCTTCTGCCAACCTAGCAGTTCGAAAGCAGGTAAAAAATGCAAGTAGAAAAACAGGAGCCACCTTTGGTGGGAAGGGAACAGCGTTCCCGTGCGCCTTCGGTGTTGAGTCATGCCGGCCACATGACCACGGAGACGTCTTCGGACAGCGCTGGCTCTTGGGCTTTGAAACGGAGATGAGCAGCGCCCCCTAGAGTCGGGAAGGACTAGGACAGATGTGCGAGGGGAACCTTTAACTACACCGAGCAAACCGCCATCCAATTATCCAGGCTTCTTGGGGGTCTCGTTATTCCTAAATAGCCAGTTTGCTGACTCTGCTGGCAGCTTTGAAGGATCGAGACATCACTTGCGCTGGGGATCAAAGGAAGGCCTCTTGTTGACAAACATTTGTCAAGCGAGTGGGTTCCTGGAGGATTGCCTCTTCTGAACGGAGGGCGAGGTGGTTTGCCAGCTCATCTAAAACCTGGCACCGAAGGATGCCAGCTCTGTTGTTCAGCAGTTGGTCTGCCCATCAAACCAGTCATTAAAAAAAAAAATCACATTTTTCTGGGGAAAAAGGATGAGAGCATCTCTGCCTTCAGCTTCCAAGTTTAAGTGATGTGAGATGGAAAGCCTTGTGCATCGTTGCATTCACCGCAGAGCGAAGTTAATTAGGGATGTCATGAGCGAATAGCGAATAGTACGGGCCCCCTCTGCCCCAACCAGAGGGGGCCCGTATACACAGGAAGCTCTTCAGGCGTGCCAACATTAGAATCAGCAACTTTGAGAGTCCCCATTTTCCCCCCTTCTTCAATAGATAATAGATTTAATGGAGTAACAGAGTTGGGAGGGACCTTGCAGGTCATCTAGTCCAACCCCCCTTCCCAAGCAGGAGACCCTACACCATTTCTGACGGAGGGCAGTCCAGTCTCTTCTTGGAAGCTTCCAGGGATGAAGCCCCCTCAACTTCTGAAGGCAGCTTCTGTTCTGTGGGTTGATAGTTCTCCCTGTCAGAAAGTTCCTCCTTTTTTCCAGGTTGAGTCTCTTCTTCGTCAGTTTCCATCCATTGTTCCTTTTCTGGCCTTCAGGTACTTTGAAGAATAGCTTGACCCCCCTCCTCTCTGTGGCAAATAAGACTTTAAAAAAAGGTAAATAAGGGAAGTGGGGGTTGCAGTTGAACCTAAAAATATTTACAAGCCCTGGGTTCGTTTCAATAGAGATTGAAAGCAAGGTTGAGTCCCTTTATGTCAAGGTTTATTGTCTGTAAGCTCCCCAGAGTCACTGAGAGGTCATGTAAAACTTATGAATGAATGAGTCTGTCAGTCAGTCTGTCTGTCTGTCTGTCTCATCTATCATTATCTATCTATCTACTACCTATCTCCCTATCTTCATCTTATCATCTCTCTCTCTTCCTCTCTCTCTCATCTATCTATCTATCTATCTATCTATCTATCTATCTATCTATCTATCTATCTATCTATCTATCTATCTATCTCTTTATCTATCTCTTTATCTATCTATTTATCTTATCTATCATATTTCTCTCCCTCCCTCTTTCATCTATCTAGCTATCTATTTTTATCTCATCTATCATCTCTCTCTCCCTCTCTCTCTCTCTCATCCATCCATCCATCCACCCACCCACCCACCCACCCACCCACCCACCCACCCACCTACCTACCTATCTACCTATCTATCATCTATCTGCCTCTGAATCTATCTATCTATCTATCTATCTATCTATCTATCTATCTATCTATCTATCTATCTATCTATCTATCTATCTATCTACCTACCTACCTACCTACCTACCTACCTACCTACCTATCTATCAATCATCTATCTGCCTCTGAATCTCTCTATCTATATCTCTACCTACCTACCTACCTACCTATCTATCATCTATCTGCCTCTGAATCTCTCTATCTCTCTATCTCTCTATCTATCTACCTACCTACCTACCTACCTACCTACCTATCTATCATCTATCTGCCTCTGAATCTATCTACCTATCTATCTATCTATCTATCTATCTATCTATCTATCTATCTATCTATCTATCTATCTATCTATCTATCTACCTACCTACCTACCTACCTACCTACCTACCTACCTACCTATCTATCATCTATCTGCCTCTGAATCTCTCTATCTCTCTATCTCTCTACCTACCTACCTACCTACCTACCTACCTACCTACCTACCTATCTATCATCTATCTGCCTCTGAATCTCTCTATCTCTCTATCTCTCTATCTATCTACCTACCTACCTACCTACCTACCTACCTACCTACCTATCTATCATCTATCTGCCTCTGAATCAATCTATCTATCTATCTATCTATCTATCTATCTATCTATCTATCTATCTATCTATCTATCTATCTATCTATCTATCTATCTATCTATCTATCTATCTATCTATCTATCTATCTATCTATCTATCTATCTATCTATCTATCTAATCTATCCTCCCTGAAATACCAACATTCCATATAAAATAGAGAAGAGACAGTCAAATCACCTCCTATGATTTTAGGACAGGCAAGATTATTTTTTTTAATTCAAGAGGTTGAAGACTTAATACCAACCTAGGGCATATTTGTGTTCTGTTTCTTCAAAAACAATCCCCTTTAAAAACACTTTGGAGGACAAGAACTTGGGGGGGGGGGATTTGCCAGTTCCCACAGTGGGTGGGTGGTGGGTGAGGGGAATCTAGTTTAAACGCTATATTTGCTTCTCTTCTTGAGAACGAGGTCGAAACGGGCGCGATGTAACCAGCGATATCCTTTTGTTTAATTCAATTGCTCGGAAGACCGGTTTTTAAGCTCCCATGTTTACGCTCTAGCCCCTCGGTGGTCCGGTTGGCTGGCTTTGGCTGTTTCCTGCATCAATACAAATAGATATGGGCAATAGACTGAGTATCTCACAAGCTTAAACACAGATGGTGGCTGCGTTTCCATTGAATTTCGTCATTTAAGGGAGCAGAGAAAAGCATCCATCCGGACGGGTAGCGGGCGAGAACATCGAAGCTTGCATATTTGGACTTGGCTTAGTCGAGGCATTTAAGTTAAGTTTAAGTTTAAGAACTTATCTCTTTCATCAAGCCGGCCTAACATAACCTCTGCTGGGACTATGTAGATAGTTTTAATTGGGGATTTTATTTGGTTTCAGCGCAGGACTAACTATTCAATAGGTTTTTAAATTTTTGTATTTTGTATGTATTTTAAACTCTTGTGCGCCGCCCTGGGTCCTTTTGGAGAAGGGCGGGATATAAATCAAGTAAATAATAAATAATGATAAGTTATTATTATTATTTTTTTGCTCACAGGCAGGGAGACCTCTGCATGGGCATTTCCCAGCGTGGCCTCCTCCTGTTAGGTTGGACCAGCTCCCATGCTGCACAGCTTACTAACTTGCATGCGTGGTTTTCCACTGGCCAGGATCCAAAGCAAGGCGATGGCTGGCAAAAGGCCTACATTGATCGAAGTGTATTTATGGCGGAGAACTGAACCTCTGTCGCCTTATTTCCTGGAATTAATTTTACTCACTGTACTTCTCTCTTCCCCCCCCCCCCCTCCAAATAACGGTGTCAATACAGATGGATTCTTAAAGCAGCCAAACCTTCGTAATCGTGGCTTAAACGTTTGGAACATGTGCCATGGTTTGAAATTTCATGCTTTGATTTGTATTGTGGCCAGCAGATTCAGACAGTGAGGAGGTTGGGGAGGAACCTGGGCCAGTCCTGGAGTCTGGGGGAGGCTCGGAGGAGGGCTCTGGGTCGGAGGCAGAGAGGGGGCCAGAGCCGTCCGGCAGTTATCAGCTGCCTTTGGCGTGAGACAGCAGTGAGGCAGAGGAACAGCTGGAGCCTGTTCCCAGTGTGCGCATGCGCAGAGCGGCCAGAAGAAAAGAACAACTCAGAAAGCAGGGTCGACTTGGGGGTAAAGCCACAGGGGGACAGTGAAACCACCAAGCTCAGAGAGCACCAAGGACTCCAGATGTAACAGAGAGTCTTCATTCAAAGGTTTTGTTAATAGAAGATGCCGGATGCAATGAAAAATGGAGTTTGTTCATCCACTCAAAGCACATCGTGTGTCTTTTGCTCGGTGTTAGCTCAGCCTGCTGGGTGAGCTCAACCGGAGAGTTGCAAACCACAATTCACTGCTCAGTACGGTGGGTCAGCTCAACGCCACCGTGCTTGCTTAACAAACCAAGATAAGATACCCTATACATATGAAGAACGGTTGCAGGAACTGGGTATGTCTAGTTTAATAAAAAGAAGGACCAGGGGAGACAGGATAGCAGTCTTCCAATATCTCAGGGGCTTCCTCAAAGAAGAGGGAGTCAAACTATTCTCCAAAGCACCTGAAGGGCAGAACAAGAAGCAATGGTTGGAAACTAATCAAGGAGAGAAGCAACTTGGAACTGAGGAGGAATTTCCTGACAGTCAGAACAATGAATCAGTGGAACAGAAGTTGCCTCCAGAAGTTGTGAATGCTCCAACACTGCAAGTCTTCAAGAAGATGTTGGATAGCCATCTGCCTGAAACGGTATAGTGTTTCTTGCCTAGGCAGAGGGTTGGACTAGATGACCTCCAAGGTCCCTTCCAACTCTGCTATTGTATTGTACCCTAAGAGTGACCCGTTGGTACAGGTGGTGCTCAACTTACCCCTGTTCATTACGTGACCAAGGGCGATGGAAAAAGTCACTTCGGACACTTCTTCACACTAACAACCGTGGTAGCATCTCCATGCTCGTGGGGTCAGAATTCAGTCGCTTGGCAACTGACTCTTATTTATGACCGTCCCAGTCATGTGACTGCCTTTTGCAACCTTCTGACCAGCAAAGACAATGGGGAAGCCAGATTCACTTAACAACCGTGTTACTAATTGGACAACCGCAGTGATTCTACTTATGTGGCAAGAAAGATGGTAAGCAGAGCTGGCATCCTTCAAGGCCCGTCTTTAGCTGTCAAAACTCCGTATCTCAAATAGGTTTAAAAGATCTGGAAGGATGAATGCCAGTCAAGTTTAACCGAAGCCTGTGAAAATTACATTAATCGCCATTTTGAAAACCAGGCTGGGTCAAGACCCTTTTTCAAGAGGGGGGGGGAGAGGAAATATACATTAGAAGCAGAAGACGTTGCTTGTGCCCTGCACCCCACCCTCCTGCAATCCCCATTATACCCCAAAGGAGACAGTGGAGAGGATTTCATTAATAAATTTATTTCCCCCCCCCCCTCCTCTCATTTCAATAGCGTGGAGGGGGAAAAAAATGTATGCAAATCCCTTTGTAATTAGGTTTAAAAATTCCATTTCATGGGATAATCAGACTTCAAAAAACTCAATTTTAGTTTTAATCAGATTTTAACAAGGATATTAACTCCACTCCGTTCATGAGAAGAGAGCGAAGTGGCGAATGCAACGCAAATGTATTCAAGCTTAGCCTTAGGAGATAATTAAATAAAATTAATTTGGCAAGAATTGTCTGCAAAATGGAGGCATTCCAGATAGCAGAGCGAGCTTCCGAAAGAAACAAACGGAGGCCCTCATTTCCATACGAAGGGATAAAAAAAGCTTATTGTTTGGGCAGGAAAAGGGGATCATGGCAATCCTTCTACGGAAGGGAAGAGCGATGGGGAGCCCTGGAGCTGCTTCCAGAGGGCACCGTCTTCCAGAGGAGAGAAGCTGGCACGGTCTGCCCTTCTTCGGATAAGCTTCTTAAGAGTTCGCCCAGGAAACAAGGGTGTCGAAGGCAAGGGACAAAAACCCACACAAAAGGATCTCGAAGCGATCCAGCCGAGAAGCCAAGCGGGGATTGGAGAAAGGGCTACAAGACGCTGGAGAAGACAAGGGATGGAGGGTGGTGGTGCAAACAAAGGATGGAAACTAATCAAGGAGAGAAGCAACCTGAAATTCAGGAGAAACTTCCTGATAGTGAGGACACTTAACCAGTGGAAGAGAAGTTGCCTTCGGAAGTTGTGGGGGCTTCATCCCTGGAGGTTTTGAAGAAGAGCCTGGACTTCCATCTGTCTGACATGGTATAGGATTTCCCCGTTTGAGCAGGGGGCTGGACTAGAAGACCTCCAAGGTCCCTTCCAGCTTTGTTCTGATTGACTGAAGGTTAGAGGGTCCAAGAAGGCAGCATTTTAATTCGCTGGTTTGTGGAACTGGTGCAGCCCACCCATCTCAGCCTCGTGACTCACTACAATTAAAAACATGGCCGGTGCCAACCAATGACTCAAATGAGAAGAACCGAAACACCTTAAAACAATTAAGAACCATCAAAAACATAGAAACGTACCACGAGAATCGAGTGTTTGTAGCTCAGGGTTGAGCTGTGGGGTCTTTGGTGCTCTCTGTGCTTGGTGGTTTTCTTGCCCATTGGTGCTTGGTGGTTTTCTTTCAATACCCAACTAGGTAGCATCATCAGTGGTAGAGGGGACGAGGAGGAGGAAGAAGAGCAGGAGGACCTGGGGTCCTTGATGCTCTCTAAGCTTGGTTGTTTCCTTGCTGACCTTTCAGGATAGGTAGGTAAAATCATCCATGCTATGATGGAGAAATCCCACTCCCTTATAGCACTGATGGTGTTACCTAGTTGGGTCATGAAATGTCTGCAAGAAAACAGCCAAGCTCAGAGACCATCCAGAGCCCCACAGTCCTCTTCCTCCTCTCTACAACTTCCATTCCCTTCTAGCACTGATGGTGTTTCCTTGTTGGGTCATGAAACATCAACAGGAAAAACCACCGAGGTCAGCACCAAGGACAGCAACCACAGTTAATTCTAAACTATAAATATTCTCTTCTATTGGTACAAAGGAAGCATTTTTGTTATCTGCATCTTCATGGTGCCCTCTGAACGTGGTTGTTTCCTCGCAGGTGTTGACCCCATACTCATTTACTGGCCTCCTTTTGACCCCGAGCCATAGATCAACACCTTGGATTGACCCTTGGGGTTGATAATGGCCACTTTGGGGAACCCTCGATTGACAGCTCATCAATTGGGGTTGATGGGAAGGATGCGTGTCTTAAAGGATGAAATGCATATTGCATATTTGAGGCTAAATGCATCAGTGCAATTTTGCACAAACCAGGGATGTCTCTCTAATTACCTTAAAAATTTAACAATATCCTGTTCCACCTACATATGACTCATTTAGCCCCTTAACTCATAACATCAGGAAAGACCTTGCAAACTTCCTTTAGGCATCATATTTCTACCAGCAAGGTCTAAAGAAGTTTTTATCTTTGGCCTGGTTTGTCTGTGGTTCTGCCTTGACTTCCATTTCATGTGTGCATGTGAGAATTGGGCCTGAGAAATGATAAATAAATTGAAAAAAACAAAACAAAACCCCAAAACTACTTCCCCTAACGGAGAAAGCTGTATTTTGTTCCGTTTCAGAAAATGTAGGTTACGTGTTAATTGTAATTGCCCTGCAGAAGTAGCTAAAATATGTAAGCCTGAGTTCAAAATTTTTCATTTCAAAGGGTAATTATGTTTGCTGTGAAAAAGCAATGAGTAATTTGTATCTTATTGATGAACGTAATTATAGTAGCATAAAGTAGAGCCAACATTTATTACAACAATTCATTTTTTGACCTATAAGATGATGTCACACATGACTGTGCTTGATGAGTAATAAGAAGTGTAATATTCTACTTATATCTGTTTAGGTTGTAATGTCCTGTGAAGAATCAAATTATAATTGAGTTTTAATATAAAACATGGTTTTCTTTTCTTTTTTCAATCGTATTCAAGTCAGTTTCTTGTTTGTGCATTATATATCCTAGAGGAGGGAGAGAGAGAGGGAGGAAAGAAAAGAGAAAGAGAAGGAAGGAAGAGGGAAAGGAGGAGGAAAGAGGAAAGAAAAGAGAAGGGGGAAGGAAGGAAAGGAGGAAGGATGGAGAGGGAAGGAAAAGAGAAAGAGAAAGAGAAGAGAAAGAGAAGGAACGAAGGTAGATGGAAGAGATAAGGAAGAAGGAAAGAGAAGGAAGAAAGAGGGATGAAGGAAGGAAGGAAAAGTCAGAGAAGGAGGGTGGGAGGGAGAGAGGGAGGCAGGAAAGAAAAAAGAAGGATGGATGGATGAAGGAAGGAAGGAGAAAAAAGAATTGGAAGGCATGAAAGCAAGAAAAGAAAGGAAAGTCAAAGGAGGAGGGAGGCAGGAAGGAAAAGAGGAAAGAAGAAAAGAAGAAGGAAGGAAAAGAGAATGGGAAGTAAGAAAGGAAGGGAGAGGAAGAGGGAAAGAAGGAGGAAAGAGAAAGAAGGAAGGAAAGGGGATGGAGGAGAGAAGGAAGGAAGACTGAAATAAAAGGTGGCAGGAACAGGGATGGTGGGAGGAAGGGAAAATCAGAAGGAGGGAGAGAGGGAGGCAGGAAGGAAAAGGAAGAAAGGAAGGACAAAGGAAGGAAGGAAGGAAGGAGGAAGGAAGGAAAAAAGAATGGCAAGGAAGGAAGGAAGGAAGGAAGGAAGGAAGGAAAGTTCTTTCCTTGGAAGCCAAAGGTGGCATCTGGAGGGCGCGTCCTCCACCTGCCTCTCTCACCTGTCCTTTTGCCTTGAGTGCTGAAGCTCCACCTGGCCGGAGACATTAACAGTGGCCTCCTCCTTCAAGGGAAGCGTTCAACCCTAGACACGCTCCAGCCTTCCTTTCCGGGAACCAGGCTTGTATCCATGGGAAGTTCAGAGAGCCTTTTCCTCCCCTGGCTCAACAGTTCAAAGGGGGCATCAGCTAATCAGGAGAGGCTTCCGGAAGCCCTGGGGGGGGGGGGGCATGGCCTTTTAATTGGATCTGGGGCTGCTTTGAAGTCCCTCTGAATCCTCCTTCAGCTACAGAAGAGACAATGGCGGTAATTCTTCATTCTGTTTACATGGGCCGAGGGAGGCGTAAAATTCCTTCCTTCACCACCACCCCCAAGTTCTTAAGCTGAGTTTGCGGGAAGTTTTGCGAGAAAGTGAGGATCAAGATGGAAGGTGGCTCTCTGTCTCTCTCTCTGTCTGTCTGTCTGCCTGTGTGTCTGTCTGTCTGCCTCTCTGTGTCTCTGCCTCTCTCTCTGTCTCACTCTCTGTGTCTCTGTCTCTGTCTCTCTCTCTCAAGGAGCCTCGGAGAGTCACCAACCAATGAAGCGAACTAATGGTCTCCTGCAAACTCCACTCCCCTGTCGCTCCTCTTTCATTCCCTCTGGGAGGGGCCATTCATAGTCCACCTGTGCCCTTCCTCCCAAATCCACCCCTGTTCTTTAGCTCTTCCCTTCGTCTGGCAACTCTGTGCATGGGCACACTGGGAACAGGCTCCAGCTGTTCTTCTGCCCCACTGATGTCTGACTCCGAAGGCAGCTGATAACTATCAGACGGCCCTGGCCCCCTCTCTGCCTCCGACACAGAGCCCTCCTCAGAGCCTTCCCCAGACTCCAGGACTGGCCCGGGTTCCTCCCCAACCCTCCTCACTGTCCGAATCTGCTGCCATCTCCACTGGCCACTGGCGGGCCACAATAACTGGTACGACCAACAAACATCAGGGCCATCCTTGTTAAAGGCATCGCCATGTCCCTGTAGCTAAAACAAATAAGAGGGAGTTTAAAATTAATAAAAGCTCAGAGGTTCCCCATTGAAGACAGCGATCTGTCTAATTGCTGCTGAGGGACACACAAGGGATTTGCGATTTCAGATCGTCAGGAAAAGAATGCTTAAGGGTTTACAGCAAGACAGCACATTGAGTTTTAAAAATTAATAAATAAATTCTACTCGATACATGCTTTATATTTGAGACCATGCTGAACAATAATGTAATATTCACTCCTATAACCTGCTATCATCCAAAATTTGTCATTTTGATCCCTCCCTCCCTTTTCTATATGTGCTCCATGTCTCTTCTGTCTGTCTGTCTGTCTGTCTGTCTGTCTGTCTGTGTCTGTCTGTCTGTCTGTCTGTCTGTCTATGGTATCTATCTATCTATCTATCTATCTATCTATCTATCTATCTATCTATCTATCTATCTATCTATCTATCTATCTATCTATCTATCTATCTATCTACCTACCTACCTACCTACCTACCTACCTACCTACCTACCTACCTACCTATCATCTCCCATTTCTCTCTCTCTCATCTCCTATGTGTCTGTCTGTCTGTCTATAGCTAGCTAGCTACCTATCATCCATCCATCCATCCATCCATCCATCCATCCATCCATCCATCCATCCATCCATCCATCCATCCATCTACCTATCTATCATCTCCTATTTCTCTCTCTCTCTCATCTATGTGTGTGTGTGTGTGTGTCTGTCTGTCTGTCTGTCTATAGCTACCTACCTACCTACCTATCATCCATCCATCCATCCATCCATCCATCCATCCATCCATCCATCCATCCATCCATCCATCCATCCATCCATCCATCTATCTATCTATCTATCTATCTATCTATCATCTCCTATTTCTCTCTCTCTCTCATCTCCTATCTGTCTGTCTCTGTCTATACCTACCTACCTACCTACCTACCTACCTACCTACCTACCTACCTACCTACCTACCTACCTACCTACCTACCTACCTACCTACCTATCATCCATATCTATCTATCTATCTATCTATCTATCTATCTATCTATCTATCTATCTATCTATCTATCTATCTATCTATCTATCTATCTATCTATCTATCTATCTATCTATCTATCTATCTAAAATTTCTCCTGGATTTTGTGAAAATCTTCTTCAAGGTTACCTAGGTTACTATTTTTTTTAAAAAAAACCCAGCAACCCTTCCTTCGCTGTTTCCAATCTTCTTCTAGAGCTCCGATGCCTCTTTGCCTCTTTGCATTTGAAATTAAAACGCCGGTTGTTATCCCCAAAATAATTTATAGGTCCCAGTGAAAATAAAAAAAGTTCAGCCTTTTGCATAATTGCATCCCAGCCATTGATTTATAACGGTCGGGAGATTCCAGATTCAGATTTACGGCATCGTGACTGTGATTTTTTTCTTGGGGGGGGGGGCTGTTAAGACACTGACATCAGCTGTGTCTTCTAAGTTGCTAGTTGGTATGCTTGGGAGCAGATCCATCCATGCTGCGGACGGCCTGGCTGAACAGTCCAGAAATCCTGCTTTTTTTTGGTTTTTTTTAATGTATTACCCAAAGCCACGATATGGGCTTCCTATGCCAAGAACCAGCCCCTTAATTATTATTATTATTATTTACTTTATTCATAAAACATGAAACTCAGCCAACTGAACATTTAAAAATGCATATTACAAATACTATTCTTCTTATTCTAATTCTTCTTCTTCTTCTTCTTCTTCTTCTTCTTCTTCTTCTTCTTCTTCTTCTTCTTCTTCTTCTTCTTCTTCTTCTTCTTCTTCTTCTTCTTCTTCTTATTATTATTATTATTATTATTATTATTTACTTTATTCATAAAACATGAAACTCAGCCAACTGAACATTTACAAATGCATATTACAAATACTCTTCTTCTTCTTCTTCTTCTTCTTCTTCTTCTTCTTCTTCTTCTTCTTCTTCTTCTTCTTCTTCTTCTTTTTATTTATTTATTTATTTATTTTATTTTATTTTATTTTATTTTATTTTATATTTTATTTTATTTTATTTTATTTTATTTTATTTTATTTTATTTTATTTTATTTTATTTTATTTTATCAAATTTATACCCCGCCCTTCTCCTTGTTAGGACCCAGGGCGGCGCACAGGCATTATATAAAACCATAAATACAATATACATCAATTAAAAATATATTAAATTAATTAACCTGTGCTAAAACCCATTATTAAAACCGTAACCGAATTATAATTTATATTTAAAAGTCAGAAGCGGGGGGCTATCCTAGGCCGGCTTGTTGGAATAAGTACGTCTTAAGACGTTGGCGGAAGAGGCGGAGGTCCAAGGTAGTGCGAAGGTCGGGGGGGTAGGTCGTTCCAGAGGGCCGGGCCCACTACATAGAAGGCTCTTCCCCTGGGTGTCACCAGCCGGCATTGCCCAGCCGACGGCACCCGGAGAAGGCCCGCTCTGTGGGAGCGGACCGGACGAAGGGATGTATGGGGCAGGAGGCGGTCTCGTATATAGCTAGGCCACGAGCCATGGAGCGATTTAAAGATGGTGGTCAACACCTTGAAGCGCACTCGAAAGGCCACAGGCAGCCAGTGCAGCTCGCGCGCAGGAGAGGTGTTACATGGGCTTGCCTTCTTCTTCTTCTTCTTCTTCTTCTTCTTCTTCTTCTTCTTCTTCTTCTTCTTCTTCTTCTTCTTCTTCTTCTTCTTCTTCTTCTTCTTCTTCTTATTATTATTATTACTATTACTATTACTATTACTATTACTATTACTATTACTATTACTATTACTATTATTATTCACATTTGTATACCGCCCTTCTCCCTAGCGGGACTCAGGTCGGTGAACAGGCAGCAATAAAATCAACAATAAAAACAAGAAATACAATAAATACGCTAAAATATATTAAACCAATAAGCCTGCTCTAAAATCCCAATACCAACCCCTGTTTAAAATAATTTAAAAACTACGCCATGCCGGCTGCACGAAATAGATGGGTTTTCAGGGCCCGACGGAAGAGGCGTCAGCAAACCACACTCCCTTCTAGCACTGATGATGTCAGAGAGCGCCAAGGAGCCCTCCTTTCAACCCCAAGCTACAAATATTCTCCTTTATTGGTAAATTATCTAGGTGCAACACAACGGTCCCATCGGTTTTCCATCTTCCATGCGTTGAATCGTGGTTTTTAACCACAGTCAGTGGCTAAGACACTGAGCTTGTCCATCAGAAAGGTAGTTCAACAGTTCGAACCCTTTAACAGATGAACAGAGTTGGAAGGGACCTTGGAGGTCATCTAGTCCAACCCCCTGCCCAAGCAGGAGACATCTGCCTCTACCTAGGATCGAACTCACAACCTCCTGCTTGTGAGGCAAGAGCGGCACCTCTAGGCCACAGCAGCTGCCTCTCCCGCGTGAGCATGGGGTTGGACTAGATGACCTCCAAGGTCCCAACTCTGTTAACTGTTACTTAGGCCCTTCAACACATCACCCACTGGGCACATCCGCACCGCAATCCGAAACCAAGCACACGGTGGCTCAATGTTTCGTGCGTACTGGGACCCCCGAGTAAACCTTACAACAGGCTTGCAAATACTCTTGGTTAGTAGCACCCTCGCCTGGGGAGGCAGAGGACGAATCTCGGGGTGCAGCCGTGGTGATTCCGAAGTGAAATCTGAGCCAGGATTTTAACAAGGCCGTCAAGAGCTTCCTGCCCCATCCTGTTAACATGTCACTTGGAGTGGTTTTTAAAATTTCAGCATCGTTTTTTTAAATGACAGCGCTTCGATTTAGCCATACTTCAAAGGCTCTGTTGAGAGCTTTGCTTAAGTATGATTTATGTATTTTCCTGGCTAAAACTAATGATAGGCTAATGGGAACATAGAGACCTAATCTTTCCCTCTGTAATCTAAATGTTGCTTGCCCCTCCATAATAAGAAGGAAGGAGCTTTGTCAGGAGTACGATTATTGATGTAGAAAAATGTTTGGTGTGCTTATGATTCATGGCTCCGTCCAAACAAGGAAACAGCGAATTTACTGACCCTTATATTTAATACATAAATCTTTTTTTTGGGGGGGGGGGGCGTTTTGCGTTTACGGCATGTTAAATGCCACATTCCTTGATTTTAACCGGAAGTCCAAGAAGCGAAATCTCTTCAGAAAGTCCACTTTGGAGTAAGCTTAAAAGGTTCTGTTTTTAAGGCCCAGGACTCTTCGACATCTTCATCAATGATTTGGACGAGGGGATAAATGGGGGACTCATCAAATTTGCAGATGACACACCAAGCTGGCAGGAATAGCCAACACTCCTGAAGATGAAGGCTTCAGAGACAGAAGGATCTTGACAGACTTGAACATTGAAGACTAGCTAACAAAATGAAATTCAAGGGTGAAAAAAGGAAGGTTCTACATTTAGGCAAGAAAAACCAAATGCACGGGTACAGTATAGGTGATACCTTGCTCAATAGTAGCAACTGTGAAAGGGATCTTGGAGTCCTAGTGGACAACCATTTAGATAGGAGCCAGCCGTGGGCAGCAGCTGCCAAAAAAGCCAACACGATTCTAGGCTGCATCAACAGAGGGATAGAATCCAGATCACGTGAAGGGTTAGTACCACTTTATAAGGCCTTGGGAAGGCCACACTTGGAATCCAGCATTCAGTTTTGGTCGCCACGATGTAAAAAAAATGTGGAGACTAGCAAGAGTGCAGAGAAGTGCAACCAAGAGGATGAGGGGACTGGAGGCTAAAACATATGAAGAATGGTTGCAGGAACTGGGTAGGTCTAGTTTAATGAAAAGAAGGAATAGGGGAGACAGGATAGCAGCCTTCCAAGAAGAGGGAGTCAAGCTATTCCCCAAGGCACCTGAAGGCAGGACAAGAAGCAATGGGTGGAAATTAATCAAAGAGAGAAGCAACTTGGAACTAAAGAGAAATTTCCTGACAGAACAATGAATCAGTGGAACAGAAGTTGCCTCCAGAAGTTGTGAATGCCCCAACACTGGAAGTCTTCAAGAAGATGTTGGATAGCCATTTATCTGAAACGGTATAGGGCTTCCTGCCTAGGCAGGGGGTTGGACTAGAAGACCTCCACGGTCCCTTCCAACTCTGCTATTGCATTGTATTGTAAATGTTAACTGGCTCCTATCGGCCCGACTCCGCCTGCCACTGGTTCTCCCTCACGGTTCTCGTCTAACCCCCTGCCCAGTCATCGAATTATAGTGCTAGAAGGGACTTCGGAGGTCTTCTAGTCCGACCCTCCTGCTCAGTCACAGAATCCTAGGGCTGGAAGAGATCTCGGAGGTCTTCTAGCCTTCTAACGGCCTTTTAGTCCCTTCCTTTCAGGTAACTTTGGAACCGTCACTAAATGAAATGTCGTAAGTCGAGAACTAGCTGTATCCGTCCATGAGGCAGAAAGCTTCTGCAGGAATCCTTGGCAGGTTCAACAGAGGGCAGTGCTGCACCGGGTATCAAAAAAACTACCGGCTTCGGGGCTCCGAGCGTAAATCCCACCCCCCACCCCTTTGCAGTGGGGAAAGGCGAGGATAATCTGGGCCCCGACGGGAATTTCCCGAGCCTGCGGGAATCGTAGCGGTCTTTTTCTCGCCAGCTGAAATCTTTAGCCTGCTTAACTTTCGTTCACTTTTCCAGGCGATGCTATCGGTTCCCGATGTGTGTGTGTGGGGGGGGGGGGGGGGGGGGGGGAGGAAAAATCAAATCAAATGAATCTATTCCCTTTTAATTCTCCGCCTGCGGGGGATTCTGGCACGCGGTTGTTTACAAGCTGCCTGTTTCAAATATCAGATCAGATCATCGGGGCCAAGGCGGAGTGGCTTCCTTCGCGGGAACGCCCGCTATCAATTACCGACACGGCTGATAGGAAGTGGGGGGGGGGGGGGCTTTGTCTGCCCCCACCGAGGGGAAGAGGGCGCATCCGCTTGACAATAGGAGCATCGTGGAAGCATGTTGGCACCACACGCGGCTGGCATTTGATAAGACAATTCCGGTCTCTTCCTATCTGATGGGAGGCAATTAGTTGTAAAACAATTAGAAGCTCTTCACCCCCCCACCCCCCCAAACAGTATTTGCAAGCAGAGTGAAGAGTCTTCCTTAATGAGCAGGGGATTTGCCAAGCAATTGGCCGAGGGTCTTCGGAAAAATGAACAATAAACGGGGTTTGAAGTGGTGTTCCTCTGTTTAGGAAATCCTTCCTTCCTTCCTTCCTCAATCCATCCTTCCTTCTTTCCTCAATCCTTCATCTCTCACTCAATTCCTTCCTTCCTCTTTCATGCATTCTCTTTCATCTCTCTCTCTCTCTCAGATCTTTCCTCCCACCCTCCTCCCTCTTTCATGCTTTTCTTCCCTCATCTCTCATTCAGTTCCTTCCTTCCTTCTTTCCTTCTTTCCTTCTTTCCTTCCTTCCTTCCTTCCTTCCTTCTCACTTACCTACCTTCTCATTCCTATCTCCTACCCTCCCTCCCTCTTTCATGCTTTTGTTCCATATCTCTCTCACTTTTTCCTTCTTTCCTTCCCTTCCCTTCCCTTCCTTCTTCCCTTCCCTTCCTTCTTCCCTCCCTCCCTCCCTCCCTCCCCTTTGTCCCTCCCTCCCTCTCTTCTTCCCTCCCTCCCTTCTTTACCTTCCCTCTTTCCTCCCTCCTTTACCTTCCTTCCTCCTCCCTCCCTCTTCCTCTTCTTCCCTCCCTCCCTTCTCTACCTTCCCTCTTTCCTCCCTCCTTTACCTCCCTCCCTCCCTCCCTCCCATAACCCAAATTGTTTAAATATCCTACAACTGTCATTTTTGCATCCCTCTCCTAGTGTAGGCCTTTCTGATGAAAGAAGAAGGTGCTTTTTTTAACCCTTTGTCCTGCTCATCCTTCTTTATCTCTCCCAATCATTCACAGGAGCCCGGATGATTTCTCCAGGCACATCATTGGCCTCCAGCAACGAGAGCTGATCCTGAAAGAGCAGAACGCTGCCATTTCCAGCAGGTAAAGGAGGACTTTGCATCTCTTATGTGGGTTAATTGTCTTTCTGGCCTTTTGAGAACATGACTAGGTGTCCTAGGTGAGACAGAAAGACAATGTTCTTTCGATCAGATCCTCACTCAGCTCTAGAAACTTGGTCAGGAGGCCAAGCAATAGCCTATCTCTGCTCTCTTTTTTTTTTGTTTTTAAGTTGGAAAAAGGCAGTTGGGCCACGTCAGTCTTGCCCCGGCTGGATGTGATTCATGTTTCAATGGGAAGGTAACAATTCCCCACCACCTGCCCAAGCATTTCATTCCTGGTCTGTAATGCAAAACGTTCATCCTTCGTGCACTAATTGCTCAAAATAATTCCATGGTTCAAAAGAAAAACTCTGCTTTTCTTTCTCTCTCTCTCCCCCCCTGCCCCCCTCCCGGTTGCCTGTTCATCCCGGACACAGTTTATTTTATTTTTATTTTTATTTTACTCGAATTTATATCCCGCCCTTCTCCTAAAAAAAGGACCCAGGGCGGCGCACAGGAAAATTAAAAACAATACAAATGTACAAAATACCGTTAATTAAAAACCAATTAAACCCCTACCCTGTGCTAAAACCAATCTAAAAATTCCCTAATTAAAATTTATAACTAAAACAGTTTAACTGTAAGAAAGGGGGAAATTAAGATTAAGAGGAAGTTTTGATTTGAAAGGGGCCAATAAATGCAAAGGATTAAAAAGGGAGAGAGTGAGAAGAGAGGAGGGAGAGAAGAGAGAGAGAGAGAAAAGAGACAGAGAGAGAGAGAGAGAGAGAAGCCTTGGAAATTGTAACTTTCAAGTTCTTTCCCAGACACCGTCCAATGCCACTTCTTAAATACCAAGATCTCCACTCGTCTGTAATCTTTTATTCTCTTTTAAGTGGCGACTGAATGCTTAGATTTGAACTGTGGCTTTATTTCCAAATTCCCTAGAACGCCATCCAAAACATCTTAAAAGCAAATTTTATTATGTGACACATAAAAGCTCCGATGGTCAATATTTTTTTAAAAAAAATATTCATAAGAAGTTTACTACCTTTTATGTTGGAAACAGCTTGGAAAAGGACGGGTAGCGGTTGCAAGGGTTTGGAGGGAGGCCTGTTTTAGCCACGGTGGTGCGGTGGCTAGAATGAGTATTGCAGGCTAAGCTCTTTCCCACTGCCAGCAGTTCGATCCTGACCGGCTCAAGGTTGACTCAGCCTTCCATCCTTCCCAAGGTTAGTAAAACGAGGACCCAGATTGTTGGGGGAAGATGGTGACCGTAGACCTCTGAGAGGGGGGGCCGTGAAGCACCGCAAAGCGGTATATAAGTCTAAGGGCCAGCACCCAAAACGTCGAGCTGATTTTACCAGACGCCATCAGTCAAACGTCCTTTTCATTTCCGTTTCAGCCATGGAAGAATTCGTTTGATGTAATTTGTTGTTGTTGTTGTGGTTGCGTGCAAAATATAGCAAGTGCAATTGCTATCTTTTAAGAGCCATAGTTGCCCAGGGCTTAGAATTGCAGTATTGCAGGCTAATTCTGCCCACTGTTAAGAGTTTGATCCCGATGGGCTAAAGTTTGACTCAGCCTCCCATCCTTCTTCCCAAGGTCAGGAAAACGAGGACCCAGATTGTTGGGGGAAGACGGTGACCGTAGACCTCTCAGAGGGGGGGGGGGCGTGAAGCACCATGAAGTGGTATAGAAGTTGAAGGGCTATTGCTACGTCGAGCTCATTTTACCGAACGCGAACGCGTGGGGGAATGTGACACCCACCACCACCACCATCTTTGGTTCCAGGAGGCTTCAGGGAGGCCTGCTAGCATCAAATGGGGTGTAGGAGGTGTGTGGCACCTCTCCCATGGCCCATCTTTGGTCCTGGGAGGCTTCAGGGAGGCCTGCAAGCATCAAATGGGGTGTAGGAGGTGTGTGGGGGGCAGAGTATCACCCACGCATGCGTGGCGGGGGTGGGGGAATGCTGGAGAATCGTGCATGCATGGGGGCGGGGCGGAGGGAGTGTGTGTCGCACGCACATTGCATTATGGGTGAGGGCACACACATGGGTGCCGTCGCGCACAGCCGCATACTTTCGGCACGCGAAGACCCGAAAGGTTAGCCGTCAGCGGTCTGTGGCTTGCGTTTCATCCGTCGTTTGAACTTCATCTGGAGGACATCATGTCCTCAAAGCACATTACATCTCGGAGCAAGAAACGGTGGAGTTGACTCTGATATTCCGTAGATTTAGTGATATTTCCACGGCTTACGACTCCGGAGGGGGAAGAGGTCGTTTAGCCGCTCCGCTACTGGCGCTCAATGGCAACGAAGCCCCGTTTATACCAGTGAGCAAGCCGCACCGTCTTAATTAATTTCTGGTTATTGCAGCTACCCCCTTTTGGCGCTCCAGGTGGGAGGCGCGCATGCCCTCCGTTTATTATCTGGTGTCCACTGTGTGCAATCATAAGTGATTGTAGCTAGATGAACTCGCGAGGATGTGCTCTACTTCTACCCGAGACGTGTTAGGAGCTTCGTAGCATGTTCTCGGCTGCTCCTTGGGTGGGTCTTTCAGGAGAACTTCACCCGGGGGTATGGGCAGGGGGCATCTCCACCGAGGTTTCTGGATGCCACAGAAAACCAGTCGGGGTCATCGGTGGTCAGACTTGGCTTTATCTTCAGAAGGTTCCCCTCACACATTTATGTGCTGGTCGTTCCTGACTCTAGGGGGTGGTGCTCATCTCCGTTTCAAAGCCAAAGAGCCAGCGCTGTCCGAAGACGTCTCCGTGGTCATGTGGCCGGCATGACTCAACGCCAAAGGCGCACGGAACACTGTTCCCTTCCCACCAAAGGTGGTGCCTATTTTTCTACCTGCATTTTTTACGTGCTTTTGAACTGCTAGGTTGGCAGAAGCTGGGACAGGTCACGGGAGCTCCCTCCGTTATGCAGCACTAGGGACTCGAACCGCCAAACTGCTGACCTTTCTGATCGATAAGCTCAGCGTCTTAGCCCCTGAGTCACCGATGCTTCTCACCGCGCGATAAATTGAAGCCAAATGGTTATTGGTCCCTTGCTATTTGATTCTGCGGGTGTCCCCGGTGGTAGAGGAAGCTGGAGGAGATCCCGACTTAAGCCCACCAATTCAGCATAAGCCATGTTCTTGGCGCCTCTCGGCTCGTTTAGAACGACGGAGCTGTGGATTGGGGAGATAATCGGCCCGGCCGTATTTTCTGGGCAAAAGTGGTCAATGGCTTTTGGAGCAGGCTCCCTTCCTAATGTTGCTCGCGATCCAGGTCAAATTAATTACTTTGGAATGGCATCACGGTCTGATTGCAGGGCTGGCTCACATGTCGGTCAGATGCTCTCGGTGGTGTACGGAAGCCAGTAGCATCTTTATGGGGAAGGTCGGCCGCTTGGCTCTGCCGGATTCGGAGAAAAGGCCTGCCTGGCAAAATGGGAAAGGAATTTTACCTTCAGAGATTTTTCCTTCCTTCCTTCCTTCCTTCCTTCCTTCCTTCCTTCCTTCCTTCCTTCCTTCCTTCCTTCCTTCCTCCCTTCCTTCCTCTCTCTCCTTCCTTCCTTTCTTCTCTCCTTCCCCCCTCTCCTTCCTTCCACCATCCCTCCCTCATACTCTCTATCTCTCCTCCCTCCCTCTACCTCTTGTTCCTTTCTTCTTCCTTCCTTCCCTCCCTCCCACTCTCCTTTCTTCCACCCCCTCCCTCTTACTCGCCATCTCTTCTTCCTTCCCTCCCTATCTCTTCTTCCTTTATTCCTTCCTCCTTCCCACCCTCTCTCTCTCTCTCTCCTTCTTTACTTCCATCCTCCCTCCTTCATACTCTCTACATCTCCTCCCTCCCTCCCTCCCTCCCTCCCTCCCTCCCTCCCTCCCTCCCTCCCTCTCCTTCCTTCCTTCCTTCCTTCCTTCCTTCCTTCCTTCCTTCCTTCCTTCCTTCCTTCCTTCCTTCCTCTCCCCCTCCCCATATAAGGAGGAAGGCCAGGACAGATGGTGCACAGCTTCCTTGGCAACATTATACTGTGATTATTTTTTGGGGTGGGGGCAGGAAGAAACACCCCCCCCCCCTGTGATCTTGAGGAGTGTGACTTGAGCATCCGAAGTGGCCCTTCCTGCCCTTGTTTGAGTTTATTTTTACACACCCAGCGAGATCAGGAGCGAAATCTGTCGGGGGACATCTGGGTGCTGCTCATCGATCTGATGCCGAGACTTGGAGCAATTAAGAGGAGGAAAGAGTTTAATTAAGCATCTTCGTTTCCTTCCTTCTGAGAAGCCGCCTCCTCCTCCTTCTCCTCGTCTGTCCAAGGGTTGTGTCAGTTGGGTTTCACCACAGCCCTGTCTGTGTTGGGCTGCCTCTTGTTTTCCAAAAGAGCCCATCAATCTTCGGTCTCTCCGATATGAAGGTGGGGATTCCGATACAGCCGGGAATCCTGGTTTGTGGTGTAGGATGGAGGGTAATTGAGGCCTCTCATGGGCCCTTTGTGTTTTTAATACTGCCAAAACTCCAACACAAGTCTGTCTAGTCAAGGCTTATGGTTTTCCCAGTTGCCATGGATGGCTGTGAAGGTTGGACCGTAAGGAAGGCTGAGCACCAAAGAATGGAGGCCTTTGAACTCGGGTGCTGGAGAAGAAGACTCCTGCATTGAGTCCCTTGGACTGCAAGGCCATCTAAGTGGTCAGTCCTAGAGGAGATCCACCCTGGCTGCTCTTGAGAAGGCCAGATCCTGAAGAGGAAACTCAAGGACTTTGGCCATCTGATGAGAAGGAAGAAGGACTCCCTGGAGAAGAGCCTCATGCTGGGAACGATGGAGGGCCGAAGAAGAAGAAGGGGACGGCAGAGAAGGAGGGGGCTGGATGGAGTCACTAAAGCAGTAGGTGTGAGCTTCAATGGACTCCAGAGGATGGGAGAGGACAGGAAGGCCTGGAAGAACGTGGTCCATGGGGTCGCAATGGGTCGGACACGACACCAACCTGGCCAGTTCTGAGTTCTGGATCATCCTGGCTTCCTGGGTCAATGGGCTGATGGAAGTTGTACTTTCAGACTGGCAGGATTCTGCTAGCGCAGCTTTAACGAAAAAGCAGAATTAGTTTGGCTGGCGGTTCTTGTCTGGTCTACCTGGTGAGGCTGACAGGTGCCCGTCTGGCCATCAGGCAGTGGAAGAGTCGGTCTCACCTGGGCTGCCACTTGATGGACGGCTGTCCTCATTAACAAAGAAGGAGAGGCTTATTTCCTGGGCTTCTTCTTTTCCTCCTGGTTGGAATATCACAGTCACCCCAGATGGAGATTGATGATCGATGTCCCACCTCTGGCTCCCTCTGGTTTATTTATCTTTTGCTCTGCAGGGTGGGTGGAATGGTTTCTTCCCTCCCTCCCTCCCTCTCTCTTTCATGCTTCCCTTCCTTCATCTCTCACTCAATTCCTTCCTCCCTCCTTTCCTTCCTCCCCATCCCTCTTTCATGTATTCCATCATTCATCTCTCGCTCAATTCCTTCCTTCCTTCCTTCCTTCCTTCCTTCCTTCCTTCCTTCCTTCCTTCCTGCTTTCCTCTTTCCTCTCTTCCTCCCTCTCTTCCTTTTTCCTTCCTTCTACCTTTCTAGAGTACAAGAATTCCTATGAGAAGGGACTTATTCAGATTATAAAGGGCCAATGGCTCCTCCCTCCCTCCCTCCCTTTCTTTCCCTCCCTCCCTCTTTTTCCCTCCCCTCCCTCCCTCTCTTTCCCTCCCTCCCCTCCCTCCCTCTTTCCCTCCCTCCCTCCCTCCCTCCCTCTCTTTCCCTCCCTCCCTCCCCTCCCTCCCTCTTTCCCTTCCTCCCTCCCTCCCTCCCCTCCCTCCCTCTTTCCCTTCCTCCCTCCCTCTCTTTCCTGCCTCCCTCCCTCTCTCTCTTTCTCTCTCGTTCTCTGTTCAGGCTCTGTGTAGAGACGTGCCTGGGCGTTCTCCTGTCTGGCAGGCGCTGTGTGGAAAGCCAGCCAGCAGCGTAATGATGGGGCACTGAGCTATTTTGGCACCCTGGGAGGGGAAAGTCTGCCGCGAGTCCCTTCCGATTCCAGGCAGAGGATTCCCCACCGGCTTGAGTCTCGAGTAGCAGATGCCGCCCTTCTCTCCCTCTCTCCCTCTGCCCTCCCCTTGCACTGCCTGCCTGGCCACAGCTCAAAGCCCCTCATTGCAAGGAGATGAATTCCCATCAAAAAATTAGCCCTAAGTGTAAACTGCCTGTGCTGGGGACAACACAGGATGCCTTTTACAGGCAGTCCTCGCTTAGCAGCCATAAATTGGGACGGGCAATTCCATCACTAGGCCCAGGGGTCACTCAAGGGAGGAAAAAAACCCAATGTGAAAAACCAAAGGGGTTCGCTTTCCTTTCGGTCATTAAGTGAATCATTTAACTGGTCATTTCGTGGTTGACGGCGGACGCTGCAATGGTCATAAATACGGAGATTGGTTGCGACTCTTTTTATACAGCTCCAAACAGTCACTAAACGAGGTAGTCAGTAAGCAAGGACTGCCTGTATGCAGGGATGCTGCTGAGAAAAGTGAGTTACAACCACCTTCACACTTAATGACGGACATCAGGTGATCAAAATTCAGGTGCTGAATAGTTTCATCTGTTGTACTGGAATTATTGGGGTTCATGCTCCCTCCCTCCCTCCCTCCCTCTCTCCCTCATCCATCCATGGATCTGTCCTTGATCTCTCCATCCTTCCATCTCCATTCATCATCCCTCCATTCATCCCTCCATCCATCATCCCTCCATCACCTTTCATTCATTCATTCATCTATCCATTCATTCATTCATCCATCCTCCATCCAGCCATCCCTCCATCAATCAATCCCTCCATCCTTCATTTAGCCACCCCTCCATCCATCCCTCCATTTCTACATCCAGCTATACATCCTTCCTTCATCCTTTCTATTCATCATCATCATCCCTTCCTTCATATCCATCCATCATCATCCATTCAGCCAACTTTCTATCAATCCACCCATTCTCCATTTCTCCATTCATCCATCCATCCACCATATTCCATCCATTACCCTCCATCCATCCACCCCTCCATCAATCCCTCCCTCCTTCATTTCTACATCCAACTATACATCCATCCTTCCTTCATCCTTTCTATTCATCATCATCCATCCATCCATCCATCCACCATATTCCATCCATTGTCCTCCATCCAGCTATCATCCACCCCTCCTCCATTTCTACATCTATTTGTCCATCCACCTTTCATCCATCCATTAATTGTTCTCCATCCATCTATCCCTCCATCAATCCCTCCATTCTCCATTTCTCCATCCATCCATCCATTTATCCTTCATCCCTCCCTCCCTCCCGAGTATCCTCCCATCCCGCAAAAGGACAAGCTGCCTCGCGAAGTTTCCCCAGCAAGAAATCTTGTTTAGCTGCGCCTAGCAAAATAACTCAAAAATTTGTCGCCAGTTGCAAAACCCCCCCGAAGAAAGAAAAGAGAAGAAAAAGCTTCTTCTTCTTTTTTTTTTTTGCCTCTGCGAAACGTACATGACGAACGTGCATAATTTATTCCGGCATCTGGGCCTGAAAAGTTTGCCTTCCCAATTTGGTTTTGGTTTCTTCGACAATGGCTGAAAATTGGGGCTTATCATGTAAATGCTGACAGATATGAACGTGTGTCAACCCGAGTGGCTGCCTGACAAAACTTTGCATTGTGGGGAGATGTTAATTTTTTGCTGCCTTCACTGCCTCCCCCTCCTTTCTTCCTCCCTCCCCATTCCCCCCCCCCACTCCCCAATTATTTTTTTGTGTGCTTAATCTAGCCTTTTCAAAGCCAAGCTGGGCCTGTTGCACTTCAGTTTTACATTAATTCTTCCTTGCCTATGCAGAAAACGTGTCAGGTGCCGCAGCTATTCTCTGAGCAGAAAATCATTTTATTTAAAGCCGCGGATTTCCTGCCTTTGGAATAAATGCAAAGGGGGTGGGGGGGTGGGGGGGGGAGAAGAGAAAAAGCAGCAGGTGCATCTGGAGGAGAGAAAAAAAAGAAAGATAGATAGAAAGAAAGAAAGAAAGAAATATCGCTCTCCGGCTTGCAGGAATGTCTCCCGGACAGAAGATGGAGCTGGTTGCCTTCGCTCCTTCCCGTCTTCCCTTCTTTTTCCAACTCATCCTGGCAAAAAGAACAGCATCGGGGGGAGGGGGGGGGAGGGTTGGGGGGGGGGCACGTAGCCAGAAAAAAAACGCCCAGATTATAAATCCCGGAGCCCAATTAGATTAAAAACCTTCACGTATTTCACAGGAAAGTTACAAAGCTGGAGAAGAAGAACTTCATGCCCAGTTCAGCAGTTTTGGGGTGGGGGAGAATGGGGGGGGGGGACACCACACACACACACACACACACACACACACACACACACTTCCTGGGGAGCCCTCTGAGCAAATTTCCTGCCCCAGCGTTTCAAACTTCTTCTTCCGTCTCGTTGCCAGGCAGATCGGGAGCCTCTGCTTAGCTGCGGGCTTCCGGCCGGAGATTTAAGAGTTTCATTAGATGCCACGGAGTAAATAGCTGGCGTTCGGCGGCCTGGCTTTATTTCGGGCGGCGCGTGAAAGCTTGCCTTTGCTATTCCTACGCCCGGAGAAGAGTCCTTGGGAGCCCTTTGTTCTCCGTCCCTGATCCCACGCTGGGAGAGCTGCGCTCTTGGCCCGTTAGACCTGCCCTTAAATTCCTTTCCCTCCCCGAAGAACGTCACGCAGGCTACGTCTGCAGCCTTGTATGGCCGTTCCGCTTAACAGACGGTGCTCGGGATTGGCCGGTCCGTGCCTAATTTTAGCATAACCTGTGCCGTCTTTCCCAAAAAGGTGAGCTGCATATTTGGGGTGCTAGTGTGTATCCCGTTGAGGCGTCCCTGGAGGACAGTGCTGACTTCATTTTAAAAAAAGACTTCCTGTCAATTCTGCTAATTGTACGGGTGCATGCCGTCCTTAGTGTACCGCCATTCGTTTAGTGACCTTGGTGTCATCTGGCCCTTTGCGCTCTCTCTGAGAGTCGTCGTGGCCACGATGTGGTTTATCTATGCCCACACCCATCTGCCCTCTTCAGGGGACCCCGAGGGCCCAGATAAATCTCCCAAGGGGCCTCAATGACTCTCAGGGAGAGCACCAACGACCGGATGACTGCAAGGAATATACATCCTTCCATCCTCCGCCATTCCGCCAGAACCTGAGGAAGCTTCTCGGATGCGAAGTGAAACGTCTTCAAAGAAAAAACAAAGAAAGTGCAGTTGCTTCTTGGGAAAAAAAAGCACTTTTGGGACAACCCTGATTGAGAAGCTCCATAAGACAAGAAACTCACGAAAGCATTGGGGAAAGTTTCCAATCATCTCTTTGCGCACATAACCAATTGGAAGGGAAATTTGGAATGAGAATTTGGGTTAAAATGTCCAAAGAGGTTGAAGTTGAGGCCCAGATATAGAGATTAAGAAACTCCTTTTATGGATTTGGCATGCAGAAACAGAATAACGGAGTTGGAAGGGACCTTGGAGGTCCTCTAGTCCAACCCCTTGCTTAGGCAGGAAACCCAACACCACTTTGTACAAATGGTTATCCAATCTCTTTAAAAACTTTCAGTAATTGAGAGGAAGGAAGGCAGGAAGGAAGGAAGGAAGGAAGGAAGGAAGGAAGGAAGGAAGGGGGAAAAAGAATAATAGAATAACAGTTGGAGGGGACCTTGGAGGTCTTCTAGTCCAACCCCTTCCTTAGGCAGGAAACCCTACAGCCCTTCAGACAAATGGTTATCCAATCTCTTTAAAAACCTTCAGTAATAAGGAGGAAGGGAAGGAAGAAAAGAAGGAAGGGGGAAAAAGAATAACAGAGTTGGAAGGGACCTTGGAGGTCTTCTAGTCCAACCCCCTGCTTAGGCAGGAAACCCTACACCCCTTCAGACAATTGGCTGCCCAACATCTTCGTAAAAACCTCCAGTGTTGGAGCACACACAACTTCCGGCACAGCTCTGTGTGTTTATTGTGCAGGATTTCTCTGGCCGTTGGCTCAACGCTGGGGGATTGTCTGAAAACATTGGCTCTGCGGTGTCATCCCAAGGTAACACATTTGTGGCTTTCATCTCTGTGGCCCGGCACGTTCAAGGATAAAACAGGCTTTGCGAAGAGACACTATTTCGTTCCTCTGACCCTTGTGCAAATTGTGTGATGTGGCTGCAGGCGGTGCGCCACGTGGAAAGGGCCTGGGATTTTGTAGTCATTCCTCCTGAGCTGGGCCTGTTGTGATTTTTTTCCCCTTTCTTTGTTTATTTGTTTGTTTTGGGGTTTTTTGTTTTTTTTGAGCGAGCACAGATTTATTTTCTTTTAAAAATTGCTGTTTTCATAACCTTGCAGGGAGAAAGAATAGAATGCTTCTGTTTTATTCTCATTGTTTTTCAACAGATTTCTCTCTCATCTTTTCGTTATGAGCATTTGCATTTCTTAGGGAAAACTTCTTCTTCTTCTTCTTCTTCTTCTTCTTCTTCTTCTTCTTCTTCTTCTTCTTCTTCTTCCTCCTCCTCTTCTTTTTCCTCCTCCTCTTCTTCTCTGTCCTCGTTTTCTTCTTCTCCTCCCTCCTCCTCCTCCTCCTCTTCTTCTTCCTCCTCCTCCTCTTCCTCTTCTTCTCTGTCCTCCTCTTTTTCTTCTTCTTCTCCCTCCTTCTCCTTCTCTATCCCCCTCCTCCTCCTCTTCCTCCTCCTCTCCTCCTCCTCCTCTTCTTCTCTGTCCTCCTCCTCTTTTTCATCTTCTTCTCCTCCCTCCTCCTTCTCCTCCTCCCTCCTCCTCCTCCTCCTCTTCTTTTTCCTCCTCCTCTTCTTCTCTGTCCTCCTCCTCTTTTTCTTCTTCTTCTCCCTCCTTCTCCTTCTCTATCCTCCTCCTCCTCTCCTCCTCCTCCTCTTCTTCTCTGTTCTCCTCCTCCTCTTTTTCATCTTCTTCTCCCTCCCTCCTCCTTCTCCTCCTCCCTCCTCTTCCTCTTCTTCCTCTTCCTCTTCTTGTCCTCCTCCTCTTCTTCTCCCCCTCTCCCCCCTCCTCCTCCTTCCTCCTTCCACTCCCTTTTAGCACTGAAGATGTTACCTTGTTGTGTCATGAAAAGTCCACAAGAAAACAAAGCCCAGAGACCCCCCCCCAAGACACTGCAGTTCCCCCCCTCCCTCCTCTTCCTCCTCCCACTCCTTGCAGTAAGGTGTGTATTTCAGGCCTCCCGGAATGCCCCTGTGAGGATCCCCGTAGTTGTATTTCTCCTTTTAAATTGTCCCAGATTTCCTTTTCTTCTGCAGCCCATCTGCCTCATTGTATACGACAAAGGAAAAAAGACAAGGGAATGTTTAGGGGCTTAACTTATTTTTATGCCCCGCTAACTCGATTGCCCTCTTATATTTTTAGTAGTCAGGGGAACAAACTATTACATTTAACTCATTTTAATACAGCTGCTCATAAAATGTTGAGAGACACCAGCGCCTGTCCATTGCGGAACTGCAGATTGGGGCTCGCAAGTCATCCTAGACGACCAGTTTTCCTGCTTCTTGAAGGAGCAACCTGTCAATCAATCAGCAGTTGCAAAGACAAAAGAAATTGGGGAAAGGATGCGGAGAATGGCACATTTTTAGCCTGGAGATACAAACATGGAAAAAGCTGACAGCCTTGGAATATTGAATCACCTCTCATTTTTAGTTGAGAAAGAAAGAAAGAAGGAAGGAAGGGGAAGGAAGGGAAAGGAAAGAAGAGGAAGGAAGGAAGGAAGGATGGATGGAAGGGGAAGGAATGAAGGAAGGATGGAAGGGGAAAGAAGGAAGGAAGGAAGGGGAAGAAGGAAGGAAGAGGAAGGAAGGAAAGAAGATGCTTTTAAAAGACCAGGAAGATGGGTTGAAGGAAGAACTGGAGAACATCAAATGAAGTTCTACCATATTTAGTCAGGGAGGTCCCAAGCGGCCATGTTGTTTTCCAGCTCTTACGTCCAAAATGTCAAGGTTGAATTTCTAAGCAAGGCGGGCGTGTGATTTCAAGTGAACACCAGTTTGTCATAAATAATACAGAAATGGGAAACAGCCGAGTAGTTTGCAATCTCCCCTTTATGAGGGAGCCTAGTGGGGTCCCCTTGATAAGAGCTTTTGGCCTCTGTTTTTATTATCTGATTTGCTTATGGAGGAGTTGTTTTAAATTCTCTGAAACAGCTTCTTTTTTGTAGAAATAGTGCCCCCCCCAAGAGAGAGAGAGAGTGTGATAGAGAAAGAGAAGGAGAGAGAGAGAGAGAGAGAGAAAGAGGGAAAGAAAGAAAAGGAGAGAGAGAAGAGAAAGAGGGAAAGGAGAGGAGAGAGGGAAAAGAGAGAAAGAGGGAGAGAAAGGACAAGAGAAAGAGAGGAGAGAAAGAGTTAGAGAAACAGGAGAGAGAGAGAGAAGAGAAAGTGTCAGAGAGAGAAAGAGAAGAAGAGAGAAACACGAAAGAGATGAGAGAGAGAAAAGAGAGAAAGGACGAGAGAAAAAGGAATGAGAGAGAAAAAGAGAAGAAAGAGAGTGACACAGAGAAAGAGAGAAGAAGAGAGAAAGAGAAGGAGAGAGAGAGAGGAAAACCGGTGAAGAAAAGGAACACAACAGCCGGCAATTAAATGCATCGCATCTGGGCATCCAGATTCTTTGCATTTCATTAGTAATAATTGGCACTCCAGTTGGTTTTTGTGGGGTTTCAGTTTTACGTCGAGATGCGTCTCTCCTTCCGAAGCCCCTGAGCTCAGTCGGAATATTGCAAGCCCCAGAGTCTCCTTGGGGCCAGACGGGCAGCAAACAAATGTAATAAATAAGGAGAAATAAAAAGAAGCAGCCACAATAATATAAAATTGAACGTATTAACCCCCTTGGCGTACGAAGGGAGAGGCGAGGGTCGAACCTTCGGAAAAGGCCAGCTCGGCTGCCATTTCAACCCAGACTCGGTTTCTCTCTCTCTTTCTCTCTCTCTCTCTCTCTCTCGGGGGCCCTTTTGGCTGACAAAATCGGGTTTTTAAAAGAATCAGGCATATTTCATTCTTCATTTGAACTGCAGCCCCCCAGTGGACCCTCGTGAACTTTTAAGAGGGGAGCCCAGATACAGGCCGAGTGGAAATAATTTCTAAAGATACCTCTGGAATTAACTACCGTGGTCTGGATTTCAGGTCACAATCTGTTTTGGGGGTTTTCCAAGAAAGAGGATGTGATTTAACGTGACGTGGTGGCTTGGTGGCTAAGACGCTGAGCTTGTCGATCAGAAAGGTCAGCAGTTCGACGGTTCAAATCCCCAGCGCCGCGTAACGGAGTGAGCCCCCGTGACTTGTCCCAGCTTCTGCCAACCGAGGAGTTTGAAAGCAGGTAAAAAATGCAAGTAGAAAAAACAGGGACCACCTTTGGTGGGAAGGGAACATTGTTCCGTGTGCCTTCGGCGTTTAAGTCATGCCGGCCACATGACCACGGAGACGTCTTCGGACAGCGCTGGCTTTTCGGCTTTGAAACGGAGATGAGCACCGCCCCCCTAGAGTCGGGAATGACTAGTGCATATGTGTTACCTATATGTTGATAAATCGAAGGCAGAAGGATCTGAATGCTGACATGTGCTGGAGACTCAGTGGTGGAGCATTTTCTCACATCTAGTTGGGCAAAAAAACCCTCCAACCCCCAACTCTAAAGGGGATTGAGGAGAGCAGAAGGACTCGGAGGATTGTAGAATCATTTTCCGAAAGATCAAATGCGCTCTACGCTAAGTTAGTCTATGCCGAGATACTGTAAATCTGATGAAAGGACTTGAGATAGAAACCTTAAAGTGATTAATGGCATTACATGCTGGAATGTGCCACGGTCTATGCGCTTATCCAGAATTCTCCTAAGCGAAATACGTTAGAATTCAGAAGAAAGAGAGAGAGAAAGGGAAAGGAAATAGCAAGGCTTTTAAAAATTCATTATTTATCCCTTTAGGCCACTTTTTTTTTAATTAAGAAGGAATTTGTTGGATAATCAAGTCAGCTCTCAGCGCCTTTAAAGAGTCAGGAGCACCAGTGGCTCTTAATCCAATCCTGGGTATTGACTCAGCAGTTTTGCCGTGTCTGTGTAGACCAGAGGTCTTCAAACTTGGCAACTTGAAGACTTGTGGCCTTCAACGCCCAGAATTTTCCAGCCAGCTGGAGAATTCTGGGAGTTGAAGTCCACAAGTCTTTAAAGTTGCCAATTTTGGGGACCCCTGGTGTAGAGTAAGGGCTATGGAAGAACTTGAAAGAAGGAAGAAGGAGCAAGTTACTTCTGGATGGATGTAGGAGACCTGTTCCAACCTCATGGTGAAAGTTGACGTCCAACATATCTGGCCGTTAGAAAAACATCCGATAATTAATTTCTTGGCTTCAGAGACCTCAAATCTCCTGTCCAACACCTGTGAATCTCTGAAGGTCGCAAACGTCAGCTCTGGAGGACATCATGGTCATTGGCATCTTCTCACTGCCAGACAACGTTCACTGTTCTGGTCGGTTTCACTCTACCTATAAGAAAAATAGTTTCCTACCTGAGACAGGGGTTGGACTAGAAGACCTCCAAGATCCCATGCTTCGCGATGAAAGTATGTGATCGGGCTCTGCAGGAGAAATTCGGTTCACAGTCCATTGGTGGTCGGTGATTGAAACACATAAGGGAATATCGCTCCCGCTGAAAGGAGTAGACATTTTGGTGAGGTACCGATGTTTAGTACTATAAGGAGCCCCAGACCGCTCCTGCGTAAAGAGTGGCACGTCTGCCAATTTGAACTGAGGTAATGGAAGGTGTGGCAATTGGCAGTTGGAACCGAGTTCTTTTCAAGTGGGCAGGGGGAGTAGAATGTCTAAGCATCCAAGCACGTTAAATACTGTATAAGAAATACTAATGATCCGAGGGTCATTTAGAAAAATCCTTTCTTAGCGAGCACCTAGATGCCAAGAGGAACATACGTACCATATTTCAAGTTCGTAGGCTTTACAGTCCTGGAGATTTCGTGACGATGCGTGAGTGGTACTTGGCTTTTATATATATATAGATTCCAACTTCTAATGTTCTTTCCCTCCGGCTCAGTTCTCTACTTCAAATGACAAGACTTCCACCAGTGTATATTTCCCAGCTCTCCATTTATTTGCACAACGCTTAAGGATGTTTCCCCGACCTTTTGGTTCGTCTCACACGATTCTCCTTCCGAGGCCAACAATTCTTTTCCTCTTTCTTTCTTTCTTTCTTTCTTTCTTTCTTTCTTTCTTTCTTTCTTTCTTTCTTTCTTTCTTTCTTTCTTTCTTTCTTTCTTTCTTTCTTTCTTTCTTTCTTTTTTTCTTCCTTCCTTCCTTCCTTCCTTCCTTCCTTCCTTCCTTCCTTCCTACCTACCTACCTACCTACCTACCTACCTACCTACCTACCTACCTACCTATCTATCTATCTATCTAATAATCAAACAGAAGTAAGGATTAACTAGCGGCTGGGTAGTTAACGCTGAGCTTTTCTCCCCAAGATGGCCGAGCAAACAGAAAGCATAATTTAGTCCTTTAAATTTGTCATCTGTTCCTTTTTTCCAGGGATGCTTCAATTGTTGTTGGGTTTTTTTTGGGAGGGGGCTGTTTCTTCAATAGACCGTTCATTTGAAATGCTCGTCCTCTTTTCATTAAGCCTTCATTATCTTAAGTGTGGCACAACTTGTCAAGATGCGACCGTCAAAATTCTACTAAATTAAAACCGGCCAGGGGGAGTCCCATTTGACATTTTCTGAGGTTATTTTTGTTTTGTTCTTGATGTAATCGGTTAAACGCTTTCCGTTCATTTGTCCCGTTTTCTAAATGACATTTCCCCTCCCCCCCCTCGGTTTCTGAAGCGGTGTTTAACCATTATTGGTTTTCTTGGCTTTGGAGAAAAGAAGGGAAGGAAGGAAGGAAGGAAGGAGGAAAGGAAGGAGTCGAGAGAGGAAGAAGGAAGGCGTGGTGGAGAAAGGAAGGAAAGGAAGGAGCAAGTGGTGGAGAGAGGAAGGAAAGGAAGGAAGGAGTGGAGAGAGGAAAGAAGGAAGGAGTGGTGGAGAAAGGAAGGAAGGAAGGAGTGGAGAGAGGAAGGAAAGGAAGGAAGGAGCAGTGGAGAGAAGAAGGAGGAAGAAGTGGTGGAGAGAGGAAGGAAAGGAAGGAAGGAAGGAGCAGTGGAGAGAGGAAGGAGGAAGAAGTGGTGGAGAGAGGAAGGAAGGAGTGTTAGAGAAAGGAAGGAAGGAGCGGTGGAGAAAGGAAGGAAGAAAGAGGTGGAGAAAAGAAGGAAGGAGCGGTGGAGAAAGGAAGGAAGAAAGAAGTGGAGAAAAGAAGGAAGGAGCGTTGGAGGAAGGAAGGAAGGAAGGAAAGGAAGAAGGAGAGAGATAAAAGGAAGAAGAGGAGATGCGTGAATCTATACCTCCAATCTCTTCAGGACCTTGGACAGCTCACAGCAAAAACCATTCCACAAACCATTGAAGAATATTTTTAAAAGGGCAATTGAGGGAGGAGTTTGGGGGCCGAGCCCAGCCTTCCTTCGCACCTCTTCCAAACCACAGCAGAGTTGGGGGCCGTTCAGATATCGGGGTGGGGGAACCTCATTCCAAAGAGGCCCCTGAAGGCTCGCTTCCATTGTCCTGAGACCTGGAGGCGGAGACGCATCCTGAAAAGGGGCACCTTTGGGTGGGTGGGTGTGGAGGTGATGGGCGTGTGTGTGTGTGTGTGATTGGCAGGCATCCAAGCTCTCTCCCAAAAGCCTTCGTCCAGCCTCTCCGCTTTGGGGCCCTCTGGGAGCAGACGCCGCGTCGGCTGGCCCTGCTGTTATGCAGGCAGCGCCCTGTTCCCGAGCGAGCTGGCACGTCCCTCGGAAGGCGGGATGCCGATTTGCTTCAGCCCCATAAAGATGTTATAAATTCGCTTTTTAATGGGATGTGACTGTTGGGCGGCTTGCTGCGTCCTGTGCTAATTGTGCTGACTTTGGTAAGAAAGAGAGATTCCCGAATTCAGAGGTCAGGCTTTTTTCTTTCTCTTTTTCCTAAAACTGCAAATGGATCGGCTTCCTCTGTGGAAAGAGAGGAAGAAAGCGCTTGTGCAAGAGAGGAGAGGCGGGGAGGTAGAGAAAGGGAGAGAGGAAAGGAGGGAGGAAGACGGAAGGAGAGCACGAGAAAGGGAGGGAGGGAGGGAGGGAGGAAGAGAGGGAGGGAGGGAAAGGAGAGAGGAAGAGAGAGGGGAGGGTGGAAGAGAGAGGGAGGGAGAGAAAGGAAGGAAGGGAGGGTGGTGGGAGGGAGGGAGGAGAGAGGGGAAGAGAGCAAGAAAAGGAGGGAGAGAGGAAAGGAGGGAGGAAGAGAGAGAGGAAGAGAGAGGGAGGGAAAGGAAAGGAGGGAGGAAGAGAGGGTGGTGGGAGGGAGGAGAGAGGGGAAGAGAGCGAGAAAAGGAGAGAGAGGAAAGAAGAGAGGGAGGGAGGGGGAGAGAGAAAGTGAGAGAGCTGAAAGGAGGGAGGAAGATGGGGAGAGCATGAGAAACGGAAGGAAGGAGAGAGCAGGAGGGAAAGAAAAGGCAGGAGGAAGATGAGGATAGGGAGGGAAGGGAGAGAGGGTGGGAAGGAAAGGGAGGGTGAGAAGAAAGGGAGGTGAGAGAGCGTGAAGAGGGAAGGAGGGAAGGGAAAAAGAGAGAGAGAAAGAGATGATAGTTTCAGGGACAAAACGAAAATCTGTTGATTGTACTCGGCCAACTGAACTATTCCGTAGCCCTCTTCATTGTTCTTCCTCCCAGACGCCCTTCCCTCCTTCTCTCTTTCAGGCTTAGAGAAAGGCCAGGCCGAGATCTTTCAGATGCCGCAATACTTGGCAAGAATGCAGGAATTAACTAATGGTCTCCTGCAAACTCCACTCCCCTGTCGCTCCTCTTTTATTCCCTCTGGGGGGGGCCATTCATCGTCCACCTGTGGCCTTCCTCCCAAGTCGACCCTTGTTCCTTAGCTGTTCCCTTCGTCTGACCACTCTGCGCATGCGCACACTGGGAACAGGCTCCAGCTGTTCCTCTGCCCCACTGATGTCTGACTCCGAAGGCAGCTGATAACTGACATACGGCCCTGGCCCCCTCTCTGCCTCCGACACAGAGCCCTCCTCCGAGCCTCCCCCAGACTCCAGGACTGGCCCAGGTTCCTCCCCAACCCTCCTCACCGTCCGAATCTGCTGTCAGCTTTGCTGGCCGCTGTCGGGTCACGACGAAATCAAACATTTCCACTTGTCCGTTCAACGCGGAGCCTTATTAAGCCGGGAAGCCCGAGAAATGCAAGCCGCCCATGCATTATTGCACGATAACAATTATCTCCTCGCCGGCGTCTTCGCCACGTTGTCGGTTGCTGCCTGCTGATAAAAGCCCCACACTCCGAGGTGGACCAACAGTCCAGCAAGTGGCAGTATTAGTCACTCCGCGCATACCTCTTCCTTCCCATCGGCCTTTAACGAAGACGGAGGCCGCAGTCGCAGGGCGTACATTAGGTTTGAAAATGCGGCCTAAAATAA
>CM077652.1:20783107-20850607 GCA_039707465.1 Rhabdophis nuchalis | reverse complement strand
TTTCGAGGGGGACACAATGCTAGGATGAAACGCCAATTAAGGCGGATATGTTAATGAGAGGGAGACTGAATGGCAGATTAGCCTGGACACGAATCCAAAACCCGAGTTGATGGGTGAGCCAACCCCTAAAGCCAGTTCCTGCTTTGATAGGAAAGTGGCCGATTTGTTATTTATGACTCCACCAGTGGCTTCCAATTCAACAGAGTTACCGCCTTGCCCCGAAAATAATGTTATTTTTTGCTCTCAAAGAGGCATTAGGGCTTATTTTCTGGTTAGGTCTTATTTTCAGGGAAATACGGTACTTTAGAATAGCAGAGTTGGAAGGGACCTTGGAGGTCTTCTAGTCCAACCCCCTGCTTAGGCAGGAAACCCTACACCATTTCAGACAAAGGGTTATCCAACATCTTGAAGACTTTCAGTGTTGGGTCATTCACAACTTCTGGAGGCAACTTCTGTTCCACTGATTCATTGTTCTCACTGTCAGGAAATTCCTCCTCAGTTCTAAGTTGCTTCTCTCCTTGATGAGTTGCTTCATTAGTTACTTATGGCGGTTGCAGTGTCAGCCAATCCTCTTTTGCGACCGTCGGAGAAGCGAAGTCAAAGGGGAAGCCAGATTCGCTTACCAACGGAGTTACTAGCTTAAACAGCCGCCGGGATTCGCTTACCAACCGTGGCAAGACATGAGGTCTTAAAACGGGGGGCAAAACTCGCTTAACAACTGTCTCGCTTAGCAGCACCAGGAACGTTGGGCTCACCTGTCTGACCAGGACTTCCCGCAAAGCGAAGAAAACGTGGGCCTGCCTGCCATTAAAACTTTCCGCGGTGGAGGAAACGCGTAGAATGCGGAATGAAATAGGATGCACGTATTTCTTCTCCTTGAGAAACTTCCTATGGAAGACTTGCTGGACTCGCTTATTTGCCGCCGGCTCATTAAAAAGGTCCTCATGGATGCCTCTGCGATGGATGCGTGCCAATATCATCCCAGCCGTTTCTTGTGCTCCTTCTGAACGCTCCCCGTTCCTCATCCAGGGGAGCCTGCTTTCGGAGCGAGACGATTGCACGGATGGCAATCGCGATTTAAAATACTGTATAGATGTAATTTATTCAACGGAGGCTCCACTCTCTGGAATTCTGTTCCTGGTAGGAGGCACGGACGTCCCTAAGACCTCCCGCGGAGTTTAAATACTTTACTAGACTTTATTTTTATTTTTATTTTCTTTGACGGGCGTTGGGCACCTTAGAAATGGAACGGATTGCGACGCCTGCCCCAGCGACTTTCACGGCGGCAGCAAACAATTAATTTCAAATTGCTCATTAACGACACACATCCTGCCACATTTTCGGCAGATAAGCCATACGTCAGAAATAATTAATTGCCGTCCTCCTGGGGGCTGCCATGCGCGCTCAGGCAGACAGAACCGTGGCAAAGCGGAAGAGACAAATAGGCCCTGAGCCCCCCCCCCTTTGAAACGCAGCCGGTCGTTTCAAGCCTGTCTCTTCAGCGAGTCGCAGTTCCAGAGGTGAAGCGGTGACTGAGAATAAAACACAGGGAGTGGTTGACTTAGGATGATTTACTTAGTGACGGACACGACATCGCCTCTTTCCTGTTCACAACACAGTTCTTGTGGCCCGCCAATGGAGCCGGCGGCAGATTCAGAGAGTGAGGAGGGTTGGGGAGGAACCTGGGCCAGTCCTGGAGGCTGGAGAAGGCTCGGAGGAGGGCTCTGTGTCGGAGACAGAGAGGGGGCCAGGGCCGTATGCCAGTTATCGGCTGCTTTTGGAGTCACACGTCAGTGAGGCAGAAGAACAGCTGGAGCCTGTTCCCAGGGTGCACATGCCCAGAGTGGCCAGATGAAGGGAAGAGTTAAAGAACAAGGGTCAACTTGGGAGTAAGGCCACAGGTGGACGGTGAATGGTCCCTCCCAGAGGGAATAAAAGAGGAGCGACAGGGGAGTGGAGTTTGCAGGAGACCATTCGTTCGTTTCATTCGGGTGAAGATCACTAGGGTGAAGAGGGTCAAGGCCATCCAACAGTTATCAGCTGCCTTCAGAGTCAGATATCAGTGAGGCAGAGGAACAGCTGGAGCCTGTTCCCAGTGTGCACATGCGCAGAACCAGGAACTTAAGCTTTTCCAGAGAATGGACCCTTCACGCCTGTGGTAGTGCCGAAAACCGGCCTGCGCATGCAGGTCAGCTGATCATCGGGCGTCTATGCGCTAGAACGCGGAAGTTTGGCTTTTCTGGAGTGTGGCCCTGACCAGCAGGTGCGCAGGCGATGTTTCCACGCGATCTTTTCAGCAAAGAGGTTCGCAATCCCTGGGCTAGGAAATAGAAAGAAAAAACCAGTGTTTAAATCAACTTTCCTAATTTGTTTTGGAAGGCAAATGGAAAATGTAGCTCCATAAATCACAGTGGAGTCCGTGTCTCATCTTCAGAAAAGCAACTTATCTTGGAAAGGTCAAGTTGGTAAAACTTTGGGTGCTCCTGAGGAGCAGGGTTGATTTTCTGCAGAATCTGACATCTTTCGTCCTTGGTGGAATCTGACATGTCTCGTTGCCCCCCCCCCCCAAATATCTCACATCTGACCACACCCACGCACACATGCACTCACACACACACTGCAAAATTTCCATAGGTTGTTGTTGTTGTTTTTTTGAAGACTATGGATGACATACTCCCAAATCTTGAAACTCAACATTAAGAAAACTAAGATCAAGCCATCCGGCCCTCTCAATTCCTGGCAGGTAGATGGGGAAGAAATGGCGGTAATGACAGATTTTATTTTCCTGGGCTCCAAGATGACCACAGATGGGGGCTGCAGCCAAGAAATCAAAAGAGGCTTTCTCCTGGGGAGGAAAGCGATGGCGAATCTGGGAAGCATCCTAAAAAGCAGAGACATCCCCCCGCCAACACAAGTGTGTCTAGTCAAGGCTGTGGTTTTCCCACTTGCAATGGATGGCTGTGAAGGTTGGACCATGAGGAAGGCTGAGCACCAAAGAATGGAGGCCTTTGAACTCAGGTGCTGGGGAAGAAGACTCCTGCATTGAGTCCCTTGGACTGCAAGGCCATCCAAGTGGTCAGTCCTGGAGGAGATCCACCCTGACTGTTCTTTAGAAGGCCAGATCCTGAAGAGGAAACTCAAAGACTTTGGCCACCTAATGAGAAGGAAGAAGGACTCCCTGGAGAAGAGCCTCATGCTGGGAACGATGGAGGGCAGAAGAAGAAGAAGGGGACGGCAGAGAAGGAGGTGGCTGGATAGAGTCACCGAAGCAGCCAGCGTGAGCTTCAATGGACTCCAGAGGATGGGAGAGGGCAGGAAGGCCTGGAGGAACGTGGTCCATGGGGTCGCGATGAGTCGGACATGAGTTTGCGACTAACAACACCACTCCTAAATGTTCTTGATGCTTTGAACCCAACTACTGATAGAAGACCTGTATCTGGTTGTTCTTTGAACCGAAAATATTTTGGGGTGTTTTTTTTTCCCTTCCAAAATATAAACACCAAGAGTTAGATTTGTCAAAATGGGTTTGGAGTTGTGTTGACAATATCCAGAGGGCCCGAGATTCACGATTGAAACCCAAACACTTCCATAATCAGCAGACCTTCAAAACTACGTCCCCACTACACGTTTTAACGCCGCTGATGGACGGTTGTGCCTGGCCTTAACCAATATCTGCAGATGTAAAAATCGAAATCAAAACACGGCGTTAACTGAAGCAGGGAGAAAAATGGAAAAAGTTAAAACCGTTGCTTGCTTTTCTGGAGGCCAGCCCTTTACTTACGACCCCAGTGTGGCCTCCAAACATCTGTTGCTGAGCGAGACCTTGGTTAAGTGAGTTAGCCTGGTCCTTGTTTAACCTAGTTTAGGTTTTAAATCATGATTCTAAGATGATCAAAGGCCTGGAGACTAAACGATATGAAGAACGGCTTCAGGATTTGACTTTGGCTCCTGTATAGAAAAGAAGAATTAGGTGCAACATGACAGCAGTGTTCCAATATTTGAGGGGCTGCCCCCAAAGCACCCGAGGGCAGGACAAGAAACAACGGATGGAAACTAACCAGGGAGAGAAGCAACCTGGAATTAAGGAGAAACTTCCTAACATTGAGGACAATTAAGCAGTGGAACAGAAGTTGCCTTTAGAAGTTTCGGGGGCTCCAACCCTTGAGGTTTTTAACAAGCGACTGGGCAGTCACTTGTCTGAAATGGTATAGGGTCTCCTGCTTGAGCAGGGAGCTGGACTAGAAGACCTCCAAGGCTTCTCTTCTCTTCTCTTCTCTTCTCTTCTCTTCTCTTCTCTTCTCTTCTCTTCTCTTCTCTTCTCTTCTCTTCTCTTCTCTTCTCTTCTCATCCCTTCCCTATTCTATTCTATTCTATTCTATTCTTTATTCTCTTCTCTTCTCTCTTCCCTTCCCTTCCCTATTCCATTTCATTCCATTCCATTCCATTCATCATTCCCTTCCCTTCCTTATTCTCTATTCTCTATTCTCTATTCTATTCTATTCTATTGTGTTTATTCCACCCCATTCCATCCCATCCCATTCCATTCCATTCATTATTCCATTCCCTTCCCTTCCATTCCTTATTCTCTATTCTATTCTATTCTATTCTATTCATTCCATCCCATTCCTTATTCTATTCCATCCCATCCTAATCCTAATTTCTATTCTCCTCTCCTGTCCCATTGCTATTCCTATTCCTGACATGATCGTAGCCTCGACGGTGATCCAAGAGTCCTTTTTTGGCCATTTACGACGAGGGTCTGATGGGGAGATTTTACAGGCCGGAGATCCCAATTCAATGCCAGGGAGAAGCATCGGATACCCAGGACCGACAGCCGTAAAGAACCGGTCCGGCGTCTTTGACTTTCAGAAGAGAAAAAGGAAAAGAAATCGAACAAATGAAAAATAAGGCTGGCTGTTGGATGAAAAGCTACCTTCGGAAGACAAACAACTTCAATATTGCAAGCCGGGGAAACCGTCGGTTATTGCCGCAATTCCCTTCGTCCCTGGGATTGTTGTTCGGTGACCAAAATTAGTGTGTTTACTTGCTTTGCTTCACCGGAAGTTCTGGCAGTCGGGGCATTAATAACCTATATCGAATATCAATTACTCGAGCCAAAAGATGCAACTCCCACCGGAGCGGCTGCAAACCAAGCCCAGGCCTTTAAAACGGAATCGTTTCCTAATTTAAAAGGAGCAGGAAAGGAAGGAAAAGGAAAGAACGGAAGTCAAGGAAAAGCAAAAAAACACTGGATGATTCGAAGTCAGCCTGGTAGAGATCGGGGTAATTAGAAAACGATTCTTACAGCTCGTCTCTGACAGGGGGCTGTAAATCTCTCACCTTGCGAGGGGGAGGGTGGAAAAGAAGGGGAGGGGGATAAATTGGCAGCCCACTGCCCTCCCCTTTTTTTTCCTCCTCCTCCTCCTCCTCCTCCTCCTCCTCCTCCTCCTCCTCCTCCTCCTCCTGGGGAAAGCAGTTAATTAGGTGATTTTTCTCTCCCTCTGACACGTGTAAATGGGAATCGGTTAATAACCCAGCTGTAACATCAATGATAAAAAAAATTAAAGCGAAGAAGTCCACTTGTCAAGGCAGTGCAGAGCGAAGGGGCGTCTCTGGAGACCTTGGCTGCAATTGTTGTCTGAATCAAGGGGGATGTGTGTGTGTGTGTGTGTGTGTGTGTGTGTGTGTGTGTGTGATGTCAAAGCACCTGGTATGCCCCGAATATGGGAAGGAGCGTACTGCTTCCCTTTTGCCTTTCAGCTCCAACCGAGGAGCCTTCCAGGCAGGAAACCCATTTTTTGTGTTGCGTTTGTGCTGATAAATAAATAAAGGGAGGCTAGTATAGATCTATTTCAAGCTATTTAGCTCTCATCGGCTAGCCACACCCTTACTGGGATTTGAACCGGGGCTGTTTTTACATGTCAGGCAGTTGTTCCCTCCCATATTTGGGCAGACCAGGTGCTTTGACAAAAACACTTGCTTATTTCCTTGGCTCAGCTGATAAGAGAGCTTGTGGCTTAGAGGCTAATACAACTGCCGAACATGTAAAAACAGCCCGGGTTCGAATCCCAGTAAGGGCGTGGCTAGCCGATGAGAGCTAAATAGCTTGAAATAGATCTATACTAGTCTCCCTTGTTAATTTATTTATCAGCGCAAACGTAAACACACACACACACATATGTTACCTTTTGTGCTGATAAATAAAGTGTGTGTGTTTGTGTTGCAGTATGCTCCCTCCCATATTTCGGCGTACAAGGTGCTTTGACATGACATAACACACACACACACACATTCCCATGGAAGGTCTTTGCCATTAATCAGGAAGGCAGCGGGAGATGTGAAATTACGCCGAGGGACGATCTTCCTACATTGCTGCTCCTTAGCCTTTAGACGCTAATTTGAATTTGCACCGTATTTCATGGGAGTTTACTCAACAGCTCTTGGGTGAGACGGCTTCGGAGGGTGGCCCTTTCCACGGAGGAGGGAAGGGGGAGAGAGAGGGGCAGCATCTTCTCGCAAGGTTTTGCAGTGGCGGGAGGGCGGGATTTGAACTCTCGGCTCTCAAGGCTGAAATAGAGAAAGAAGCAGCCTCTTTCTCCCGCGTCTGTGAGGTGGGTTGGGCTGAAAGAAAGAGGGGCTCGCCTAAAAGTCACCCAGTTGGCCTTCATATCTAAGGCAGGACTAGAACTCACTGTCTCCTGGCGATTGGCCAAAGTCACCCAGCTGTCTTTCACGTCTAAGGCGGGACTAGAACTTACCGTCTCCTAGTGATTGGCCCAAAGTCACCCAATCGGCTTTCATGACTAAGGCAGGACTAGAACTCACCGTCTCCTAGTGATTGGCCCAAAGTCAACCAATCGGCTTTCATGGCTAAGGCGGGACTAGAACTCACCGTCTCTTGGTGATTGGCCCAAAGTGACCCAGCTGGCTTTCATTTCTAAGGCGGGACTAGAACTCACCGTCTCCTGGTGATTGGCCCAAAGTCACCCAGTTGGCTTTCATGACTAAGGCAGGACTAGAACTCACCGTCTCCTGGTGATTGGCCCAAAGTGACCCAGCTGGCTTTCATTTCTAAGGCGGGACTAGAACTCACCGTCTCCTAGTGATTGGCCCAAAGTCAACCAGTCGGCTTTCATGGCTAAGGCGGGACTAGAACTCACTGTTTCCTGGTGATTGGCCCAAAGTCACCTAACTGGCTTTCATGGCTAAGGCGGGACTTGAACTCACGGTCTACCCTAATGCCTTAACCACTAGACTAGGGGTCAGCAAACTGTGGCTCCGGAGCCGCATGTGGCTCTCTCATCCCTCTGCTGTGGCTCCCTGTTGCCAATCAGCTCCACCATTGGTGGCGCTTTCGGTTAGGAGAGGTAGAGGGAAAAGGATGCCGCGCTAGGAGGAGACTCTATGGTGGGGGAACCGGACTTCCGGTCAACTCCAGAATTGAACGGGGGGTGGGGGCTTCCAGTTAGGACCCTTGTGACTCTTTGAGGGTTTTAGGTTGCCGACCCCTGCCCCAGACCGAACCGCCTCTTTCCCTGTTGGTCTTCTGGGGACTTGTTGAATTCACAAAAGGTTCAAACGGTCCGTCATGCTTCAAAGGAACTTCAGCACTCAACGGCCCTCTCCTGCATGTTCAAACTTTCACGGAGCGCCTTCAATTAAAGCGAACCTTTTAGAGCTCACACTGTTTAAATGTAAAAGGAGGGGGGGGGGAAACAAATTTGTTATCGCCATTAAACCAAAAACAAAAAGGATACCCGGAGGAGCGCTGGGGAAAAAAGCAACACTCGCCATAAAACTCCTGCGCTGTTGAGTAGTGAGCACCCCTGGGTAGCTGGGAGGTTTCCAGTAATGATATGCAAATGTGAATTTCATTTTGTTTCGGCTCGGCTGAGTCTCCGTTTATCAATCTATTCGCTTATATTGTTACCCATAAAGAAGATCCGTGATATCTCCCTTGCAAGGGCACGGGGCGATTTCATTCTGCCTTTTATCCCGATGTGATTTCAGTTTTATTAAAAGCCTTCCGTTTTATTTGGGGGGGAAAAAAGCTCCTCCATTGCTCGCTTTTGGATTAACTTCGTGCCCACCAGCCAAACTTGGGCACCGGTTAAATGAAACAGACTTTGCATGGGGAAAACAGGAAAGGGGTGGTGGAAACAATGTAGTCCTCGACTTACGACTGCAGTTGAACCCCAAATCTATGCTGCTAAGCAAGACAAGGTAAGGGAGGTGTTTTTTACACCCTTTTTTTTTTTGCCCCAGGGAGGAATCGCTGTTAAGTTAGTAACCCAGTCGTTAAGTGAATCGGGCTTCCCCATGGACTTTGCTCGCCTGAAGGGCACCACGTGACCCAGGGACACTGCGACCATCATAATTGCGAGTCATTTGCCAAGCGGTTGAATTTTGAGGACGGGACCGCGGGCATGCGGCGACGGTCATTAAGTGTGGAGAGCGCTCCTAAGTCATCGTTTTTTCAGTTCCGTTGCAACTTTGAATGGTCGTTAAACAAGCTGTTATAAGTTGAGGACGACCTGCATTGATCAAGGTATTGGTCCACATCCTGGTTCGTCCTCAATCAAAATATGGATGACCTTTGGACAAGTCTTTTTTCCCAGCCCAATGCATCGCATTTTCAGATGATCAAGGAGCTGCATAATTTACGGTGATTTTATCTGGAGAGACTTTTCTTGAAGCCTATGGAGATTCTCAGTCCTCTAAGTCAGGGGTCTCCAACCTTTGCAACTTTAAGTCTGAAGGACTTCAGCTCCCAGAATTCTCCAGCCAGCAAAGCTGTCAGTGTCAGGGCCTGGGCCAGGGGTCTCCTACCTTGGCAACTTTTAAGTCTGAAGGACTTCAGCTCCCAGCTTTGCTGGCTGGAGAATTCTGGGAGCTGAAGTCCTTCAGGTTGGAGACCCCTGCTCAAGGTCATGGTTGGCCCCAGGGTGCAACTAGAACCTTCTTGTTATTCTTGGAAGACGTTTCCCTTCTCCCCCGTCCCATCACGGTGGCTTCTTCTTTACTTCATGGCCGCGTTAAAATTTTGCAAGCCGTCAGGGGGCTCCAAGATAAATGGGGCTGATAAACCCCATTTTTAGTGTAATTTAATTTAGGGGATTTTAGCGCAGGGACAATTGTTTAATTCGTATTTTAACTATTTATCTTTCTATGTATTTTATTTTGGTTTTTTATTCCCTGTGCACCGCTCCGAGTCCCTTGGGGGAGAGGAAGCGGTATACAAATAAAATGTATTATTATTATTATTATTATTATTATTATTATTATTATTATTATTATTATTATTATTATTATTATTATTATTATTATTATTATTATTATTATTATTATTATTATTATTATTAAACATGCAGCAGGTAAAGGAAATAATGGGAATGGCGCTCCAGTCCATCCAGAATAATTGCTGGGGTGGGGGAGGATCAGACAGATGCAAAATAATCGTTCTTGCCTTGCAAACGAATAGCGGCGACATCCGCTCCCCGCTGCTCTCGCCGTTTCTGCTTTCTCTTCTCGCTAACAAATCGCCCCATTTTCGCAGCAATTCCGGCATGAGGGCGAGGAGCGCCCCACTCCTAATTCATAACTTTGGACCATCGGTAACTTCTTTTGAAGTTTACCTTCATTAAACTGCATTTCGGTGCCTTCTGCCAGCCGGCTGCCGGCATCTCACGAGGCCTTCCCATTTGTTTATCCTAAGTTGGCAAATATGATATATATATATATATATATATATATATATATTTTTTTTTTGAAAGCATCCATGGCTGCCCCGGCTGTCGCTGCTGCAGCCTGGCCTTTTACATCATGCCAGGAAGGAGGCATCCCGCTACTCTTCCCCTTACGCAGAAGACTGGAAATGTTAAAAAAGCGAGCAGGTTAAGCTGATGGATTGGAACTCAAACTCCTTGGGGTTTTGGCTAAGCCACTTAATTGGAGTGCTGGCTTTCCCCTTCTTCTTTTATTTCGATATCCAAAGAAGAATGTGAGCGTAGCAATCTTGGGTCCCCCAAATGAGTTCCTTCACCTGTAAATATGTTTTAAAGCACCTGTACCTGGATTTAGACTAACAGAGTTGGAAGGGACCTTGGAGGTCTTCTAGTCCAACCCCCTGCTCAGGCAGGAAACTCTACACCACTTCAGACAAAAGGATATCCAACATCATCTTAAAAACCTCCAGTGATGGAGCATTTACAACTTCTGGAGGCAAGTTGTTCCACTGGTTAATTGTTCTCACTGTCAGGAAATCTCTCCTTAGTTCTAAGTTGCTTCTTTCCTTGATTAGTTTCCACTACTGGAGACCACTAGAGACTTCCTATAGGGAACCACCGCATGGAGCACTTGTGGGCAATCCTGGTTTCTCTCCTTGTCCAGAGACGAATTTCGAGGACCGGTTCCTTATTCTGCTTCCACTCTCAGAGTTACTTCCACTCTCAGTAACCTTTTGAGAATGAAGATTTGTCTATCTGCGTGTCACATTTTGAGATCTGTCTTGTTCTTGCCTTCTATCCATCCATCCATCCATCCAAACTATGGGTCAGAGTGTGCACAGTGTAACTACTATTTTGAGGCAACCTGGGAGCAAAATAGAGTACAAAGTGGTTTATCTACAAGGCATGCATGCACAAACACACACACACTCTTACTAGTCAAAGCCAGGCAATCAATCAATCTTCAACTATGACATGGAAGCACACATAGAGAGAGAAAGGGCCTCCCTTATATAGACAGCCTCTTAAAGTGGCAGTAACCCTGCTGACTCATTCTCACTGCATCCATCTCGTTTTACAGCCTTACAGCAGCTGGTCAGCTCTTAAATCATCATTACCTTAACACGATGTATCTTGTCTATCACTTTTTGAGAACCATCCATCCATCCATCCATCCATCGTACCTATCCTTTCCTTTAGAGAGAGAGAGAGAGAGAGAAAGAGAGAGACTAGGATGGCTTAGCCTATAAGCAAAGTTGTGCCTCCATGGAACTATTCCACTTTTATTACTTTTATTACTTCCCCTCCACGGAGTATGATCCCTGCACAAACAGAAGCAGATGGAAAAAAAAACCCTCAACGTTTTCACAAGAACAAAAAAGCAAAGAAAAAAGAGTTCTGCTGGCGCACAAATTAAGTAGAACTTGGCTTTTGGGAGGTGGGGGTGGGGGTGGGGACATAGATAAATGGCCCTGCGCACTATCAAAAGTCACGCAGGAGTTGAAGAGAAGAGAGCGAGCGAGCGTGCAATTCTTTTCAACTTATTATTCCCAGGTTCAAAAAGACTGCCTGTGCGCTTAGATAATGAAGGATTCCATCCTCCTTTAGGAATATTTGTTTGAAAATTCAGGAGCTAAGCCTCTCTACCTGCCCGCCCACCCACCCACCCTTACCTGGAAAGTAGCTTTCCACTCAAAAGTTTCCCAGTCTCCTTGTTTGGATCCCATTAGCGTTTTAAAAACCGTTGAAAATAACAGCAATTAAAGGAGGCAAAATCAATGCCTCTGTTTGCACATCACAGCAGGGGGGGCGCATGAAAGTGACTACAGATCACTCAAGCTACTGTATTGAGTCCGCTCCCTCCTCCTGCACGCTGCCTGTCCCCCTCCTTCGTTCTCCCCACTTCCTTGCTGGTTTAAACATTTCCCTGAAGTCCTGGTAGGCTGTATAGCAGGGGTCTCCAACCTTTGCAACTTTAAGTCTGAAGGACTTCAGCTACCAGACTTCTCCAGCCAGCAAAGCTGGGAATTCTGGGAGCTGAAGTCCTTCAGACTTAAAGTTGTAAAGGTTGGGGATCCCTGCTGTATAGAATGGAATAACAAGAGTTGGAAGGGACCTTGGAGGTCTTCTAGTCCAATCCCCACGCTCGGCAGGAAACCCAACACCACTTCAGACAAAGGGTTATCCAACATCTTCTGAAAATCGTCCAGTGTTGAAGCATTCACAACTTCTGGAGGAAAATTGTTCCATGGATGGATTGTTCTCACTGTCAGGAAATGTCTCCTTACTTCTAAGTTGCTTCTCTCCCTGATGAGTTTCCATCAATTCCGTCTTATCCTACCCTGACATTCTTTGGAGAATAGCTTGACTCCCTCTTCTTTGTGGCAACCCTTGAGATATTGGAAGGCTGCTATTGTGTCTCCCCTAGTCCTTCCTTTCATTAAACTAGACCTACCCAGTTCCTGCAACCGTTCTTCATATATTTTAGCCTCCAGTCCCCTGATCATCTTGGTTACTCTTCTCTGCACTCTTTCCAGAGTCTCCACATCTTTTCTACACCGTGGCAACCAAAACTGGATGCCGTATTCCAAGTGTAGCCTTACCATGGCCTTATAAAGTGGTATTAACCCTTCATGTGATCTTGATTCTCTCCCTCTGTGTAGGATGAGGAATTGGCTTGGTTCCCTTGTTCTGGGTAATTTTACTCCTTTAATATCAGGGCAGGTGTGCTAACGAACTTGCTTTAATGGCACTTTCCCCTTTCGCCTTCTGTTGGAATCGATCGACGATCCATCTTAATGCAAGGTAGCTGCATCCGGAGTGAACTTTCTCCCCAAAATACAATATTCCATCTGTTTTCAGTATTGGCTCTGGATGGTGGTGGGCGTGAGAGATCTACTCTCCCGGGGGTGAGGGGGTGGGGAGAACTGTGGTCGGTCTCTGGTTGCCTTTTCACTTAAAAGCCTGTCTTGTCTCCCAGCGTTTATCTTTAAAAGCCCTCTGCTAATGCTTTATTTAAAAGTTCTCGTGCGGTCGCTCAGATCTGTCGACAGGCCCTTCTCCATTCAAGGATGGATTTCTGGCTCATCGTGGGAAGCTGAAGGGATGGCAAGCCAACAGAAACGTCGCGTAGAACGGGTCGGCAACCTGCGCCCAGAGCCGCAGGTTGCCGACCCCCTAATCTAGAGTTTGGGATTAAACTCCCATCGCCCCCCATTTCGGTTCAGGTAGGCTTGGATAAAGCACTTTGTCCAAATTTAACAAGCCATCGCCTAGTTAGCTTCCGTGATGAGTTTTAAAAATCATTACCGCTAATTGCTGCATCGGCACTGATTAAAGAGGAAGGCTTTAAAAAAAAAAAATTGCAGGGACTCGGGATTTGCAGAGTTTAGCAGGTCCTTTTAAGCGATTCCTTCCCCCCCCCTCCCCCAAAAAAATCCCAGCTCTCATGAGACAATTAGTTTGCATCCATCTGGCCCAACACCCATTAAAAGTTTGTCTGAAATAAATGCTTCTCTTCACCTTTGTTTATGACGAATAGGCGGGTTGTGTAGACGGATCTGTGATGCCGAAAGCGTTTGAATGATAATCCTGCAGACAGATGGCGGCAGCTTAAAAGACATTTCCTTCAAAGAAATGATCTGCACAGGAAGTTTCTCCTCTGCAATTAGCATGATTTGCGTGCTAGATTCAAATCAGGTTTTTTTCCCCCCTCTCTTTTTTCTTTTTTTTTCTACTCTGCAATCCAGAATTAGGCATTATTTGCTGAGATTCACAGGCGGCCCTCGACTCAACGGTGACAATTGACCCCCGGACGCCTGTCGCTAAGCGGGTTCTGGCCCGTTTTACAACTTTTCTTGCCACCGTTGTGAAGTGAATCCCTGCAGTTGTTAAGTTAGTCAGGCGGTCGTTAAGCAAATCTCCCCATTGAATTTGCTCGCCGAAGGGGGTTCACGTGACCCCCCCCCCATTGAAACAATCCAACCGTCATAAATACGAGTCAATTCCCAAGCGTCTGGTTTTTGATCACAGGTGATCTGCAATATGGGCATAAGTGTGAAAAACTCGTCGCTTTCCCCGGTCCTTGCCATTTCAGTGACTAGACCATAAGGACCGTAGGGTTAGCGTTTCACAACTGCCTTGCTTAACAACCAAAAGTCTGGTGCTGATTGCGGTCATAGCCTGAGGACTAGCTGTCTTCAAGGCATTCTGAAGAGATCATAAATTTTCATGACAAAATGAAAATCGACTCCATGTTCCTTTTTTTTAAAAACGATTTGGTTGGCCACCCCTTCAAAAGAAAGAAAAGAAAGAACTTTCTTCCCCCAGCTGGTTAGCTTTAATTGACAGACACGCAAAACGACAAACGGCAATTAATGTGAAACTTGTAAATGAAATCCCTTACCGGCCAGTGGCTCTAATTAAATCGCCAAGGGACTCGTCCGAAAGAGAGTATCAAAATCTCCCATGGGAAACCGTCCCAGTTTATGACAACTTTTAATTGCCTCGGTCCTTCTGATGTGGCTAAAGGAAGACAGGTGTCTAAGGAGACCTTTGGTGGTGAAACGGAGCTTCCATCTGGGGGAATTCAATATTTTGGACAACCGGGAGGTGTCCAAACTTGGAAACTTTAAGACTTAACCAACGTCGACCCTTATGAAGTCAACAAGTCTTCAGCTGATCAACTCTTCACTTCTTGGAACACTTTGCAACAGGATAGTGTTGAGTTGAGCTTAACGAAGATGAGTTTAATGAGTTGAGTTGAATGAAAAGAAGGTTTAGGGATGATATGATAGCAATGTTCTGATATCTCAGGGGCTGCCCCAAAGAAGAGGGGGTCAGCCTATTCTCCAAAGCACCTTAAGGCAGGACGAGAAGCAGCGGATGGAAACTAATCAAGGAGAGATCCAACTTAGAAACTAAGGAGAAATTTCCTCACGGAGAGAACAATTAACCAGTGGAACAACGTGCCTCCAGAAGTTGTGAATGCTCCATCACTGGAGGTTTTTAAGAAGAGACTGGACAGCTATTTGTCTGAAATGGTAAAGGTGTCAGGGTTTCAAAAAGCACCCCCAACCAAATAAAACTCCCAAGGGTTGAGTTTCCTCAAAGTTCCACTTTAGTAGAGAAGTCATGTTGGCACATCTGGGAAAACCCGAATCTGAAAGATTCCTGGTTTTCCCCACCCAAGTGAAAGTTCAATATCTTGCCCCCACACCCACGAGCCCATCACATGATCCAGTCTTTCACTGCCACAAAGACAGCTTCCTCCCATCCAGATCCAGCCAGGTGCAGAGACAAAAATGACCTTAACTTTCTAAGAAGAATGTTGTTATGGCTGCATATACTCCATATAACCCCCCCTCCCATTTTCCCAAAGTGTGGCACACCTGAAATCCAAAAAGAAAAAATGGCTTGCAGGTCTGACAGTAGGGTCTCCCATTTGAACAAGGGGCTGGACTAGAAGATCTCCAAGGTCCCTTCCAACTCTTGTTATTCTGTAGAGGCAGGAGAAGAAGAAACTGATCAAGGAAACTTATCAAGGAGACCATTAGTTTAGAACTAAGGAGAAACCTCCTAACAGTGAGGCCAGAAGTTGTGGTTGCTTCATCACTGGAGGCTTTCAAGAAGAGATTGGACAACAGCCATTTGTCTGAAATGGTGTAGGGTCTCCCGCTTGAGCAGGGGGTTGGGCTAGAAGATCTCCAAGGTCCCTTCCACCTCTTGTTATTCTGTAGACACCAAGCAGCCTTTGGGGATAAAAACAGACCCATCAATAACCGTTAACCCAACTCACCCAGGATAACTAATTTGAGAGACTTGCTGGGCATTCATTTTTACCAGTAATTCTGTTATTAGGATTCTGGTATTCTGATGAGCTGGCATGTTTTAAGGATCCCATCTAGTCCATTCTCCTTCCAGAATGGCTTCTTCCTTATACCTCATGGATCAAATTGTGAAACTTGCTATATTTATTCTAGAAGTTGTGTAAGCAAAGCGTACCTCTGTCATTTTTTTACGCACACAAAAAAAACCCTAGCCCGGAGTATTTAAAGGTCATTCCTACCTCAGCCAGTCCTTAAAGTTCAGGAGGAAATAAACTGCAGCGAGGTGCCATTGTTTTTCAAGTCAAGTCCTAACTTTCGAAGACTCCCCCAAGCCAAGAGAAACAGAGGGAGGAGAGAACGACGGATTAATAAGCAGGCCGCTCGGCTAATGGCCAGCGATGGATGTCGGGGGAAACACCTTCTCATTCTTTCGATAGAAAAAGACACACCACGGTATCATTTTTAACCTTGGAGAACGTCTACCCTTGTTTCCCCGAAAACAAGACTTTCCCGGATAATAAGCCCAATGGAGCTTTTGAGCGCATGTGCTAAAAATAAGCCCTCCCCGAAAATATTGCAATGCAGCAGCCAGGAGGTGACCACACTCGCCGCCTCCTGCACCTCCAAAATAATAAGACATCCCCGAAAATAAGGCCAAGCACTTATTTTGGGGGGTGGGAGGGGGGTCAAAAGAAAATAAGACCCTGTCTTATTTTTGGGGAAACACATTAGGGAGCCTCCTGCCTTGTGTCAATGGAAGATCTCAACTGTAAAACAGGAGCAGAGGTTGTTAGTCGATAGGGGTATTTTATTTTATTTTATTTTTTTAAAAACCCGGCATCGTGGGATGGCGAGACTCACCAAGCTGGCTTGCCAATCCCCGCCCGCATTGACGTCTCTTCCCAAGAGGAGGGACAGCAAAATCAATAGGGAAATAAACGAGAAGAATGGGCTTTTATTAATCAAGTCCATTGGAAGCAGAAAGGAAGATGATAATGTGCCGATCGAAGAGCGTGGGGTGCTTAAGCTATCTCCCCGCTGGCTGCTGAAGTGTGGGTATTGATCGGAGGAGATGTAGGGCACGGAGAGATCGGGGCTGCTAATTGGGAGGCTGGGCTACCGTCGCAAGAGGAAAGAAAAGCGGCCTTTCCAGACTTTTCCTCCGTATCCTGGCGGCGAAGGCGTTACGGCAATGTTGGCGTTGTTGCAGTGCCGTGGCGGCATGCGTCGAGAGTCCTCCAGCCTCTTGTGGGATGACCCGGGCGCACGGCACAGACATAACACAAACGGCCGGCAGTTCAAACGCTCCCACGTTTCGGGCAACTTGCAGAGCAAAGTAATGTCAATCTCCCCCCCCCCCCACACACACATCTCAAGCAGCCTCTGGCTGCAAAGAGTCCAGCTCAGGGTTGTGTACACCATGGCTGCACAGCAGTAAACCCAGCAGGACAAATCAAGGAGTTCAGGAAGCAAAGGATCGAAGTGATTCGTCGAGAAAGAACGCAAGGACTCTTGGGAAGTTCAAACGTCGGCACTCCACACTTCAGGAACTCAGTGTTTGTCCACAACAAAGGCCCTCCCCACAGCGTCTCCTTAAGTCTCAGTCCCCAGGTGTGCCTTGTAAAGATGGGCGGGGCACTCTTCTCCCCAGTAGCCTGTTCAGTCTGCGCTGTTCCCGCCTTCTCTCCACTCTCCGTGCTCTCGGATCAGGAGGGGGTGGTCCTTGCTCCTCGCCTGGGCTCTGTCTCTCATGTTCATCCTGCCCCTGTCTACAAGCTGTCCTAATCCTGCCCTAGCCTGACCGGCCCTGCCCTTCCCCATTTTCCTCCGAAGCCAAACTAGAATCCTTCAGCCACATATTATCTCTACAAAGATGGCCTCAAGCAGACCCAATCGTATGTGGGCATGGCCAGGGTTACCTGGGGGACTTAATGCTTCAAGGTGTTCCCAGCTGAAGGTACCCTTGTTCAGCATCCCACAATTTTGTTAAGCCCAAATAGTTTGCGATCCCAACCCAGCATTAGATACCCTCTATGGCAGTACCACTTAATTATTAAACTCGCCATCCTGAAAGTCAACTCCGCAGTTTGTTTAAAGGTAAAGGTTCCCTTCGCACATATGTGCTGGTCGTTCCCGACTCTAGGGGACGGTGCTCATCTCTGTTTCAAAGCCGAAGAGCCAGCGCTGTCCGAAGACGTCTCCGTGGTCATGTGGCCGGCATGACTTAAACGCCGAAGGCGCACGGAACGCTCCTCCCTTCCCACCAAAGGTGGTGCCTATTTTTCTACTTGCATTTTTTACTACGTGCTTTTGAACTGCTCGATTGGCAGAAGCTGGGACAAGTCACGGAAGCTCACTCCATTACGCGGCGCTAGGGATTCGAACCCGATGAACTGCCGATGTTTCTGATCAACAAGCTCAGCCTGTTAGCCACGGAGCCACCGCGTCCCTTTTGGAGTTTGTTCACTTGAGTTTAAAGCCTTCTCGTCTGGTATTCAGAATTCGGGAAGGAAACTCCTCGGAGACCGGTGTCTCATCTGGAAGGCTCTTTCGGAAAATTCTAATTGCGCGGAGTAGCCGGCAGGGCGATGAGAAGCAAAGCAAAACAAACAATAACGAAAGCAACGCAGATAAACAAGACGATGCTAATCTCCTGCAAAAGGGCCCTAATAGGCATTGAAGATGAAGACCGATTACGAAAAGGTCAGCCTGGACCATCCTGCGGAGCGTTTAGTACCAATCACGAGTGGCAACCCCGGGAGGACTTTCCGACACTGAGGTGGAATGCTGGTTTTTAAAGGTTTGGTTTTTTTTGTCCTAGTGTGTTTATTTTCCCAATTATTTCTGATTAGATTCAAATAGGCCATGGTCCCGCGATTAAGAGCCTTTGCAACCGGCTTCTTAGCTCAGCCCTGCGCGATGCCGTCTGCATTTAATTCCGGGCCCAAGGTTGTTTTCCCATGAAAGGCCTGGCGCTCGGGTTAAAGCCAGCCACTCGCCCTCCTTCGCTCTCACAAAACGTTGTGGGGTTTTTTTTGCAGGTCGTTCCCTGTTGTTTGCCCCCCCACCCCCAAACCAAAATGGTGTGCCTCAAATTGAAGAGGGTCTTAAGATTTGGGATGCGGCGGCTCATATGGGACACAGTGGCTAAGACGCTGAGCTTGTCGATAAGGAAGGTCGGCAGTTCGGTGGTTCGAATCCCTAGTGCCATATAATGGAGGGAGCTCCCGTGACTTGACCCAACTTCTTCCAACCTAGCAGTTGGAAAGCATGTTTAAAAATGCAGGTATAAAAATAGGAGCCACCTTTGGTGGGAAGGGAACAGCGATCCGTGCGTCTTCAGTGTTGAGTCATGCCGGCCACATGACCACGAAGACGTCTTCGGACAGTGCTGGCTCTTCGGCTTTGAAACGGAGATGAGCACCGTCGCCTAGAGTCGGGAACGACTAGCACATATGTGCGAGGGGTAGTCCTCAGTGAGGTGCTTCTGCTGAGCCTGAAAGTGAGGACAATTAACCGAAGGAATGTCTTGTGGGTGGTCCAGCACTGAAGGTTTTTAAGAAGAGACTGGAGAAACATTTGAGCCATATGGTATATAAGAACTCCTACTCCAGCAGAGGGCTGGACTAGAAGAGTCCCTTCCAACTCTGTTATTCAGTTCTGTTCGAATTCAAGACTGAGCCACCATGGAAACAATGCACTGGAGCGACCCACATCCTTCCTAACTATTCCTAGATTCTACAATCTTTGTTTTTCTAAGAAATGAGTAAATTTAGAGTAAATGGACGGTTTGCCACCAGGATTTATTTCGGGTTTTTTCCCCCCGACACAGGAACACAACTTTTATCTACCGCATTTGGAGGCAACAATGTGAAGAGATTGGCTTGTGGTGCCCAGACAACAAAACTCATTTTTGGGAGAAAGGAAAATATGATTACAGGTTGAGATCTGATGTGGCAAATTTGATTATTCATTACAGCTTGGATGGAGTTGAAATTGTGGAAGATAAGATTTCTTCTCTGTGACTTCCAAGGTCAAATGAGAGTATTTACCATTCTCTCCTCTGTTTATCTTCGGATGCAAATTGAATTTGGTGACTCAAATTGATGAAATGTAAGGAATCTAAAACTCATCACAAGCAACATGGAGAAAAATTACCGGGTAGGGATAGCTGGTAGCTCCACCAGTCCATGTCCTGGACTTTCTTCTGATTAGTAATTATTTCAATCTTTGTTATTTATTTTCTTTCTTCATTCTCAATTTTGTTTAAGTTGTTTTGATTTCTGTTTTTTGTTTTTTTTGAAAGCAAAGCATAATTATGTTTCGAAGCATTTAGAATCGGAATTAGATGGTTGAAATAACCAGCTGCAGGCAAAGAGCTCCTGCTACAACTTGGGGGAACCAGCATTTCTTCCTCCTCCTCTCTGTAAATACCTTCTAGCACTGATGATGTTACTTAGTTAGGTCATGAAATGTCTTCAAAAAAACAAGCAAGCTCAGAGAGCACCAAGGACCTCACAGTCGTCCTCCTCCTCCTCCTCCTCCTCCTCCTCCTCCTCCTCCTCCTCCTCCTCCTCCTCACCTCTGCAAACCCCACTCTCTTCTAGCTCTGATGATGTTATCTAGTTGGGTCATGAAACGTCTGCAGAAAAACAACCAAGCTCAGAGACCACCAAGGAGCCCACAGTTCCTCCTCCTCCTCTTCCTCTCTCCTCCTCTTCCTTCTCCAGTTCCTAAGATTTCTTAAGATCTGACACCCTAATCAGGTAGCCTCAACAAGAGATTCTCCATCTCTTATATTTCCAAGGCCACCTATTTCTATCTATCTCTCAGCATACAGCTGGAAGGGACCTTGGAGGTCTTCTAGTCCAACCCCCTGCTTAGGCAGGAAACCCTACAGCACTTGAAACAAATGGCTATCCAATATCTTCTTAAAGACTTGCAGTGTTGGGGCATTCACAACTCCTGGAGGCAACTTCTGTTCCACTGATTCATTGTTCTCACTGTCAGGAAATTTCTCCTCGGTTCTAAGTTGCTTCTCTCTTTGATTCTCTTAGTGCCTCTGTATTCATTGTGTTCTCTCGTACCTGGCAAGGCTAACAACATGTTTCTTAAATTATTTTAAATTATTCTGAAGAAAAAGGGGGGAATAAAAAGGGCCCACAAGACTTTTCCCAGCGACTTTAAAAACCCAAAGTTTCTTTCTCTCGGTTCGATTTTACAGCATCCAAGGACGTTACGGAGCCGGTAAATAGGAAGGGGTTTATTTCCCCCCCTCCCCTCTCTTATTTTTAAGGCCAGCAAAATATACTTTGAACTCACAAAGAGCGCTGAAAATGCCACCAAGGCCAGGGTTCAACCGAGCTATCAGATGTAGGGTTTAATTTTTTATGAGTTTTGGGAGAAAAAACAAAAATGAAAACGGTTCAGATCGTGCAGCCTTTAATGAGCGGGACATTTATCCAGCCCAATAAATAGGTTTCTTCTGTAGCTGTTGACATCCCATTTTTCAGGCTTTTATATCCAACTCTCTAATGGTTGAATCAAAGAGCATAGAATTCTAGATTTCCCGTCGTTTTAGAGGGAGCTTTTAGTCCACATTACGGGACCGAAGGCCAAAACGCTTGCAACGAGGGTGCTGGGCCCTTCTAAAAGATTTCCTGCAGAGGGATTAGTTATTTACAGAACATTATTTTATCAAACGTTTCTCACCTCCATCTCGTCGTCGTTGTTTTTTTTTAAAATAAACTTATTTAATCGCTGTTTATTTCAACGTTCAATGTTTTGACCCTTTGTATTTGCTTTCCCGGCGTCCTGAGCTGTCCAGAGCGGCTTCAAAATGAGATGGGTGACATACCGTATTTTTCAGAGTATAAGACTCTCCGGCGTATAAGACACACCTTAGTTTTTGGGGAGGAAAATAAGAAAAAAACCACATTCTGCCTCTGCCTACCAGCATCCATGCTATTCATCTGGCTAGCGTCCTGTCAGCATGTGAGAGAGTTGAGGACTGTTTGGAAACAGGACAGTATTTGCTGTGTGAGCAACAAGGAAGGAGGCAGCAAGGAGCCTGGGCGTGGCTTGTTCTGTACTCAAGCTGCATGCTGTGCTGATAATCTGAAACGAAAACTGAAAGTGAAACTCTTCTGCTTGTGTTTTGCTCGTATTTACCACGTTGGAAAGCCTGCTTTTGGTCCTGTGTGTATAACGCTTCATGCGTTATGTATTATATATAAAGGGAAGTGATTGAATCCTGCTGAATCAGTGACTTGTGTGTGCTTTCTGCATGTGATTGCTGCTGCAAACTCTTTTATTTTATTTTATTTTATTCGCATTTATACCCCGCCCTTCTCCAAAAAGGACCCAGGGCGGCGCACATGAAATTAAAACATACAAGTGTAAACAAAAATATAAAATTTAAAAAGATATTAAATTTCCCCCTGTGCTAAAATCAATTTAAAATCCCCAAATTTAAAGCTATCTAAAAATAGTCCCCAACGGAGGTTACGCTAGGCTGGCTTGATGGAAAAGGTGTGTCTTTAGACATTGGCGGAAGAGGTGGAGGTCAGAGATGGTTCGTAGTTCCGTGGGTAGGTCGTTCCAAAGGGCTGGGCCCGCCACAGAGAAGGCCCTTCCCCTGGGAGTCGCCAACCGGCATTGCTCGGCCGACGGCACCCTGAGAAGGCCCTCTCTGTGGGAGCGGATCGGACGAAGGGATGTATGGGGCAAGAGGCGGTCTCGCATATAACTAGGTCCCGAGCCATGGAGCGCTTTAAAGATGGTCGTCAACACCTTGAAGCACGTCCTTGCAGCAAATAGCAAAAAGCCAGGTCAGCTTTGGCACACTATTGCAAAAGCTTTTGTATATTTTTGAAAGTTTTAAACATTCACATTTGGGGGGGGGGGAGGGGGGGAGAACAGCAAGCAACCCCAAAACTTTCAGCGGGATGGCAAAATCCATAATAAGGACTTCTAGTGAGACCTTCTCCGGCGTTGGGGATGCTGTCAGTTTGGAATGCTCAGCTAATACGGTTCAGCGTCCAGACGAAAATCCAATTTTGCGTCTGCCACACACCCGCTCTCTTTCCCCTCTCTCTTTGCTCACTGGTGTCGTTCCCAGCTAGTTTACCCAGGAATAATCATGCATAAAATTGGCCTCTTCCATCTGTGTTCCGAAATCTTTGCAAGGGAAGTTGAGAAGGAAACAAATCTCCCTCTCCAAGACACCAGGGCGCTGGAAATCCTGCCTTTCGCAATAATCTAACGCAACCCTTACATGCTACTCGGTGGCCAAAGGTTCCGTTCTCTGTGTAACTAATTAATTAAAACGGAGGGGGGGGGGAGGAGAGAGAGAGAGAATGGAGGAGGACGACACGAGGCCCGGTCGGTCGTGTTGCGGTTATTGAATTAGTCATTTTTCACAGTAGATTTATAGCCTTGGCGATTAGCTTCCCCACCTGACTTGCAACGGTGGAAAGAATCTATTTTACAGACTATTAAATTGGTGTATGAATAGCTTCAAATTGAGCCGCAGCTTACACAGAGCCCTTTCATTCATTGAAAGATTTAAGGGGCTTGTAAGGAGCAGTTAGCAGAGGGGGAAAGGATTGGATGGGCGACCTGCAGAGAGAGCTTTTTAGAGATCCGGGGGGAAAAGAGAGAAGTTTGGCCAATGGAAGGACAGTTTTTCAGGTATGTGTACTTGTGTGTGCGTGCCAAGGATCCGTGTAAGCAGAGGGGGGCATCCCATCATTCAACAACCGGTTCGCCTAGGGCAGGGATCTGCAAAGTTGGCTCTTTGAAGACTGGTGGACTTCAACTCCCAGAATTCTGGGAGTTGAAGTCCATCAGTCTTCAAAGAGCCAATTTTGCAGACCCCTGGCCTAGGGCAGAACTGAACATGGGTGCACTGGCGCAGGTTCTACGCTTGTGCGCGACTTCCTCGAGCAGCCGCGGTGAGTAGAGTGGGCGAGGTGCGGAAATCCACTGGGCTGCGCCGGCGGGGATGAGCAAACCAGAGAGAGAGAGAGAGAGAAGTACCCCGTTTTCCCAAAAATAAGACCTTCCCCGGATAATAAGCCCAATCAGGCTTTTGAACGCATGCGCTAAAATAAGCCCTCTCCAGAAAATAAGCCCTCCCTGAAAATCTTGCAGCACAGCATTTCTCTTTTTTCTTTCTTTAGCGCCCGGCTGTTGGAGAACGCACGGAAACAATTGCAAGAGGAATTGCTGAAGGTTCAAAGCCAGTTCCTGGATGAGAAAAGAAAACGTGAGCAGCAAGAAACTATGGTTAAATATCTCCAGAAACACACGCAGCTTCTCATCAAGGTAAGCCTCGTTGGTAGATAAACCCAATCAATCAATCAATCAATGCAAATACAGCTGGAAGGGACCTTGGAGGTCTTCTAGTCCAGCCCCCTGCTCAAGCAGGAGACCCTTTGACATCTCAGACAAGTGACTCTCCAGTCTTTTCTTTAAAACCTCCAGTGATGAAGCAGCCACAATTTCTGGTGGCAAGCTGTTCCAGTGGTTAATTGTTTTCACAAATCAGGAAATTCCTCCTTATTTTGAGTATGGATCTCAGGATAAAGTATAACAAGAGCTGGAAGGGACCTTGGAGGTCTTCTAGTCCACCCAGGATGTGATGCTTCTCCTGTTCTTCTCTGCTTGGGAAATCTTGTAAAATTTATACAATACAATACAATACAATAGCAGAGTTGGAAGGGACCTTGGAGGTCTTCTAGTCCAACCCCCTGCGTGGGCAGGAACCTTATACCATTTCAGACAAATGGCTATCTAACATCTTTTTAAAGACTTCCAGGGTTGGGGCATTCACAACTTCTGGAGGCAATCTGCTCCACTGATTCATTCTTTTAACTGTCAGGAAATGTCTCCTTAGTTCTTCTCCTTAGTTGCTTCTCTCCTTGATTAGTTTCCACCCGTTGCTTCTTGTCCTGCCCCCAGGTGCCTTGGAGAATAGTTTGACTCCCTCTTCTTTGTGGCACCCTCTGAGATATCGGAACACTGCTATCATGTCTCCCCTGGTCCTTCTCTTCATCAAACTAGACATACCCAGCTCCTGCAGCCGTCCTTCATATGTTTTAGTCTCCAGTTCCCTAATCATCTTGGTTGCTCTTCTCTGCACTCTTTCCAGAGTCTCCACGTCTTTCTTACTTGCTAGATGATCCAAACCTGGAAATATGGATTTTTAACCTGCTAACCATCTCTTAGTGTTGGTTCTCTGACGTCTTTGGGTGCCTATGTTTCGCTTGGCCACTTAATGGGTAGATCCACTTCAGGATGGCTGGCATATTTATTTCTCAAATTTGCAACGGATTTTTCCAGCAAGCCAAGACGTCTAACTCTCTCGCCGAAGCGTTCCCTCCCAACCTAGGACAAAAGGTTTTGCTTTAATTAAACGGAAACGATCACGTAACTTAATATTAAATTGAGCAAATATATTACCTGTTAAAAATAATAACTTTGCCCTGGAAGCGTTAGAACTGAGACGGATATTTAATGATCTAATTAGCATGTCCTACGGCTGGAGCAGTTGATGTAAGCAGCACTAAAAAGAGAGGGAGGAAGGCAGGTTTGCTCAGAATGGAAAGCCTCGGGCGTTTTTAGAGACGATGACACAGCTTATAAACAATTTTTTAAGGAAAAATGTTCTCAGAACCTACAACGAATCAGCCCGTTCTCCAAATCGCGGCCAGTATGAGTTTGAGTTCCATTTTCTTGTCCAAAGTGCTTGTCCTATGGTTGGTGGGGCTTCCGATCAGCGGGATGGTTGATGGACTTCTGGGAGATATTTAGATTTGGGAATGAGGATACTAAAAGACTTCATAGTCAAATGGATGTCACAGGATGTCAAATCAAATGGATGTCACAGGATGTCAAATCTACTTGTCTAGTGAAAAGAAGGACCAGGGGAGACAGGATAGCAGTCCTCCGATATCTCAGAGGCTGCCCCAAAGAAGAGGGAGTCCAGCTATTCTCCAAAGCACCTGAGGGCAGGACAAGAAGCAACGGGTGGAAACTAACCAAGGAGAGAAGCAACTAAGGAGAAACTTCCTAACAGGGAGGGCAATCAACCAGTAGGAGGGCTTGCCACTAGAAATTGTGGGGGCGCCATCACTGGAGGCTTTCAAGAAGAGATTGGACAACCATTTGTCTGAAATGGTGTAGCATCTCCCGCTTGAGCAGGGGGTTGGACTAGAAGATCGCCAAGGTCCCTTCCACCTCTTGTTATTCAGTAGACACCAAACAGCCTTTGGGGATAAAGACAGACCCATCAATAACCCACCCAGGATAACTAATATGAGAGACTTGCTGGCATTAATGTTAAACAGTTATTCTGTTATTTGGGTCCCGGTCTTCTGACCAGCCGGCAAGTTCTAAGGATCTCATCCAGTCCATTCTCCTTCCAGAATGGCTTCTTCCTTATAACTCATGGCAACCAACTCCAGAAACGGTTGATAAGTTAGTCACACGGTCATTAAGTGAATCCCCATCGACTTTGTCAGAAGGTCGCCAGAGGGGAAGGTCCCAGTGACCCCAAGAGAATTGCGAACATCACAAACTGCCCCCCGAACTTCGCACTATCACGGACCTTCCCCTCTTTCGCCGTTCACTCAAAACATACTTTTTTCAGCAAGCTGGTCTTGCCTAATCGTCTAGGTTTTATTGTTACGTAGCTTCTGCCAAATACGTAAATGGACATTGGGTTTTTAGTGGGAATTTTAGCACAGGCACCTATTTAATTCTTTTTATCTATATTTATTGTATTGTTTTACTATTTGCTGGTTTTAATTTCCTGTGCACCGCCCTGGGTCCATTTCGATGGAGAAGGCGCGGTATATAAATCAAATAAATCAATGAATAAATAAATACGAAGCAGTCGCCGAGCGAACGAATCGTGGGGATGCTGCAGAGGCCGTAACTGGGGAAAAAGTCCCATTTTTTTCAGGGCCGTCGTGACATTGAGACAGTCACTAAACAAACTGTTGCAACTACGCCAGGAGCTTCGGACACATTCCCGCAAGCCGAGCCAGTTAACATTTTAAGATGTTGGCTTTTGACAATTACGGCCTTTTCTTTACAAGAACGAAAGGAAGAAAAGGATGGTTATGTCATCAGGGAAATGCCCAATTCGATAGAACCTCTTTTGCTGATTACCTTTAGCGTCTCGTTTGCCTTTCGGCGCCTTGTTGTCATAACTCAGGAAGACAGTAAATGTCTTTTTCATTTTTTTATTGTACTCGGGACGGTGGTGGTTGCGGGTTTGTCGGTGCGGCCCGGAATTAAGCGTGACACAATCGCGGCTGCGGGGTGCGTATTGATTCGGCCGTCTCCGGCCACTTATGGTTGGGCCGCTTATCCACAAGACATCGTCTCAGCGGCCACGATGGGTAGGAGGGAGTCTTCCTTGGCTTGGGGACAGAAGCAAGAGGATGGAGTGAGAAAAGGGGCGCTAATTCAGACAGCGTGGCCGACGAAGGAAAAGGGCCGGCGGTTGGTCAGTGGTTTTTTCCTCCTCCGAGTGGGCTCCGTAGCCGATTGTCTCTCGGAAGGGGAAAATTCACCTGTCAGGATAGTGGAAACGGACTCCGGAATGAAGGGGCGGCTGGAATGCTTTCTTCATAACGCTTGGAGGCAAACTTGGTTTGTTGCTACAATAAAGATCCCTCCTGCCATCTTTCTTTCTTTCTTTCTTTCTTTCTTTCTTTCTTTCTTTCTTTCTTTCTTTCTTTCTTTCTTTCTTTCTTTCTTTCCTCCCTTCCTACCTACCTCGCTCCCTCCTACCATCCTCCCTCCCTTCCTCCCTCCCTTCCTTTTCCTTCTTTCCTCCCTCCCTTCCTTTTCCTCCCTTCCTTTTCCTTCCTTCCTTCCTTTCTCCCTTCCTCCCTACCTCGCTCCCTCCTACCATCCTTCCTTCCTCCCTCTCTTCCTTTTCCTTCCTTCCTTCCTTTTCCTTCCTTCCTTCCTTTCTTCCTTCCTCCCTACCTCGCTCCCTCCTACCATCCTTCCTTCCTCCCTCCCTTCCTTTTCCTTCCTTCCTTTTCCTTCCTTCCTTCCTTCCTTCTTTCCTTCCTTTCTCCCTCCCTCCCTCCCTTCCTTTTCCTTCCTTCCTTCCTTTCTCCCTCCCTCCCTCCCGCCCTCCCTCTCTTTTCCTTCCTTCCTTCCTTCCTTCCTTCCTTCCTTCCTTTTGAATCAAAATAGAGCTTGGTGGGACCTTGGAGGTCTTCTAGTCTAGCCCCTTGCTGAAGCAGGAGATCCTATACTGTTTCAGACAAGTGAGTGTCCAGCCTCTTCTTAAAAACCTCCCTCCCTCCCTTCCTTCCTCCTTCCTTCCTTCCTTCCTTCCCCCCCTCCCCCTCCCTCCGTCCTCTCAAAGGAAGCCACGCCCTCATTCTTGATCTCTCCCTCACATTCTCATCCCATGGCTCTTCTCTGCGATCATGAGGACTAGAACCTTTTCCTTTTTAGACGCAAGCAACCCCAAACCGGCCCCCTTCTTTGCTGGTTCCCGTGTCTTCTCCGTCTGTCCGTGCAGGAGAGCCGAGGCGAAACGCCCAGGGACTCTCTGGCTTTGCAAACGACATTATTTTCCCAAAAAGGGAAGGCAGCAGTTCCCAGGTTCATTCTTCAATGTCTTTTTTCCTTCCTTCCTTTCTTCTTCTTCTTCTGCAATCTCCCATTCTTGCTTATACCTTTTCTATTAAAGCGCAGACGAGGCTTCCCTCGCACTTCAGAGGTAATATTCCTGCCAATTTCTATCGAAAGGGAATAACTCAGGCGGCTGCTGGATGGTTCGTTTCATCATTATATTCATCAGAAAACATTACCTGCCTCCTTGACATTTAAAAGCCTGAATGTGCAACAGATATTTATATATTTATATATATATATATATTTTCCAGGAGACCTTTATTAAACAACTCCAAGTCTAAGGGTTTAATTGTTACTGATAGCTAAGGGTATAATTACCGTGGTGAAATATCATGACTATATTAAGCAAATGGAAATTGGCTGCCAGAATTAGGTGAGGACAAAACCATTTTGATCGGGGCTGTTTGGAGAGAGGGGGGAGAGAGAGAAGGGAGAGAGAAGGGAAGAAAGAGAAGAGAGAGAAGGGGAGAGTGGGGGGAAGAGAGAAGGGAGAAAGAGAGAGAAGGGAGAGAGAGAGAGAAGGGAGAGAGAAGGGAAGAAAGAGAAGAGAGAGAAGGGGAGAGTGGGGGGAAGAGAGAAGGGAGAAAGAGAGAGAAGGGAGAGAGAGAGAAGGGAGAGAGAAGGGAAGAAAGAGAAGAGAGAGAAGGGGAGAGTGGGGGGAAGAGAGAAGGGAGAAAGAGAGAGAAGGGAGAGAGAGAGAAGGGAGAGAGAAGGGAAGAAAGAGAAGAGAGAGAAGGGGAGAGTGGGGGAAGAGAGAAGGGAGAAAGAGAGAGAAGGGAGAGAGAGAGAGAAGGGAGAGAGAAGGGAAGAAAGAGAAGAGAGAGAAGGGGAGAGTGGGGGGAAGAGAGAAGGGAGAAAGAGAGAGAAGGGAGAGAGAGAGAAGGGAGAGAGAAGGGAAGAAAGAGAAGAGAGAGAAGGGGAGAGTGGGGGGAAGAGAGAAGGGAGAAAGAGAGAGAAGGGAGAGAGAGAAGGGAGAGGGGGGGAAGAAAGAGAGAAGGGAGAGAAGGAGAGGGGAAGAGAGAGAAGGGGGAGAGAGGGTGAAAGAGAGAAGGGGAGAGAGAGGGGAGAAGAGAAAGAAGGGAGGGAGAGAAAGGGAGAGAAGGGAAGAGAGAGAAGGGAGAAAGAGAGAGAAGGGAGAGAAGGGGAGAGAGGGGGGGAAGAAAGAGAAGGGAGGGAGAAAAGGGGAGAGAGAAGGGAGAAAGAAGGGAGAGAAGGGGAGAGAGAGGGGGAGAAAGATAGAAGGGAGAGAGGGAGTAAGGGAGAGAGAGAAGGGAGAAGGAGAGAGAAGAAAGAGGGAGGAAAGAGAAGCGAGAGGGGGGAGAGAGAGAAGAGAGGAGAAGAGAGAAGAGAGGGGGAGAGAAAGAGAGAAAGCATAATGCTTCCCTCTTCCCATATTTGGGCAGACCAGGTGCTTTGACACAATACTTAATCCTTCCCCTGGCTCAGCTGATAAGGGAGGAGAGCTTATGGCTTAGAGGTTAATACAACCGCCTAACATGTAAAAACAGCCCAGGTTCGAATCCCAGGAAGGGTATGGCTAGCTGATTAGAGCTAAATAGTTTGAAGTAGATCTATACTAGTCTCCCTTTATTTATTTATCAGCACACACACACATACACACACACACACAAACACACACCTCTTATCTACGCCTCCCCTGGGAGACCCCCTCTTCTAAGTAGGGGGGAAAAAAGAGAAGAAGTTTTCACATTCGGTGAGAAAGAAGAAGAAGAAGATTAATCCAGGGTTAAGGCTGACAATTGCAAACGCTCCCGGATCAGGTAATTCGGAGGCCGAGCTTTCTCCGAGACTAGTAAGCCGCTTGACGGATCTGTTCCGCTTGGCGGCGAGCCCCAGTGGAACAGCCACACTTTAAGCGCCTCCGCCTTGAACTCGGGTGGCTGCAGGCGGGGGATAAGGCTGGGATTTCAGCAGTGGAAAAGATGGAGGGGTGAGGCAGACAGACACCCCCCCACTCCCCCGAGACAAGGGGGAGACAGGAGGCGGTGGGCCCAAACCGTTCCGCCAGGGCGAGTCCCTCCCGTAGGAGCAGAGTCTGGAGCTCTGAGGCCACCGAGACCTTTTTCCGCCGATACCTGCGAGTGCAGGTGTGAGCAGGAGGATGTCCAGACGCTGTCAGTCCTTCTCCCAGCTCTTCAAAACAAAGGGGGGGCTCTTCCTGAGACCGTGGCCCCAAGCAGACCCTCAAACAAGCAGTGGCTTGTGGCAGGCGAGTGTGCCATGTTGTTTGGATATGGTTGGTCAGAACTGAGAGTGGGACCATCTCTGCTTTCATGACCGTTGTTCATGGTGGGAGCTGTGCAGGAGAAAGCTGTGGGTGGGATGCCCAACATCCATCCATCCATCCATCTTCCTTCCTTCCCTCCTGACTTCTTGTCCTTTCCATCTCCTGCCCTTCCTTCCTTCCTTCCTTCCTTCCTTCCTTCCTTCCTTCCTTCCTTCCTTCCTTCCTTCCATCCATCCATCCATCCATCCATCCATCCATCCTTCCTTCTTGTCCTTTCCATCTCCTACCTGCCTGCTTTCCTTCCTTCCTTCCTTCCTTCCTTCCTTCCTTCCTTCCTTCCTTCCTTCCTTCCTTCCTTCCTTCCTTCCTTCCTTCTTGTCCTTTCCATCTCCTTCCTGCCCTTCCCTCCCTCCCTTCCCCTGCAAAGGAACATTAACAGAAATGGAGCTAACCTAGCTGTGCAGCGTGTGTGTGTGTGTGTAAGTGTAAATGTTCCATAAGAATAATCCATAAGCATTTTGCGGCCCCATCAATACGGCCTTTGTGCCACCCCCTTCTCTTCTAAAACAAACATCCGATTCCACCCAGGCAGAGATCTTGTCACTATTAGTCAAGATCAGCGTGTGTGGCCAAACCTCGCACACTTAATTTGTCACCCGTGTTCCCTTTGTGATAAAGTTGTATTGATTTATTGAAACGGTTGTTGGGCAGGGATGATTCTCCGGCTGCCTTTACGGATATGGATGTGAAGTCAGAGCACAGAAACCCTCACATTAAATGACGGTTTGACGGAGGTTGAAGTGATGGGGTGATGGGGCCGCCTGGCTCCTTTTCCCTTCATTCCTCCATTGCTGGTTTCCCGTAGCATCCCCTGAATGCAGGTTTGGCATCTCTGTTTAAGGAACAAACAAAAGAGAGCATCAAATAAAAATAAAAATGAAGGCCGCCCACCCTCAGAAAGTCCCCCGTCTCGTGGTGGGGAAATGCCATTTGCAAAGTTATTACCCCGAGGTTGGAAATAGGGCTGTGTTATTCGTCTTGGAGAGCAACTCGTAACTCAACAGCAGGGGAAGAAAAACTAATTTCAGGATTGCGGCAAAAACAAAACACCTTTTTAAATGGCCTGCTTTAAAAAAAATAAATAAATAAAGATGCTTATTAAGATAAAGCCTGTGGAAGGGAAGGAGGGAGAAGAGACTCGGCTGGCACACCTCCGGTGGGGCTGAGGAGAGATTCGGAGAGGAGAGGCTGGCAAAGAGGCCCTTTTCCTCTGAAATGGATTTTGAAGGCGGAGTTGGCTTTGTTGATATGTTAAGAGCTCTTCCTTCCTTCCCTTCCTTCTTTCCTTCCTTCCTTCCTTCCTTCCTTCCTCCCTCCCTCCCTCCCTCCCTCCCTCCCTCCCTCCCCTTCCTTCCCTTCCTTCCCTTCCTTTCCTTTCCATCGCCTGCCTGCCTACCTGCTTTCCTTCCTTCCTTCCTTTCCTTTCCTTTCCATCTCCTGCCTCAAATTCAAATTCAAATTTATTAACCGCACCCTCTCCCCACAGGGACCCTGCCTGCCTGCTTTCCTGCCTGCCTGCCTGCCTGCTTTCCTTCCTTCCTTCCTTCCTTCCTTCCTTCCTTCCTTCCTTCCTTCCTTCCTTCCGTCCTTCCTCTTCTTACCATCTTCCTTCCTTCCTTCCTTCCTTCCTTCCTCTTCTTACATTCTGCCTGCTTTCCTTCTTTCTTTCCTTCCTTCCTTTCATTTTCATCCCCTCCCGCCCTTCCTCCCTCCCTCCCTTCCTTCCTCTTCTTAACATCTTCAGCCTGCCTTCTTTCTTTCTTTCTTTCTTTCTTTCTTTCTTTCTTTCTTTCCTTCCTTCCTTCCTTCCTTCCTTCCTTCCTTCCTTCCTTCCTTCCTTTCTCTCATTTCGATCCCTTCCTTCCTATTCTTACAATCTCCGGCTTGCCTGCTTTCCTTCTTTCTTTCCTTCCTTCCCCTCATTTTCATCTTCCTTCCTTCCTTCCTTCCTTCCTTCCTTCCTTCCTTCCTTCCTTCCTTCCTTCCTTCCTTCCTTCCTTCCTTCCTCTTCTTTCCATCTCCAGTCTGCCTGCTTTCCCTCCTTTCTTCCTTCTTTCTTTCCTTCCTACCTTCCTCTCATTTTCATCCCCTTCCCTCCTCCCTCCTTCCCTCCCTCCTTCCTTTTCTTTCCCTCTCCTGCCTTCCTTCTCTCTCTTTCATTCCTCCCCTCCCTTCCATGGAGGCATTCCCTTTCTCTTTCAAAACGCAGGATTTTCACCTTCCTCTAAAAAGACCCCCAAAAAGTTATTTTTCCTCAGCAACCCAACCTGATTCCTAAGACAGCCTTCCTGCTCCTGCCAAGCCCGTCTCCCACAGCAAGATGGCTGCCGTGGCGGGGGCCGCTTGTCCAAGACCAGCCTGTGGTGCACGGCGGTGTTTTCGGTCACCTTTGATGCTTCTGTCCGCGGGGTTATTGCTTTCGGCGGTCTAAAGTGAGGAGGCTCAATTTCCCTGCCTCTGAAACATACCTGGATTCGAGGGAGGTCAGAAAAAACAACCCGAAAAGGGCCATTTATCTGCAGGATACATTGATGGTAACAAGATACAGCCACGCTCGGCTGGTTTGCTATCCGTGAGAAGCTGCGAGTGCCATAAATGGGCTTGTTTACCAGCCATCATGTTCCTTTAGACGCTTCTCCCTGCTAAGACCAGAGGTATTTTCTGGGAAAACAAAACCCATTCAGCCGTCCCGGCGAACTTTTCCTCTCACCGGTCGACCTGTCAATCTTCTGGCCACAATCAAAACGAACCCCAGTCGAGTGGAGCATTATTTTCCCCTGGTCGCAACCAGCACGAACGCATTCCCACAGCCCCCCGAAAAACCAGTGCATCACAATTTTGGGAAAGGGGTGGCTCTCCCACCTCTTTCTCGGATGGTCTGTGAGCCGCTGGCTGAGGAGAGTGCGCTGACCGAGGCTTCCCAAAAGCACTAACCGAACCCTCGTCTTGATAAAACCCCTTTTATTTAGTTTTAAACCCCTTTTATTTAGTTTTAAACTGGATTCCTCTCCAGCAACGTCCCGGGAAACAGTCTTTCCAGAGATTTCACAACTACAGAGCTTAATCAGGCTTGGAGAGCTGCCGGGCTGATATCTTCTAAACACCAAGCTGTAGCAGCAATTCCTTTCGCAAGAAGTCAGGAGCAGATCTTCACTCTCACGAAGTTGTCTCCTGCAAGCTCCACTCCCCTTTTGCTCCTCTTTTATTCCCTCTGGGAGGAGCCACTCACTGTCCACCTGTGGCTTTCCTCCTGAGTCGGCCCTTGTTCCTTACCTCTCCTGGCAGCTCTGCGCATGCGCACATTCAGAACAGGCTCCAGCTGTTCTTCTGCCCCACTGATGTCTGACTCCGAAGGCAGCTGATAACTGTCCGACGGCCCTGGCCCCCTCTCTGCCTCTGACACAGAGCCTTCCTCAGAGCCTTCCCCAGACTCCAGGACTGGCCCAGGTTCCTCCCCAACCTCCTCACTGTCTGAGTCCACCTCTAACTCTGCTGGCCGCTGGCGGGCTACGACAGAGAGAACTGGCAAGGTTTGAGTCCACCGTGAGGGTCTTTCCCTTTGCGATGGGATGTGAGAAGAACCTTGGGAGAAAGGAGGAAGAGCTACAGGCAGGGCAAAGGACGGAGAAATCTCAACCCACAACAGGCTTTGTTGTTTTGAGTTGCTCCCCCTTCTGGCACTGAAGTTATTACCTAGCTGGGTAATGAAACATCTGCAAGAAGACAACGAAGCTCAGAGAGCACCAAAAACCACGCAGTCCTCCTTCTCAACAGTGCCGTTGTTACTTTGAACGGTCACTAAACAAACGGTCATAAATGCAGGACTTCCTGTGTCTCTTTTCACATTTTCGCTGATTATTGAGGATTAGATTTCTTCCGTCTTCGGTAGTACGTTACCACGTGAGAATTTAAGTTCTCATGGCAGCTCTTTTTAACCTAAATGTTAATATTTGCCTGGCAGACAAGGGGGCAGTGGACCGAGGGGGGGGGGGAGGAGGGGGTCTCCCCTATTAAATTAGAGCTGCTTTATCCCCGACTCAGCATATTAAGAAAAAAAACAACTATGCTTCGTTATGGCCTAAATCCATTTTTATTCGTCGGGTTTTTCAAACCAATTTTCCTAATGATCCGGTAAAACATATTGGAAATGGCTTATGGCCAGCTTTTATTTAAATGATGGTAATTGGGTAATTGTAGCCTCCCAATTATTTTGATATAGCTGTTTTATTTAACGTTCAATTGCGTCTTTTGTTGGCTTCTCGCGCGAACGTAAATCTTCCGTCCCTTTAGAGCTGTCAAATGAAAAGGTTTATCTGTTGCTATAGCTTAATTTCTCAGGGAGGTCTGCTGCTTTTTATCTTTTAATACCCTTTTAATAAAGCTCCTATTGGTCTGGGTTCTGTAATGGAACGCCCCCAATGGCCTAACTCTACCTAGCCTTTAGCCTGACATTGTTTTAATTGGTTTTTAAGGGGAATAGCTTTAATTTAGTGCAAATTTTTAGCACAGGGCTAATAATTTAATTTGATTTTAAATTTTGTATATTGTTATGTTTATTTACTTGCGGGATCGGATCCTGCCTCATACATCCTCACGACCGATTCGCTCCCACAGAGAGGGGCTTCTCCGGGTGCCGTCCACTAGACTTTGTCAGCGGGCGACACCCAGGGGAAGGGCTCTCTCTGTGGCGGGCCCAGCCCTCTGGAACGAACTCCCCCCCCCCCCCGATATTAGGACCACCACGGACCTCCGCTCCTTCCGTCTTAAATTGAAAACACACTTCTTCTGCCTTGCCGGCCTGGGATAGCTACTCCTCTGTTTTTAGGGTTTATTGGGGATTTTTAGTCAGATAGTTTTAATGGGTATTTTAGCACAGGTTACTTAATTTAATCTATTTTTAATGAAATATGTATATAGCTATTGTTCTTATTTCTCCTGTGCACCGCCCCGAGTCCCTGTGGGGAGAGGGTGCGGTTTATAAGAAATAAATTATTATTATTATTATTATGCTTTTTAATTTCCTGTGCACCGCCCCGAGTCCCTTTCGGGAAAGGGAGCGGTATATAAGTTTAAATAAAACTAAAACTAAAACTAAACTAACGAGAAGAGCTATTAATATAGTTTCTGTTAGGGGTTTCCCACCCCTTTAAAAAAAAAAAGGCCCATCCCAGGGGGGTGTAGTTTGAGGACCCCTGATTTAGTGCAATGTAAAAAAATGCAAATAATTTTTTCCGCTGACTGCCAAAGATTTTCTCACGGACCACCAGTTGCTTTTCCACCTTGCTTTTCCTCCTGAAGCAGAGGGATTTCCTAAGAAGATCTTGCCTGTGGGGGAAAGGGGGGAAAAAAGAGAGAGAGAGGCAAAAGCAGATTGCAGTATGGATTTACAAAGGATTAAAGTTAATTAAAAAGCTCTTAGCGTCTCCTATTTCCTTCTATCTGCCAGCTATTTAGATGCTAATGTGTGGCCTGCCAGGAAGAAGAGGACAGATGTCAGAGAGTGGGCACCTTCCCCTACCAGGGAGCGCTAAAAAATTAATGAGATTATTTATTTATACATACACACACACACAAAATATAGATATTGCTGCTTTTTGCCTGTGATCCGACCGGATATAATTCACATCATTAAGGTAGCATCTCGCGCCGCATAATAATTTCCTGCATTATCACGGAGTAACGTTTTAATGCATAAATAAAGAAAGAGAGCAACCGAAAATAAATATTAATGCTAAGAAAAATAACTATTCTTCTCCCTCCTCCTTTATTTTTTTTATTTTATTTTTGCAATTGCCTAATTTACTGCTTGAAACTGACTCCCTGTTCGGACTAGAATCATTATTAGATATCGCACAGGAGAAGGGAGGAGGAAAAAACACCAAAGAAGAAAGTTTTGAGTTTGTTTTTTTCCCCCGCAGCTCTTCCGCCCAAGAGGACTGAAAACGACACCACAGGGCGATATTCGCCTTGTTCCTTTTTTGGTTTGAATAATCCTGAGTAAGATTCCTTGTGAAGAAGAACGCATGTAGTCCTTGAGTTATGACTACAATTGAGCCCCACAGGAGTAAAGCCACGGGTGGACGGGGAACGGCCCGTCCCATAGGGAATAAAAGAAGAGCGGATGGGGAGTGGAGTTTGCAGGAGACAATTCGTTCAGTTCATCAAGGTGAAGATCTGTTCCTGACTTCTTTTGGGGGAGGGAGGAGGAGAGGGCAAAGGTGCGTCTTATACGCCGAAAAATACGGTAGGTAACATCCGTACTAAAATAGCTCCTCTTTGCAAGCCCCACTCCCTTCTAGCATGCTCGTCTTCAGCGGGGCTGGACTAGAAGACCTCCAAGGTCCCTTCCAACCCTGTTCATGCTGTCATTTTTAAGACCGTGCGGGAGGAAACACTGGGTGTGATAGCCACCGAATTCCGTGGCAGATGCTGCAGTCACTTAGTTCAGCCCCAGGAGGAGAAAGCAACACGAGACATTTGCCAAATGGCTCAACCAACCAGATGTCAGGCACCCAGGGGGAAATCTGTCCACAGAGTCAAAATATTTAAGGTTGCGTCACATTAATTCACATTCATCTTACCTCCAGGGAGCTAAAACTATCAGGATTCGTACTTTGAAGAGACTTTGGCGGGAGGGGGAAATATCCTTGGCATTCCATAATATGTAAGGGCTCAGTTTGAGCCACAAAGTTTTCAAACAGATGGCGGGGGGGGGGGGGGGACACACACAAAAACGAACTTAAATCAGTGGGCCTCACAAATCTGCTTCAACGTTTTCAAGGATGAACGAAGGCAAATCTACGTGCGCCAGGATCAAGTTGCAGGATCCCATCTGGGGCAGTCACTGGGACCAGAGATTTAGTCTTCCAATATTTCAGACTTGTGCTGGAGCCCATCTTCAGGGTCCTTCTCTCTAGAAAGAGTGTGTACTTTGGACTAGTCAGTGCATGGTATTTATATGATTCCTGTTGTGGCTTTTTAGGTGTTGATTGGGATGTTGATGGCTGGCTATTAAATCGTTAATATTTCCTTGTCCCCTCCTAAATACTTGATAAGCTAGTGGTAAATCAGCACTCCGGAGTGACGTTTCTTGGGCTTTGATCGCTTCTCTGGCTGTTTTTGTGCCTGCTCGTCCAACAGTCTTGGTAGTGTGAGGCTTTTTAGTTGTTGATTGGGATGTTGATGGCTGGCTATTAAATCATTAATATTTCCTTGTCCCATTCCTAAATGCATTATAGGCTGGTGGTAAATCAGCGCTCCTGAGTGACGTTTCTCAGGCTTCGATCGCTTCCCTGGCTGTTTTTGCGCCTCCTCGTCCAACAATGTTGTTAGCAGCAAAACTGAATGTCTCTATTTTGAAGCGTTGCCGGAATAGAGAAAATACTCGTTCCCTCATTTTCACGTCTTCTCTTTGGAATATATAAATAACAGTTAAAGTGACAGAAAAGCATTTCTCAACCTGGGCAGCTTGACGATGGGTGGACTTCAACTCCCAGGAGCTGAAGTCCTTCAGACTTAAAGTTGCAAGGGTTGGAGACCCCTGCTCTAGGCCACTTCTTCATAAGTGACTTTTTCCCAGCGTTGTTGTTTTTTTTTTAAAAATCAGAACAGCCCAAGAAACTCTGTGTATTTAATATGCCAGGAAATCATTCTGCCTCTAATTAACTGCTGGTAGAATGAAACACACCAACGGCCTCCCTGGATAATAAATTGCCAGGCCTTTTCAACTGTATCTGGAACAGAACCACTTCGTTTTTCTCTGCCATTCACACGCTCCCAGCTAATTGTTTGGGATGGGTTACAAGCGGCGGTGGGCTTCAACAATTTTAGCAAGGTTTTCTCTTCCCGGTTGCTGGGCGGTCGTGGCCATGGTGGGCGATATTGATCATGTTGAGGATCTCTCCATTAGGAGACCGAGAGATGTGCAACGGAATTGCAGCAAGAGATCTGTTGCTAGATATTCACACTATTAGGCACAAAGATGGTAAAAAGAAGCAGACTTTTACTTGCGGTGGGAAAATAAAGTAAAACTACTTCTTCACAAACAAGTGATAGTTAGTCTTGAATCAAAATACACAGCCTATAACTCAGAAACAGTTGGCCTACAGTTTCCTCAATCCACGATTCTTCCTGCTTCTTCGCTTTTCACTAACCCCAACATACAGAGTCTCCATTCAAAAGATCAGCAATCTAACAGTGCTTCTGGCTCCCTCTTATGGCTGATTGAGGAAGCAGCAGCCAATCACATTCCACTGTATCAGTTAAAGTTACAGATACCAATTTCAATCATGGCTTATATATATATATTGCCAACCCAATACTAGGATTATATTCCTAACAGGCCTCCTGCTCCATAGCGGGTGTGTGTGTGTGTGCATTTTTGCCCTCCCCAGGCTGTGGAGGCTTTTCACGAGCCTCCGGGAGGGCAAAAACGGCCTCCCCAGGATCTGGAGGCCCTCTGGAGGCCAGAAATGGGCCTGGACTTCTGGTAAGCCTGCCCTTATGGGCCGCGTGGGGGCTCCTGGGAGTGGCGGTGTGTCCGGGGCCAGCCAGGAGTGGTATTTGGGGGTTCTTCGAACTGCACAGAATCTTATCTAGAGGTTCTCCTGAACCCCTGCGAACCCACAGCTGCCCACCCGACAAGCCTCTTGCAAGCTCTGCTCTCCAGCAGGTTTGGGGCAAGCCCCTTTGGGACAACCATGACCTGGATGACTGAGGACCTCCATAGATCTTGAAGAAGAAGTTCTGAAGAAGCTTCTTGGATGAGAAGCAAAAGGTCTTCAAGGGAAAACGAAGGAAGTCCAGTTGCCTCTTGAAGAAATCACCTTTGGGACAACCAGGACCTGGAGGACCGAGAAGCCAGATGGAGCAGGGGGTTGGGCTAGATGACCTGCAAGGTCCCTTCCAACTCTGTTAATCCGATGTCGCCTTTCTCGCTCGTTTCTACAGCGTTAGAAGCTGCTTCCTGCCCCACACCCCCATCCTCTGCCTGCTTCACCCGTTCACCCAAGCAACCTGATACCACCCAGTAACCTAATCCATCTCTGGCAGGCGCCCCACCGCCACAAATCCAACCGTTAATTAACAATTCTCAGCTTGCGCGCCCTCTGCCTGTCTGAATCCTCTCCCTCTATCTTGGAGCAGGCAGGCAGAAATATCCCATTTTCAGCTGTACGTATTTCCCACCCCACTGCAAAAAATAAATAAATCACTTACTGTGCCGGCACTCGAAATATGGCTTTTGCGATAAGCTTAAAAACGTTTATTAAACATTTTGAAATTGGCAGCCGCCGTTTGGCTCTCCAAAATGTCTCTTGCAGGGAAGGTGGAGGAGGAGGAGGAGGAGGAAGGGAGGGGCCCGCCTTCGTTGACCCCGACTCGGCGACGTGCTTCCTGCAACCTCACCACACTCAACTGGTTGTTTGAGTCTCTTTTACCTGGACGTTCCGAACCAGGGGCTGCGTGGTGCTCCCTGAGCTTGGACTGTTGCAGACGTTACATTACCCAACTAGGAAACATCATCAGTGCTATATGGAAGTGGGGATTGTAGAGAAGAAGAGGAGGCGAGGGAGGGTGGAGGAGGGCTGTGGGGTCCTTGGTGCTCCCTGAGCTTAGTGGGTTTTCTTGCAGACGTTCCATGACCCAGCTAGGTAACATTATCTGTGTAAAAGGGAGTGGGGTGTGTGGAGAGGAGGAGGGGGAGGGCTGTGGGGTCTTGCAGATGTTTCATGACCCAGCTAGGGAGCATCATCAGTGCTAGAAGGGAGTGGCATTTATGGAGCGGAGCTTTCTGAGCTCGGTAGTCTTGCAGACGTCACATTACCCAGCTGGGGAACACCATCAGTGCTAGAAGGAAGTGGGGATTGTGGAGAAGAGGAGGAAGAGGAGGCCTGTGGGGTCCTTGGTGCTCTCTGAGCTTTCTTGCAGGCGTTTCATGGCCCAGCTAGGGAACATCATCAGTGCTAGAAGGCGGGTGAGGTTTGCGGAGGGAATTCTGGGCTATCCTCGTTAGTCTCGCAGGCGTTACATTACCCTACTTGCTAACACCATCCCTGCCCCTCCTCGGGAGAACGTGGCGTTTCTTGAATCGCACTTCGGACCATCCCTAAAATACGAAAGACCGCGACAGCCCCTTCCCCCCTTTTTCCTCCAGCACCTCCAAAAAGTTCGGCTTGTACCCCCAACTTCCTCCCTTCTCCCCCCGCAACTCCTCCCTGGATGAGAGCCGCGAGCCTCACTGGGGCATCATCCACGTCTCCGTTTTCATCGGTCCCAGCATGCGGGAAACGGCATCATTAGCGGGATAATGTGACGGTGGTAATTAGTGTGGGATTTGCAGGCGGTGATGATGCCTTATTTCATCGCGACAAACAACCCCCCCCCTTTCTCCCCCCCCCCCGGTTCCCTTTCATGGGCACCCGGCCATCTGCTTCGTTTCTTAACTAAAAGTTGCGCCGTTCGGAGCGGGTTCATTAAGCGCCTCCTTCCCGACTTCGCCCTGGCCAGGATCGGCCTCCGGAATGACTCCCTGGAGGAAGGGAGATTCCCTCCTCCCGCTTTAGTGACATTTCGGGGGAAGAACGACGGACGGGCGTCGTATATTGCGGCCGCTTGTTTTGTTGGGAATGGCGGGGGCTTCGTGGGGGGGGGGAGCTTTTAAATCAAAGGATCCATCAGGCTGCAGAAGCAGCAGCAGCAGCACCCACCGTCCTTAGTTAACACGCGCAGGCGGTCCTCGTCTTACGACGCCGATGGCGCCCAGTGTTTTGGGTCTTTTTTGTTTCGCGACGCGCGACGGTTGCTGAGTGAGTCCTGCAGCCTCCCTCGCCCCAGGGGTTCAGGGGATCCCTGCGGTCGCTAAGTTGGTAACGCATCTGTTAAGTGAATCGGGCTTCCCCCGTGGGCTTTGCTGGTCAGGAGGTCGCAGAAGGGGATCAGGTAATGCAGGGACGACGCCACCGTCGTAAACGTGAGTCAGTTGCCAGGTGTCTGAATTTTGATCAGAGACTTATGAATGTTATTCACACTTACGACCATTGTAGCATCCCCACGGTCATTTGATCAAAATTCCTCCTCCTCCTCTTCCTCTCTGCAAACCCCGCTCCCTTCTAGCACTGATGATGTTACCTACTTGGGTCACGAAACGTCTGCAAGAAAACAACCCAGTTCAGAGAGCACCAAGGACCCCACAGTCTTCCTCCTCTGGTTGCAGTGTCCAGGAGGGTCCCCTGACAAGCAAAAGTCAACCGTGGAGCCAGATTCACTGAACAGCCGAGTTACTCACTTAACAACGGCCGTGTTTCACTTAACAACGGTGGCAAGAAAGGTCGTAAAAGGGGTGTGCGTGCAAAATTCACTCCACGACACGCCCTGCTTCGCCAAAACAACTTGGGGGGCTGAATGGTGGCCGTAAGCCGAGACCCCCCTCGGCCTTTGCAGAAGTTTTCTTGGAGGGCTCAGGGTGGAGGCTGCCTCGTCACGTCCCTGGGCCGCCTGCCAGCCTAAAGGATGATCTGCAACGTCTTTGAGTCCATTAAGCAGACGTCTTTATTGCTGTGAAGGGCCCGGCTGGTGTCTTCTCCTCGACAACCGTGGTGGGAATGATCTGGAGCCTCCCCATTAACCATGGAGGCAGAGACGAGGCCGTGTGGATGCATATTCATCAGCCCAGAAGCACCGCATCCTTCGTTCCGTCGCCCTGAGTTGGAGCGAATCAGGTGGGCCGGCCGAGTGCCCTGGAGTCATTGGGGGGGGTTGTGGGTGTAGAATAGGATGGGATTAGAATGCAGAATGGAATGGAATTGGAATGGAGTGGAACAGAAAGAGGGATAGGGGTAGACTAGAAATAGAAATGGAATGGAATTAGTGGAGTGGAATAGAAATAGGAATAGGAATAGAATAGAATAGATTTAGAATAGATTTAGAATAGATTTAGAATAGATTTAGAGTGGAATGGAGTGGAATGGCATGGAATGGAATAGAATAGAATTAGGGTGGAGTGGAATGGAATTAGAGAAGAGTAGAATAGAATAGAATAGAATAGAATAGCATAGAATTAGAGTGGAGTGGCATGGAATAGAATAGAGTAAAATAGAATTAGAGTGGAATGGAGTGAAGTGAAGTGGAATGGCGTGGCATGGAATAGAATTAGGGTGGAGTGGAATGGAATTAGAATAGAATAGATTAGAATAGAATAAGAGTGGAGTGGCATGGGATGGCATGGAATAGAATAGAGTAGAATTAGGGTGGAGTGGAATGGAATTAGAGTAGAGTAGAGTGGAGTAGAATAGAATAGAATAGAATAGAATAGAAGGGATTTTGGAGGTCTTCTAGTCCAACCCTCTGCTCAACCAGGAGACCTATACCAGTTCAGACTAGGTGCTGTCCAATCTCTCCTTAAAAACCTTCAGTGATGGAGCACGTACAACTTCTGGAGGCAAGCAGTTCCACTGGTTAATTGTTCTCACTGTCAGGACATTTCCACTTAGTTCCAGGTTGCCTCTCTCCTTGATTACTTTCCATCCGTTGTTTCTACTCCTGCCCTCGGGGGCTTTGGAGAATAATTTGACCCCTCTCTTCTTTGGGGCAGCCCCTCAAATACTGGAATAGTGCTATCATGTCTCCCTCAGTCCTTCTTTTCTCTAGGCTAGCCACGCCCCACATCCTGCAGCCGTTCTTCATATGTTTTACTCTCTGCTCCTTTAATCATCTTAGTTGCTCTTCTCTGCACTTTTTCTAAAGTCTCTTTGTTTTGTAACTCAGTGGCCAAAACTGGACGCCGTATTCCAGGTGTGGCCTTACTAAAGGTTTTATAAAGTGGCACGGATCCTTCACGTGATTTTGATTCAAATCATTCTACGAGTTGTCTCGAGCCTCCCCATTAACCATGGAGGCAGAGCAGAGGCCGTGTGGATGCATATTCATCAGCCCACAAGCACAATAGCCTTTATTCGCTCACCCTGATTTAAAGCAAATCAGGAAGTCCCACCAAGTTTTCAAGTTTATTCACATTCACAAGTAACGTGGAGTCATCGGCCGTTGTATGTGTGTGTGTGTGTGTGTGTGTGTGTGTGTGTGTGTGTGCGCGTGCGCGTGTTTGCAACTTAAACAACAGTAACAAGAGTTGGAAGGGACCTTGGAGGTCATCTAGTCCAACTCCCCTGCTCACTCTGGAAACCTGTAGGTGTGTCTTGTTTTTCAGCAACACCTGACTGGGTTTCAATTTGCAAATGTGAAAGAATAGAATAGAATAAATCTTTATTACGGTCAGAGACCAGCAATGCACGTTACATTTAACCATATATTAAAAAGTACTAACTTTAAGATATAATTTTTAAAATGTCAGCATTATAAGTGGAAAGTAACATACATGTTCTCACTTTGTTCAGGTCCTTTGCTGGTTTACCTAGGTGCAAAAGCGTTAAGTATGTATGTAAAAACCGTGGTCCAGAAATTGTTAGAGATATGTCCAAATGATTGGTACAAGATCACTACTATCCTTCTATAACCAATTTTTTTCTTCAAACGTGAAAACAACAACAACTCACCAGAAAGCTGTTGATTCTTTCGGAATCGACGGAAGAATAGAAAAAATCCCTCCCCAGAATCATTTATTCATGATTTCTGTATTATGTTTTTAATTAAAACAAGCTTTGCCATTGCTTTGTGCAAACGTGGCTTTGTCTTTTTCCGTTCAGGAAGAACGCAAAAAAAGGGGGGCAGAAGGAAAAATAAACACACCAGGGTTGCCCTAATGGAAACCGATTCTCCTTCACTTTTCAGCTTTGTTGGGTTTTGCTAACCGCTTAATGAAGCTACACTTCAGTGCTCTTTAAACACAAACCAGTGGCCTCCGCTGGCTCTTTTGTTAAAAAAAAACAAAACACAAACGCTCCTTTAGAAGGGAAAAAAGGTAAAAATCTACCTGGCTGGGTTTTTTGTTGTTTTTTTCCCGTGTGAGCATTTGGGGGGGCTAAACGCTCGGCTGATCTTTTATTGTCGTGGATCACACAAGCCATCCCTCCAAATTAGTTGTAATCACCGAAGTCCTTTCGCTGGCCTAACAATCGGCAACTGGTCCAGTATTGTCTAGGCGTAATTGAAGTATTACTTGGACATTAGGCAGAATTACAATCTTTTAGCTGCCTGGTTGACTCTGCGCCGTTAGCTCAGTGTTTTTCAACCTTTTTTGTGCAAAGGCACACTTTTTTTCATGAAAAAAATCACGAGGCACACCACCACCATTAGAAAATGTTAAAAAAATTTAACTCTGTGCCTATATTGACTATATATAAAGTAATTCTCTTGAATAGGAATCAAATAAACACAAAGAAATTATTTTATAATTACTTTATTATGAAATAATAAAGTATTTTATAATTGTTCATATTTCTGTTTACTTACTCAGTGCGAAACCTGGGCCTGTTTGGCTGAACACAAAGCTGATATTCTGGCAGGATTTTTTCCCACGGCACACCAGACAATATCTCACGGCACACTAGTGTGCCACGGCACAGTGGTTGAAAAACGCTGCGATAGCTGTTCGTATGCCACTTGGGCCATGGGCGGTGTGCGCTCGTCAGCAAAGTTGTGTGCGCATGGCTGTCAGATCTAGGCGCCACGGGGAAAGCCAGTTTGGTCTCGCGGTGAAGGCAGCAGCCTAGAAAAGTGGGAAGGTGGTGAATTCTAGTTCTGCCTTACGCATGAAAGCCAACTGGGTGACTTTGGGCCAACCAGCGGGAGGTGGTGAGTTCTAGTCTCACCTCAGATCAATTTTGATCCCGTGACCATAGGGAATGCCACAGCAGTCATCAACTGTTTTTAGGGGTTGTTAGCGACTTATTTTTTAGTTTTAATATGGAGTTTTAGCGCAGGGTTAGTTTAATTTCATTTTAATATTGTACTATGTCTGTGATTTTATATGTATTTTAAATTCCCTGTGCCCCGCCTCGAGTCCCTTCGGGGAGAGAGAGCGGGTTATAAATTAAAATTATTATTATTATTATTATTATAAGTGTGAGAAACAGTCATTTTTCCTCCCATTTCCTGTTGTAGCTTCATACGGTCACTAGTTGCAAGTCGAGAACGACTTGCACACACACACACACACACACACACACAGATACACACATCGCAAGCAACATCGCCCAATTGCAATTTATCGAAATCTGCAGTTGAGAGACTTTCTAACACAAGAACGGTTTCCCCTAGTTGGTTTTCTACTTTTGCAAAGGTTGCGTTCAGCACACTTTGGAACGAAGGGTTGTTTTTAATATATATATATATATATATTTAAAAAAGGGTCTAGATAAGCAATTTTATTAGATCCCGCTTCTTGCAAAATGCACTTTTCCTGCAGCTTCTCTTCCCCCCCCCCCCCCCCCAACTCTGAAATGAGATTTGTGAGTCATTCCATTTTGGGGCAGTTCTAATCAAAGGTGTTTCTCATTTAATCGCTGGAGGCCACAAATTATTATTTTTTTTGGCTTTATCGGGAACGCCAGTCTAAACACCCCAGGGGTTGGCTCCTTTCAACATTCACTCCCCCAAGTTTACTTCCTCCAATCCTCATACCTGTTTTTCTAAAGTAAAGGTAAAGGTTCCCCTCGCACATCTGTGCCGGTCGTTCCCAGCTCTAGGGGGCGGCGTTCATCTCCGTTTCAAAGCCGAAGAGCCAGCGCTGTCCGAAGACGTCTCTGTGGTCATGTGGCCGGCATGACTCAACGCCGAAGGTGCACGGAACGCTGTTCCCTTCCCACCAAAGGGGGTCTCTATTATTCCACATGAATTTTTACGTGCTTTTGAACTGCTAGGTTGGCAAAAGCTGGGACAAGTCACAGGAGCTCCCTTCGTTACGCGGCGCTAGGGATTCGAACCTCTGAACTGCCATGATTGACAAGCTCAGCGTCTTAGCCATTGAGCTCCCTCCCTCTCTCAGTCCTTCCTTCCTTCCTTCCTTCCTTCCTTCCACCCTCCCTCCCTCCCTCCCTCCCTCCTCATTTAGCACTTAGACTTATATACCGCTTTACAGTGCTATACAGCCCTCTCTAAACGGTTTACTGAATCAGCCTCTTGCCCCCAACAATCAAACAGTGTGTTTTTTCAACGCTATTTTAACTTTGAATTGTTACTGAACGAACTGTCGTAAGTCGAAGACTGGTGAATTTGTGAACGCCCGATGGGGCCCTCCGTTCTCCCCAGCTTCACAGCGGCGTAAAATTTGATAATAACACCAATACTTGAAGACTTTTCAAACCCTTGTTGCATTTACAAAAGCAAAAAAATAAAATAAAAATAAGCATCACTATTTTGTTGCGTGAGACCAAAGAATTTTGCAGGGGTTTTGATGCATGAAGAAACATAAATGCAATTGTGTAAAAATGTTAATTGCCAAACACATTTTGAGCTGAAATTAAATGGAGCCGTCTTCGAAAGGAAACACAAGAAGTTTTTTTTTTATTGCTTATATTCAGTGCTTTTGGAAGCCGATGATGGTTTTATAGATTAAGTTAAATTTCCCCCATTCTTTGCGATGGCACCCAGAAATATCAAGATTCATTGCACTAATTTTTCTGAAAGCCGTTTTTATGCTCAAGTTAAAAATACAGATGCTTTGCTAAAAATATTTCTTATTGTAGAACTAAATATCTTAACTCATCACAAGAGGCAGATTCCCCCCCTCCTCGCTAAGTTTTCCAATAACGAGAATGATATATTAATCTTCTCCTTAAATCATTGCCAATTAATCAAAGTATGAATTCAGCTTTTCGGGAGCAAAACTGCATCCGTGCCGTACTTTCAACCACTTGGCTGAAAAACATAATCATAGTTGCGTTTTCCAACATGGTGTTTTAGCCTGTTCCTTCGCTAACGTCAAATAATAATAATAATAATAATGAATGAGCTGCTGGTTTGCTTTTAAATTAACAGCTGAAATGCACTCGGGTGGAAATAGAGCAAATTTAACTGTGACTAGAATTTGTCATTAAAAAGTTGTTATGAAAGAAAGACCAGTCTACGCTCCTTCTCTTTTGCCGTTAATGACAAAACAATTTCTCTCAAAACAAAATAAATTAAATAAAACTGGGGAGAGACTGTGTTTTCACTTCGGAAAATAGTGCAAAAGGCGTAATGTAATAGAACTATAGTGAAGGGAGTCAGCTTAGAGATTTATGGGTCAATAAAGCAGACAATTACAGCTTGTTTATAAAAGGAAGAGTCCGGGTTTTTTTGACCTGCAAGCAACACTAAGACTCTAATAATGATAATTCTAGCATCTCGCTTGAAACAATAAAAGTCAATAGGAAGATATAGGATTTCAATAAAATTATGACACTATATAAACTTTCTCCCTGGAACAAGTTTTCCCCACGGATATCTGATTGACTTTAGTTAGATTTGTAACTTTAATTTTGTTTCCATTGATTTTTTCTGGCCAACAACTAATTAGACACTCACTGTCAAATAGCCCTATAAAAGCAAACCAGCATAAGAGACAATATGCTAGGAAAGTCCAAATCAATTGTATGAATAAGTACAATTAATACGCAAATTTAGGCTTCTTTTGGGCTCCACTTTCGCAAAGAGAGAACAATCTGCAAGTGTCACTGAAATCGGAAGTCAGGAGTAGAGCGGTAGCTGATTTTTATTCTACTCTTTCTTATCAATCGAAAAATGCAAAGCAATTAATAGAGTTAATAGAAAATGCAAAGTAATTAATGCCCAGCGAGTCTCTCCTATTAATTATCCTGGGTGGGTTGTGTTAATTGTTACTGATGGATCTGATTTATCCCAAATGTTGCTTGATATCTATACAATAGCAAGAGTTGGAAGGGACCTTGGAGGTCTTCTAGTCCAACTCCCGGCCCCCAGCAGGGAATTACCATTTCGGATAAACGGTGGTCCAATTTTCCTTTCTTGAAAAAGCTCCAGTGATGGAGCAGCCCCAACCTCTGGAGGCAAGTCGTTCCACTGGTTGGTTGTTCTCATGGTCAGGAAATTTGCCCGTAGAACAAAAGAACAGCAGGAAAAGTCACCGGGATGGAGGAATGGAAGTGTCTCTCGTGCGGCCAACATGTCGTCCGAGTAGCATTGAAGGCAAACTGAACCCGTTTGTTCTTCCTTCCTTCCGCTTTTTCCCAGGCCCGTGACGGGATGAGATCCATTCTGGAATTCTACGACAACGAGCTGAATCCGTCGGAGCACTCGCCGCAGCTCAGCTTCCGCGTACGAGAAGCCGAGGAGTTGGTGCAGAAGGTGGAAGCCCACTGCATGGAAATGGAGGTAATTGAGGGCAAAAAAACATTGGCGGTGGTGGTGAGGGGGGAAGCACAGATACATGGGGAATATTTTGAGCTCGGGGTTGACCTGAGGGGTCCTTGGTGCTTCTCGGAGCTTGGTGGTTTTCTTTCCGGCGTTTGATAACCCAGCTAAGTAACATCATCAGTGCTAGAAGGGAGTAGTGTTTTTGGAGAAGAAGAACGGGAGGAGGAGGAGGACTGTGGGGTCCTTGGTGCTTCTCGGAGCTTGCTTGTTTTCTTGCAGACATTTCATTACCCAACTACGTGACACTATCAGTGCTAGTAAGCAGTACAGCCTGCTCTGAGTTTATATTTGGGTGTCTTGCCTGTCAGACCTTGGAGTGACCTGGTTTCTGATTGCTGCTGGAGAAGTGCTCCTTCCTTCCTTCCTTCCTTCCCTCCCTCCCTCCCTCCCTCCCTCCCTCCTTCCTTCCTTCCTTCCTTCCTTCCTTCCTTCCTTCCCACTTAGCACTTAGACTTACAGTGGTACCTCGGTTCACGAACTTAATTCGTGAACTGACTCTGTTCGCGATCCGAATTGGTCGTGAAGCGAGGCACAATTTCCCATAGGGTTCAATGTAAATCCGGTTAATCCGTTCTGACCTTGTTTTTTGGTCGTGATTCTTGAACTGACTCTGTTCGCGAACAGAATTGGTCGTGAACAGAGGCACAGTTTCCCATAGGGTTCAATGTAAATCCGGTTAATCCGTTCTGACCTTGTTTTTTGGTCGTGATTCTTGAACTGACTCTGTTCGCGAACAGAATACGTTCGTAGATAAAATGTCCGCGGCTCCGGTTCGTGAAGCGAAACGAGGTTCGTGAATCCGAGCATTTTTACGAACTTTTCTGTTCGTGAAGCGAGGCGAGTTCGTGAAGCGAGGCGGAGTTCGTGAAGCGGAGCATTTTTTTACGAACTTTTCCGTTCGTGAACCGAAACGGTGTTCGTGAACCGGAGTACATTTTTTGGAAAATTTCTGTTCGTAAACCGAATTGGTCGTGAACAGAGGCGTTCGTGAACCGAGGTACCACTGTATATACCGCTTCACAGTCTTTTACAGTCTTCTCTAAGCGGTTTACTGAGTCAGCCTAATGGCTCCAACAATCTGGGTCCTCATTTTACCCACCTCGGAAGGACGGAAGGCTGAGTCAACCTTGAGCCTGGTGAGATTCGAACTGCCCAAGTTGCAGGCAGCCGGCAGGCAGCAGAAGTAGCCTGCAGTACCGCACTCTGACCACTGCGCCACCACGACTCATATGCAGCTCAATACATCCATTTTCGGAGAGAATAGCTTCCATTGTTAGTCCTCTTAAGTTTCAGCCTCAACTTTCTCACTGCATCCTCCCGCGCCGCCCCATCGCAGCCATCGCATTCTTCCAAAACATTTCAAAAAGTAAATATTTTTTAAAATAAAAAATCCTCTTAATTTGGCAGCAAGTAGCAGCTGTCGTGGGCTAAGCAGGACAGTATCAAGCCATCATTAGCTGTTGCTCTTTGAAGGAGAAAGAGAGGCTGATTAAGGAGTGGAATTTTCACACACCCCGCCCATCCAACTACCTCCAAAGAGCACCCCAGGACAGACAGGTGTGGAGAAGCCCCAGAGGAATAAATTAAGACATTCCCCAAATGTCTTAATTTATTTCCGAGAGGCATGTTTGATGTTCTCAGCTACACCTAATAATGACTCAGTACTCCTTCACCGCAACATGCAGTTAGGAAATACAGATACACGTTAACAGAGTTGGAAGGGATCTTGCAGGTCATCTAGTCCAACCCCTCCACCCCCCAAGCAGGAGACCCTACACCATTTCTGACAGATGGTAGTCCAGTCTCTTCTTGAAAGCCTCCAGGGATGAAGCTCCCACAACTTCCGAAGGCAACTTCTGTTCCATTAGTTGATTGTTCTGACTGTCAGAAAATTCCTCCTTATTTCCAGGTTGAATCTCTCCTTGGTCACTTTCCATCCATTATTCCTTGTTCGACGTCAGGTGCTTTGGAAAATAGCTTGACCCCCTCCTCTCTGTGGCAGCCCCTCAAATATTGGAAGACTGCTATCCTGTCTCCCCTGGTCCTTCTCTTCCCTACACTAGCCAGGCCCAGTTCCTGCAACCGTTCTTCATATGTTTTAGCCTCCGGTCCCCCCATCATCCTGGTTGCTCTTCTCTGCACTCTTTCTAGAGTCTCCACATCTTTTTTATAATGGGGTGACCAAAACTGAATGCAGAATTCTAAGTGTGGCCTTACTAAGGCTTTGTAGAGTGGTATTAGTACCTCCCTGGATCTTGATTGTATCCCTCTGTTCATGCCATTGTGATGGTTGGCTTTCCTGTCTCTTTGTGGCTAATTCCAACGGCTTTTGAAGATGTCTTGTTCCATCAACGTGGAGACAAAGTCCTGGCTTGAAGGACTGTACAGACCAGGATTCAGAGGCAGGTCCAACTGGCGACTTAATCTGTCTTGTGCATTTGCACGCTCTTCTGTCGTCTCTTTGCGAGCAGCCTCTATGCGCTCCTGGCTCACTCTCTGATCTAAATTTACGACCGTTGCGTTGAGAGAACCACGACGATGCTAAATATAGGCTGGGTGAAGGTGAGCGCCAGCAAAAGTAGCGCCATTAATGTACCTTTCGCTGCAACGCATTTGGCTCAGTGGGAAACATTCAGAGCACAAAGAGAAATGTGCAGGATGCGTTCGTTATGAACCCGGGAGTTTTTACTCATCAAATGCCATAGGTTCTCATTCTCTACTCCCAAGAGTACGGGCGTGGCGTGGTTCAAAAGAAAACAAGACCCTGTCTTATTTTCAGGGAGATGCGCGATAGAATTATGGTGTCGTCAGAGTTTTGGCCAAGCACGATGGGGCTCCCCAGGAATTATTTGCAAGGATCAAGCTAAAACCGGTCTCTGGGAAGTCTTGAGCTTCCTGTCCTTTCGACAGTCCGAGTTGAAGCCATGAAATATGGATTGGAGCCGTGATGTCGACGGCTCCTTCAGCCGTCCCTGCGCCTCCATTCCTCATCGCTTCCATTTCTTGAGCTTTCCTTCCAAGGAAAACCTTCGGATAAATCAAAGGGCCAGGACAGCATCTCCTGGGAAGCTCCGCATCGGCTGGAAGGGAGGATTGATGGCTTTGTCCTTTGCCTTGACCAGGCTCTTGACCCAGCTTTTGTGTCTGTAAAATAGCTCCGAGTTGCATGCATTAACCCAACCGCTCTTTAGAAAGAGAAATCATAGGATCATCAAGGCTGGAAAGGGACCTCACAGGCCTTCTAATAATACAATCATGCAATAGCAGAGGTGGACGGGACCTTGGAGGTCTTCTAGACCAACCCCCTGCCTAGGCAGGAAACCCTACCCAACTTCAGGCAAATGGATATCCAACATCTTCTTAAAAACTTCCAGTGTTGGGGCATTCACAATCTCTGGAGGCAAGTTGTTCCACTGATTAATTGTTCTCACTGTCAAGAAATTTCTCCTTAGTTCCAGGTTGCTTCTCTCCTTGATTAGTTTCCACCCATTGCTTCTTGGGGCAGCCCCTGAGATATTGGAAGACTGCTATCCTGTCTCCCCTGGTCCTTCTCTTCATTAAACTAGACCTACCCAGTTCCTGCAACCGTTCTTCATATGCTTTAGCCTCCAGTCCCCTCATCCTCTTTGTTGCTCTTCTCTGCACTCTTTCTAGAGTCTCCACATCTTTTCTACATCGGGGCGACCAAAACTGGATGCCGTATTCCAGGTGTGGCCTCACCAAGGCCTTATAGAGTGGCATTAACCCTTCACGCGATCTTGATTCTATCCCTCTGTAAGTAGTAGAAATTCCTTCTGCCCATCTAGCACTCCGCTTAGCTGGCGTGGTTATAAAACCGTTGATTCAAGGAACAGTTGAAGCAGGAAGCAAGATAATCAGAAAGTATATCAGCGCAGGTTTAAAACCACAGCAGCGAGCTGTTGAAATAAAATTGATTTTCCCCTGGAAGGGTTATTCCAACACTTTTGGAAGTTTTTTTGGGGTGGGGCTTCTCCCATAAGACACCCCGTCTTTTCTGCACCCCTTCCTCTTCACAGTCCAAGTAGCCCACTCTTTTCTAGATCCACATGGGCTTGGCCTGCCCAGATTGGGGTTTTTTTTAAATATATATTTGCAAGCCATTTTATCTGCTTCCCTTCCCGTGCATCAGAAATAGGTAATTATGACTTTCCCTGCAGACCCCTCCTTAAGCCTTCGACGTGCCTTGTTGCTGTATTTTGACGCACGGGCGACAAAATGGAAGAGAATTAACCTGGGCAAGATCTATCGTTTCTTCCTGGGCGGGCTCCCCGTTGCTAATTAATTGGTCTGTTTGTTTCTTTTAATCCACGAACACCGATATGGCTTAAACGCTTCCCGCAAAGCCGAGGTTGGGAAACAGGCTTGAATTCTGTCTTCTTGCATTCCGTTGCGCGCCGGCTGGCATCTCAGCTCCCCCTTCAAGGAGCCAGAGAAACCGAGGTTGTGAGTTTTCTCAAGATGGTGCTTTCTCTGCGTATACGTGTGCGTCTCTGTCTGTGTGTTTCCATGCACGCGCGCTCAATCCATTCCAGAAACAGGGAAAGTGCTTTGGAAACCCCCCTTAAGGCATCGAAACCGGTGGAATAACGGAAGGCCTGGTTGGGGGATTGAAGTTGCGCTATAAAGGCAATTTAATTAAAAGTTATAGCGCCGTGTGGCAAAGAAGCCGGATTCCCTCACTGTTTCTCTGGCTATTGCTTAGCAGTTGCTTGTCTGAATTAAAACGGGGATGCTTCTGAATTCCCAGGAACGAGGAGATGCCCGGCGTCTTTCTGGGTCGGTCAGGAGGGCCCAACCTTGGCAACTTTCAGGCTTGTGGACTTCAATTCCCAGAATTTCCCCAGCCAGCATCAATAAAAAGAGTTTACTTCGTTATGCAAACGCTGCCACGGCCAGGAACGAAGGAAGACATCTGCAATGACCGGTCATGGCAGACTCATTTGTTAAGCAAGGCCCTGCGAAGATTAGAACAAGGTCGATAATACCCTGTTTCCCCCCCAAAAGCCCTCTCCAAAAATATTGCCACACAGCAGCAGCCATGAGGTGACCCCGCTTGCCACCTCCTGCACCTCAAAAATAACAAGACTTCCCTGAAAACAAGGCCAGCTGGTTATTTTGGGGGTCAAAAGAAAATCAGACCCTCTCTTATTTTGGGGGAAACACGGTAGCAATAGCACTTAGACTTATATACTGCTTCACAATGCTTTTACAGCCCCGTCCTAAGCGGTTTACAGAGTCAGCCTCTTGCCCTCCAACAATCTGGGTCCTCCTTTGACCCACCTCGGAAGGACGGGAGGCTGAGTCAACCTTGAGCCTGGTGAGATTCGAACTGCCAAATTGCAGTCAGCCGGCAGTCAGCCGAAGTACCCTGCAGTACTGCATTCTAACCACTGCGTCACAGTCCTTCTCTGGCTTGGAGAGCTGCCAGGCCGAGATCTGCAAAACTTGGCAAGGAGCCTTGGAGAGTCATGAACCAATGAAGTGAACTGATTGCCTCCTGCAAACTCCACTCCCCTTTCGCTCCTCTTTTATTCCCTCTGGGAGGGGCCATTCATCGTCCACCTGTGGCCTTCCTCCCAAGTCAACCCTTGTTCTTTAGCTGTGCCCTTCGTCCGGCAACTCTGCACATGCACACACTGGGAACAGGCTCCAGCTGTTCATCTGCCCCACTGATGTCTGACTCCGAAGGTAGCTGATAACTGGCATACGGCTCTGGCCCCTTTCTCTGCCTCCGACACAGAGCCCTCCTCAGAGACTGCCCCAAGTTCCTCCCCAATCCTCACTGTCCGAATTTGCTGCCAGCTCTGCCGGCCACTGGTGGACCACAACGCAAGGTAGATGAGAGTAGCAAAGTTGGCTGGGGGATTCTGGGAGTTGAAGTCGCCCCCTCTTCAAACCCCTGTCTAGAGAGCCCCTCCCTGCCTGCCCTGTTGTAACCGTCACCGGGCCTTCCTTAACAAATGGGGCTGCCATGACCTGTAATTGCAGATGCCTTATTTGCTCTCCTGCTTGTGGTTGCCTTTGCATACCGAAGGAACTCTTTATTTATTTAGAGAATTTGCATGATGCCTTAATGGCTCAGAGCACTCAAGGAACACAATTAAAACCAGAGAGTTGTTTTAAAGCAAACCGTAAACATTACTTAATAAAAAAACAGTACACTATATAAAAACGATGCATATTAAAACGGATAAAGCCTAATTAAAAGGCCTGGGTAAACAAATAGGTTTCGAGCCCTCTTCTAAATCGGAGCGCCTGTCCAGATTCCACACACCCCTGCATCCAGTCTCCCTATCCACAGTCCTGGGCACCCCTCATCCTGGGAGGGGGGGTGTCCTCATCCCAGCCCATTCCCCGAACCCATCGTTCTTTGAATGGTTATAAGGCAACCTGAGATTTAACCAGGATTATCCAGAGCAAGGAACAGCAACCTTAAACACTCAAAAGAGCCACAAAGGTCCCCCTCCACCCCTGGCTCAATTCTGGAGCTGACCGGTAGCCCAGTTCTCCCACCATAGAGTCTCCTCCTAGCTCCTAACCGAAAGCCCTATCCACTGTGGAGCTGATCGGGGACAGAGAGCCGCAGCAGAGGGATGAAAGACCCACATGCGGCTCCGGAGCCGCAGGTTGTTGATCCCTGGTCCAGAGGATCAAGGGGGATACCAAAGACGGAATGAGGGGGTCATCAGCAGCCAATCCAGTTCTACCAGATCATCTGCTCCATCTCTCTCTCTGGGAGGCTTTCTGGAAAAGATTGGATTTGTCCCGGGATGGAATAAGGACTCTCCCTCGGGCAGGGGGTTGGACTAGAAGACCTCCAAGGTCTCTCCCAGCTTTTATGATCCCATGGTCCCTCGCTCTCCCATCCAAGTCAGTCGTTGCCCAGGTAGAATAGGTACAAGTATAATCTTTGTTGTCGTCGCACTTAAATACAACTAAATTGATTTGAACCTCACTGGTGCAAAATTATAAGAGAAGCGAATAAAGAACGAAAAAGAAGAAGAAAAACCTAGTGTGTGCATGGAGGGATTGGGGTTGCATTTAAAAGTCTCACAGCCCAAGGAGAGAAGCTAGCTTTAAGCCTGTTTGTTCGGATGGCTCTACTTTGAAGTGGGGACAATGGAAAGTTATGCCTACCAAATTGCTCCAAGCAGTTGAACTTCAGATGGTTTGGCTCCAACCTAAAACATCCTCGCCCGGCCCAGGTATGGAAAGAAAGAGGCCTGTTTTGTTGCAGGCGAGGATCAAACCATGTTTGTTCTGGTCAGAAGGGTTGGCAGGGAGGATTAAGAAGAGGAGAAAGCCAAGGATAGTAGCAGTGGAGGAAGGGGAAAATATCAGGGCGATGACGGGATAGGTGTGTTGAAGTCGTTAAGGGAGGGGGGGGGGAAAGAAGATGGTATTAACCGATTAATTGTAGTCCTTCTTCTTTCTTCTTCTTCTTCTTCTTCTTCTTCTTCTTCTTCTTCTTCCTTCTTTTTCTCTTCTTCTTCTTCTTCTTCTTCTTCTTCTCCTCCTTCTCCTTCTCCTTCTTCTTCTTCTTCTTCTCCTCCTCTCCTTCTCCTCCTCCTCCTCCTCCTCCTCCTCCTCCTCCTCCCTCCTCCTCCTCCTCCTCCTCCTCTGATTAACAGAGTTGGAAGGGACCTTGTAGGTCATCTAGACCAACCCCCCTGCCCAAGCAGGAGACCCTACACTGTTTAACAGATTAACAGACTTGGAAGGGACCTTTCAGGTCATCTAGACCAACCCCCCTGCCCAAACAGGAAACCCTACACCATTTAACAGATTAACAGAGTTGGAAGGGACCTTGCAGGTCATCTAGACCAACCCCCCTGCCCAAGCAGGAGACCCTACACCGTTTAACAGATTAACAGAGTTGGAAGGACCTTGCAGGTCATCTAGACCAACCCCCCTGCCCAAGCAGGAGACCCTACACCGTTTAACTGATTAACAGAGTTGGAAGGGACCTTGCAGGTCATCTAGACCAAACCCCCCTGCCCAAGCAGGAGACCCTACGTTCTAACTGATTAACAGAGTTGGAAGGGACCTTGTAGGTCATCTAGACCAACCCCCCTGCCCAAGCAGGAGACCCTACACCGGTTTAACCGATAACAGAGTTGGAAGGGACCTTGTAGGTCATCTAGTCCAACCCCCCCTGCCCAAAGCAGGAGACTCCTACATCTGCCTCTACCTAAGATCGAACCTCCAGATATGAGCCAAGAGCTCCACCTCTGGCCACAGCAGCCCACCAAGCCTCGGCTTGATACGGCCCCTTGAATTGTTCCAGGATCCCACTGGAGTTTTATCAAACCAAACCCTCTTTAATTTTTTTTTATTTTTTTTTTAATAAAACAGAAGAGATAATTCATTACGCCAATAGAAGAAGAAAAAATTAATACACAAAGCCACTCTTCTCTTATATGTATTCATGTTGTGTTTATTCAATTAAATGATTAACCAAGTTATTAACTTTCACGTTGCTTAACAGGAAGAGAACCATAAAGAAATATTAATGGGTTATGTATATTCCACATTCTAAATGGCTCTCAAAACGGATCTGCTGCCGGGGGTGGGGGGTGGAGGAGAGGGGCGTCAAAATGCTTCTTTAAATATAATCCCAGGTCCTGCTCCATTCAGAAATCCCAATCAAAATAGGTCCAACAGATGATCATGAGGTCTCTGGTATCAGATCGTATTATAAGAAAACATTCTGAAGATTTTTACTGAATGGTGCTTCGGTCAGTTGCTGCTACCACTGAGATGTTTTTTCTCCATGGGTATTTGCCCTCCTGTCCTTGAGAATCCTCTAGAGAAGACTTGATCTTCCGTGGGCTACCCATTCAGGTCCTTGAAAAGGACTAGCAGATGCCCCCCACCCCCTTCCAATCATCTCGAGATGTTTTTTTTTCCAAGTGTCTATGGAGATGTCTCAGACCTCCAGGTCATGGTTGTCCTTTGATGGTTTTCAAGAGGCAGCTGGTTTTTCTTGTTGAAGACTTTGCTTCTCGAGTTTCTTCATCGGAGGAGGAGGAGGAGGGATTATTATGAAAGAAATCCTAGCAAATCAACTCTATCCTTCTCCAAATTAGAGGAGGAAGAGGAGGAGGAGAAGGAGAAGAAGAGGAGGAGGAGGAGGGATTATTATGAAAGAAATCCTAGCAAATCAACTCTATCCTTCTTCTCCAGACTAGAGGAGGAGGAGGAGGAGGAGGAGGAGAAAGAAATTCTAGCAAATCAACTCTATCCTCCAGACTAGAGGAGGAGGAGGAGGAGGAGAAGGAGAAGAGGAGGAGGAGGAGGAGGAGGAGGAGGAGGAGGAGGAGGAGGAGGGATTATTATGAAAGAAATCCTAGCAAATCAACTCTATCCTCCAGACTAGAGGAGGAGGAGGAAGAGAAGGAGAAGGAGAAGAGGAGGAGGAGGAGGAGGAGGAGGGATTATTATGAAAGAAATCCTAGCAAATCAACTCTATCCTTCTCCAGACTAGAGTAGTAGTAGTAGGAGGAGGGATTATGAAAGAAATCCTAGCAAATCAGCTCTATCCTTCTTCTCCAACCTGGCGGGCCACAACATAGGGCTTCGAACTGGTCCATATTCACATTGAGTTGCCTCCTATGCACGAGCCTCAGCAGGTTCTCCTGTTTGGATGAAACCTCTCTCTAAAATTGGTATCCTTCATTGTCCTCCCTCCCTCCCTCCCTCCCTCCCAAGGCTTATGTGACTGGAATTATCCCCTTCCTTTAGCCGGTATCCTCTCCTTGGCAGCGCCTCTTCCTCCGCCTGTTGAGAGCTTCCGCGTTTGTGTCCCGTTTTAAAGCGGATGTCCAGCGTGACTTTGGTGCATGTCAGCATTTATTTTATTTTATTTTTTTAAAAAAAACCTCTCCTACTCCTTTCCTCCTTTCCCCCCTGGAGTTTTTCAGCTCCACCTGATTGTGGACGAGCAGCAGATGATAAGAGAGGCCGGGCATCCATAAAGGATGGAAATTGGATTCTTTTTTTCCAGGAAAGGCTTGGAAGGCGAAGATAAACTCGTGTTCATTTGTTATTCATTCACGTTTTTGGCAGGAGCAAAGATGCTTCCTCCCGCCCCCTCTGTTGGCGTGTGCGTGTGTCAGAGGGAGGGAGGGGGGAAGTAAGTGTCAGCAGGGCTGGGCTAGAGAAATGTCCTGCCTGCGTCTGGAGATAGACTTATTTTTTCTCGAAATAAAATGTAGTTTATTCAGGGAAGGAGCGAAGTTTCATTGGAAGCCTTTTCGGGCCCTTCTGCAAGCAGCCACCAGATGGCAGCAAAGAAAGGCTTTAGAAAGAAGGACACTTGTCTATAGAGATCCAACCTCTCTACCTTCAAAACAGGTATGGAGATGGTCCTGGGTTGCAAAGGACCTCCTGCCAGGAAGGACTGAAAGCAGAAGGAGAACGCCAAGGCTCGGTTAAGCCAACATCCCATAGCCCAGGCATCTCTAACCTTGGCAACTTGAAGCCTGGCGGACTTCAACTCCCAGAATTCCCCAGCCAGCAAGCACCTCTGGTCTAGGAAAGCCACTCTATTGTCATGCAAGCTGGCGGGGGAATCCTGGGAGTTGAAGCCCTCCAGGCTTAAGGTTCCCAAGGTTGGAGACCCCTGGTCTAGGAAAGCCACTCTATTGCCATGCAAGCTGGCTGGGGAATCCTGGGAGTTTAAGCCCTCCAGGCTTAAGGTTCCCAAGGTTGGAGACCCCTGGTCTAGGAAAGCCACTCTATTGCCATGCAAGCTGGCTGGGGAATCCTGGGAGTTGAAGTCCACCAGGCTTCAAGCTGCCACGGTTGGAGACCTCTGCCATAGTTGATCTACCAGCAGGAGTAAATGTAGGCTAGGCAAGATGACAAGGGTTTTCAGACTGCCATCCTGCACCAGCTTGTGAGGGTTTGCAGAGAGAAAGAGGAGGAGGACTGAGACTGTAACCTTCTCGTGATTTGCCTTGAGATGTTCGCATGTTTCCTATTTCGGGAACTTCTAGTGACCGTAATTGACCCGGCATCCTCTAAACCAGACTGAAAACTTTTCCACGGAGCCATTAATTGACTTAGCTCAGTTATTTGCGCATAAGTTAATTTCCTTCTAATTTAATTTTTTCCTCCTAATTCAAGGAAGCCAAAGACGAGTTTCGCTGGACCAATTGGAGGGGAGATGGGGGTTGGGGAGCGTAAACGCTTAACCCCATACATAGCTAAGGAACATTGGCCAAGCAGGTGGATTCCTGCAAACCCAGGACGTCGAATGCTGGCTGTCTCTATTTGCATTTCTTTTGAAATCCTAAAATCAACAGAGGAGCATATGGCCAGAACGAGAGAATCATTATTCTCCACAGATGCCTCTGTCCTGGAGTACATTGTTGGTACACATGTCTTTGTTTTTGTCGGAGGGCAGCTGGGAATTCCTTTAATCTTCCCCCCTTCTCCCGAAGTGAGCCGGGCGTTGGTTCCTGCATTTTTCGGTGTTCATTTATGGGGGAAGGAGAGCTTTGACGATGAGAGGACATCTCGCAAAAGACGCACCACTGTGTCTCTTGGAAGTGCGCAGGCAGATGGCACAGATGGCCTGATCCTTGTTGGGTTTATATAAATATTTGCTCGTTATTCATATCAACGTGGGGCCGGTGGTTGGATACAAATCTCATTGGGGAGTGTGTGTGGGGGGGGGGAACGTTATTTGTGATATAAACATCAAAACTCTTCGGAGCTGGATTGAAACCCACTCTAATCATTAAACGTGATGATTCTCACCACACTCACGTTATCAGTTGCCGTTTCATTCTGATCTCTCTCTGGATGTGTTTTCTATTCTCCTTGTTGCCTTCTTCCTTTATTTCCAATTCCCTTGTTTTAAAAAAATTCTCTAGCCGTTGGTAAAATGCTTCCCGTATCATACAACAAATCAGTTTCTTCTTTCTCCTTAATTGCAAGTGTTAGCCTATTCATTTCTGCGCATTTTCCTCACCCCCACCTCTTCAGCAGGAAACTCTTCGCTTTTCCAATATTGTGCAATTACAGTTCTAGCCGCTTTTCCAATATTGTGCAATTACGGTTCTAGCCGCTGGTAGTACACGAATCATTAAATATACATTTTCTTTATTGTAAGGTTCAGGCAAGATTCCCAATGTGAATATTTCTGGCTTTAAACCCAATAGGGTGTCATATCATCACCTAACCTTTTTAACATTCTTTATGCATTATCTGGAGGAGGAAGAAGGGATTATTCTAAAAGAAATCCTAGCAAATCAGCTCTATCCTTCTTCTCCAACCTGGAGGAGGAGGAGGAGGAGGAGGAGGGAGGAATTTAGATCTGACTGTGGTTGAGTTTGGAAATAAAGAAAAATAAGCCCATCTCTCTAGCTCGCTTTTTTTAATGAAGGACAAAGCAGTTTTTCCTACGGAATATCTCCATTCGTCTTCGGCTGAGCACCTAGCATCTCCTTCTCCCGCCGCACATTATTAATATCGCGGAAATGGAGTAAATTGCATCTGTTCAGGAAGCACCGCGATGTTTTATACATGAGCCCTCTATTTTTTTTGGGAGGGGGGGGGAGAAGAAAAATTCATAAAAGTCCAGAAAGCAGCTTCGTGGAAACGCATCTCCTCCTGAATGGAGAGGCAGGCGGGCGTCTCCCTGCGTCTTCGTTTCTGGAATGCCACCTCCTCTGACGGCCAAAAGGCAACCAGGCATCCCATCATCCCCTCCGTCGTCGTGCCCACGCCCGGCGCCCGTTCCTTCGCGGTGCCGGCCTTGAGTCGGCTCGCTTCATCCTTACCACTCGAGCGATGGAATCGGGGCTTAATTTAATCTCTATCTCGCAGAGCAATGCAGCCGGGCAACGTTTCTCATTTCCAAGGGGCAGAGAAATTGTGCTCTTCCTGAGACCACGGTTGGCACGGACCGAGAATTATTCGATCTCTCCGGGACCCGCATCACAAGTAGCTCCCTCCTCCCCTCCCCGTTCTTCCAGCAGCCAAGCAGTTATCTTCCAAAGGAGGATGGTTGTAATTCAGGGTTGAAGTGAAGGGATATCTGAGCGTGGCTGTTTTCTTGCAGGCGTTTCACGACCCAGCTAGGGAACATCATCAGTGCGAAAAGGGAGTGGGGTTTGCAGAATAGAGGAGGAGGAGGAGCAGGGGGGGGGGGAGAAGGACTGTGGGATCCTTGTTGTGCTCTGAAACTGCTTTCTTTCTTGCAAACTTCGTGACTGAACTAAGTAATACAATAATACAATAGCAGAGTTGTAAGGGACCTTGGAGTTCATCTAGTCCAACCCCTTACCTAGGCAGGAAGCCCTATACCGTTTCAGACAAATGGCTATCTAACATCTTCTTGAAGACTTCCAGTGTTGGAGCATTCACAACTTCTGGAGTCAAGGAGTTCCACTGATTCATTGTTCTAACTGTCAGTAACATCATCAGTGCTAGTAGGGAGTGTGATTTACTCTCGTTTTATACATTATTTGTGAACATAAACTACTATAAACTAGCGTGTAAAAGGAGAGTAAACCCCACACCCTACTAGCACTAATGATGTTATCTAGATGGGTGAGGAAACATCGGCAAGAAGAAAACCAAGCTCAGAGACCACCAAGGACCACACAGTCCTTCTCCTCCTCCCTGCAAATCCCCTCTCCCTTCTATCGCTGATCATGTTGCCTAGTTGGGTCATGAAACGTCTGCAAGAAACACAACCAAGCTCAGAGAGCACCAAGCCCCTCTTCCTCCCTCTTTCTCTGCCCCACTTCCCAAAGGATTTTCCCTGCTAAATCTAAGACCTTATGTAAGTAAAAGTATGCGCTAGTCGTTCCCGACTCTAGGGGGCGCTGCTCATCTCCGTTTCAAAGCCCAAGAGCCAGCGCTGTCCGAAGACGCCTCCATGGTCATGTGGCCGGCATGACTCAATAGCCGAAGGCGCACGGAAACGCTGTTCCCTTCCCACCAAAGGTGGTTCCTATTTTTCTACTTGCATTTTTTACCTGCTTTCGAACTGCTTGGTTGGCAGAAGCTGGGACAAGTCACGGGGGCTCACTCCGTTACGCGGTGCTGGGGATTCGAACCGCTGAACTGCTGAACTTTCTGATCGACAAGCTCAGCTTCTTAGCCCCTGAGCCACCGCGCCCCCTAAGGCGCTGTGTACGTCTTCCGAATTCTTTCGGTCTTCCCCGGATTCCTTATAGTGGCTTCCCGTGGGCCGGTTCCTTCAGTAGCTCATCCTCTTCCTCCCTCCCCCCTCCTCCTTTACTACTAACTTTACGCGCTCCGGTTCTTCGTTCCGTCGTGTTATCTTGTCTCCTGTTTATAGACTTAACTTGTTTCGGTGGCAGTCGATTAGAAGAGCGGTGAAGAAGCCTCGGAAACAAAAAGGGACGCTGGAGAGGCTGGATTTGTTGATTTGCCTCTTCCTGGGGAGTCGGATTGCTGGTTGATGTCAAGCCCTTGCAGCGCATTTAACATTCCCTTCCGCTTTGTTGGCTTTGAAATACATTTCCATATATATTTATATAAACACATACGGAGGGAGAGAGAGAGAGAGAAAACACAGAAATACTACTATGATTGTATGGGAGAGATGGAGGGGAGAGGGGGAAGAGGGAAAGAAAGGGAGAGGGAGAGAGAGTAAGGGAGGGAGGGAGAGAGAGAAAACACAGAAATACTACTATGATTGTATGGGAGAGAGGGAGAGGAGAGAGGGAGAGAGGGGGAAGAGGGAAAGAAAGGGAGAGGGAGAGAGAGTAAGGGAGGGAGGGAGAGAGAGGGAGAGAAAACACAGAAATACTACTATGATTGTTTGGGAGAGAGGGAGGGGAGAGAGGGGGAAGAGGGAAAGAAAAGGAGAGGGAGAGAGAAAACAGAAATACTACTATGATTGTATGGGAGAGAGGGAGAAGAGAGGGAGAGGGGGGAAGAGGGAAAGAAAGGGAGAGGGAGACGGAAAGAGAGTAAGGGAGAGGGAGAAAGCACACACAGAAATACTACTTCTATCCTTATTGTACGGGAGAGAGGGGGAAGAGGGAAAGGGAGAGAGAGAGAAAACACAGAAATACTACTATGATTGTTTGGCGGAGAGGAGAGGGAGAGAGAGTGGGAAAGAGGGAAAGGGAGAGTAAGGGAGGGAGCGGGAGGGAGCGCACACAGAAATACTACTTCTATCCTTATTGTACGGGAGAGAGGGGGGAGAAGGGAGAGAGAGGGAGAAGGAGAAAGAAAGGGAGAGGGAGAGTAAGGGAGGGAAAGGGGGGAGGAGGAGAGTATTTGGATTCAGAATATAGATCTCTCAATAAACCAAACCCCTCCCCCCATAAATGTCATTTTATCTCCCCCCCCCCTCTCTGTCGATATTCAAATGAAAAAGCTTCCCTCAAAAGCTTCTAGAGGGTTTCCCACTTTTAGCCTGAGCTTATAAATACAAACCAGCTGTCAACATCCAGCTTTAGTGCCCGAATAAGTCCAGGATCACGTCGTTTCTAAAAAAGCATACTGTTTATTGAATGCACGGCGTAGTAAAGGCGAAGTAAAAGCAACTCTTGAATTCCAAGGCATCAGAGAATGTAAGCATAGTATTTAACAATGATTCCCCCCCCCCCCCAGCCAACACCACCCCTCCACCACCACCACCCCTCCGGCTCCCACGTAGCTCATGCAAAGGAGTTTTCTTTGTTAGGGGAACCATCGGCCGCCTCCTTCGCACCTGATCAAAGGTCCTTGAAAGGTTTCCAGGCTCTCACAAGCGACTCTCGTAAATATTGAGTCAAGTTGCCAAGCGTCCGGATTTTGATTGCGTGGCCACAGGGATGCTACCCACGCTGGTCGTAAGTGCAGGAAGCGGTCCTCGCTCTTTTTTTTCAGTGCCGTCGTAACTTGGAACGGTCACTAAACGGATGGCTGGAAGCCGAGGAGCTACCTGTATAATAAATGCGGAGTCTAAAGGGCAACGGACGGTTTTTGTCTATGGAAGCAAAATTCTGTGGATTCCGTTACTTTTTTTTTATCGGAGAGATTGGGCTGGGCATTCGTTACCATTCCATCACCTCCTCGACTCTCCCTCCTCTCCCGCTCCTCTCCTCCCCCCATCTCTCCCAGCCCTCTCTCCCTCCCCCTCTCTCTCACTCCTCTCTCTCATCCCTCACCCCTCTCTCCCTCCCTCCCCCCTCTCCCTCTCTCCCTCCCTTCCTCTCTCCCTCCCCCCTCTCTCCCCTCTCTCCCTCCTTCTCGCCCCTCTCTCTCTCCTCTCTCTCTCTCTCTCTCTCTCCCTCCCACCCCACTCTCTCTCCCCTCTCCCCCTCTCTCCCACTCTCCTCTCTCCCTCTCCCCCCCTCCTCCCTCCCCTCTCTCCCTCCCCCTCTCTCTCCCACCCTCCCCTCCCTCTCTCCCTCCCTCCCTCCCTCTCTCCCCCTCTCCCTCCCCCTCCTCCCTCCCTCCCACTCCCTCTCCCTCCCTCCACCCCACTCTCTCCCCCCTCCCCTCTCCCCTCTCTCTCCCTTCCCTCCTCTCCTCCCCTCTCTCCCCACCCTCCCTCTCTCCCTCCCTCCCTCCCTCTCCCCTCCCTCCCCTCCCTCCCTCCCCCTCCCCCTCTCCCTCCCCACCCCACTCTCTCTCTCCCTCCCCATCTCTCCCACTCCCTCTCTCCCTCCCCCCTCTCTCTCCCACCCACCCTCCCTCTCTCCCTCCCTCCCACCCCACTCTCTCTCTCCCTCCCCATCTCTCCCCCTCTCTCCCACTCTGTCTCTCCCTCTCCCCCCTCTCTCCCTCCCTCTCTCCCTCCCCCTCTCTCTCCCACCCTCCCTCTCTCCCTCCCTCCCTCCCTCCCCCTCTCCCTCTCCCTCCCACCCCACTCTCTCTCTCCCACTCCCTCTCTCCCTCCCCCCTCTCCCACCCTCCCTCTCTCCCTCCCCTCTCCCTCTCCCTCCCACCCCACTCTCTCTCCCCTCCCCATCTCTCCCCCTCTCTCCCACTCCGTCTCTCCCTCTCCCCCTCTCTCCCACTCCGTCTCTCCCTCTCCCCCCTCTCTCCCTCTCTCTCTCCCTCCCCCCTCTCTCTCCCCCCCTCTCTCACTCCCTCTCTCCCTCTCCCCCCCTCTCTCCCTCCCTCTCTCCCTCCCCCTCTCCCCCTCCCCCCTCTCTCTCCCCTCCCCATCTCTCCCTCCCTCTCTCCCCCTCCCCCTATCCCTCCCCCCCTCTCTCCCTCCCTTCCCCCCTCTGCCACCCTCTTTCTCCCTGCCCCCTTTCTCCTTCCTCTCTTCCTCTCCCTGATACAGAGTTGGGCACAGCCTGTTTGATGCGTGTGCGAGGATTACCTGTGTGTATACACACACACACACACACACACACACACACACACACCACACACACTGTTTGCCATTGGAAATGGTGTTTTGCTAACCTTTCTTCCAGGGGAGTCAATCAAACACGGGAGAGGCGACCTGGGCTGTGTCTATTAAAGGCCCTTCTACAAACACGCCGTTACTCCCACCCCCGAGGAAGCACTGGGGGGGGGGGAGATTGCAGAACGCGCCGGTCGTCAGGCGCAGAGCCTCCGTGGGGTAGCCGTACCTGCAAGGCAGCCTGTAATTACACGGCAGTTTGGCAGAGCTGATGAGGTTTCCTGCTCCCTGCCCTTTTATGAGACGTTGCCGTTTCCCCGTCTCTGAGTCTGACTCCCAAGCAAGAGCTCGGCTACGAAACGGGGCCCTGCTCCCGAATGATTGGTTATTTTAAGCGCGGAGAGGAGGTTTTCATAAAGTAATTGCAGCCCCTCCGATCCTTCTCTCTTTCAATTTGACGCCCTCCCGGAGGTGGAAAGGAGATGGTCGAGCCAGCAGAGCCGCCCGAATCCTAGAACGAACCTCGCCGGCCTTTAACGCCGGTGGGACGGGGAGGGGGGGGGAGTCAGACGGACGTTGGAGGCCGAGTTTTCAAAAGGGTAGAATTAAAACACGTGTTGAAAAAGACCCGAAGGCACCTTTTCAAGAGCTTCGTTTTTCTTTGAAGAGGTTTCGCTTTCTCATCTGAGTGGCTTCATCACTTCTGGTGGAAGGTCTGCCCAGAACTGATGAAACTTATTGGATGAGAAGTGAAACAACAACAACAACAACTACTACTACTACTTCCTCTTCTGCTTTCTCTTCCTCTTCTCTTGCTTCTCCTCCTCTTCCTCTTCCTCTTATTCTTGAACCCAAAGTTCTGTTGCTGATGGTCAGACAAGAGCTTCAACTTAGCATAGAGTGATTGAAGGTTGCGGTGGCGCAGTGGTCAGAGGGCAGTACTGCAGGCCACTTCTTCTGATTGCCGGCTGCCTGCAGTTTGGCAGATCGAATCTCACCAGGCTCAAGGCTGACGCAGCCTTCCGTCGTTTCTGAAGTCAGTAAAACGAGGACCTAGATTATTGGGGGCATGGTGTTGACTTTGTAAACTGCTTAGAGAGGGCTGTAAAAGCACCGTGAAGCAGTGCATAAGTCTAAGTACTATTGCTATGGCCCTTCCTTCCTTCCTTCCTTCCTTCCTTCCTCCTACTCTCCTTCATGTCTCCTTCCTTCCTTCCTTCCTTCCTTCCTCCTACTCTCCTTCATGTCTCCTTCCTTCCTTCCTTCCTTCCTTCCTCCTACTCC